>OY821759.1:34497859-35000853 GCA_963682095.1 Potentilla sterilis | reverse complement strand
CCGAGATGTAGTACGCAGCTATTTGAGAAGGACATAGTTCCAGATGTTCATCAGGTCCGTATGCCTGAGGTTCATCGGGAGCCGATGACGAGTCCTGCGCCGTCTGCTGCTGACTCTACTGAGGGGCCTAGTCTCCCTAATCAGCTATACCTGCCATATAACATTCCTGCCATACCCGAGGTCGACGAGCGTGGTATGCCCATATGGCCTGCTAAGCCTCAGTACGTGAGTGTTGCGGAGGCATACCATTATGAGCCATTTGAGAGACCTGAGCTCCTGATTTCGGCGAGATTAAAAGGAAAGTCGACAGACGGGTCATCGAGTTCAGGTAACATTTGATTTTATTAATTAAATGTTTTATTAAAATTAACGCACTAATATTTAATTTTATTAACCAATCGTCGTTTATGTGATAGGGACCGCCGCTAGCAGTTCAAGCAGGAATACGAGAGGTGTCATATGTTTTGATATGCTCAGGAAAAGTGTTGAGACCAGAGGGAGGATCCAGATCAACGAACCCCCTAATCAGGATGTTCAGGGGAAAAAACGCCGCGATTACGC
This sequence comes from Potentilla sterilis, assembly GCA_963682095.1. Lineage (NCBI taxonomy): Eukaryota > Viridiplantae > Streptophyta > Magnoliopsida > Rosales > Rosaceae > Potentilla > Potentilla sterilis. Next base: position 35,000,292 of record OY821759.1, on the reverse strand, counting down.
GGGTTGCGTGGGAGCACTAATTAGGGATAGAGTCCCTATGTTGTGGACACGGTGGGCTGATGTGCCGGAAGAGATCAAGAGGGAGGTTAACAACGCGGCGTCGGTGAGTAATTTAAAAAACTTAATTTCTTTATCGTAATATTTAATAATTTTCGGTATTGTTATAATTTTAAAACTAATAAAATATTATCTTTCAGGCATACTTCGAGATTGCTGAACACAAGCAGGCTTGGGCGTACGCGATGCAGAACTCGAGGTACGTTGGGAATTCCTCATCTTATAATTTGAAATATTTTATTATATTAATAATATTTCTAATGCACTTTTGTTTTTTCCGTAGGTTCAAAGAGTGGAATAACGAGCTCCGTACCCACTTTACCGAATACGACAAACATGGTCGTATGGGTACTCCAAGAGAGTTCATGTTCAGGGAGTACGAGTGGCGTTGGTTGAAGACAGTAAACTTCAACAACCCAGTTATGCAGGTAAATACTAAACTTAACTATAAATGTTTATTTTGTTAATATTTTAATTATTAGTTTAATTATTTTATAATTATTACACTAATATTTTTTGATGCATTTTTCTAATATTTTATTATTTGTTTGAATGAACGGTCTCGGATAAACTCTGCGAACCGCCGCCGTAACACAACCCCCCATCATGGTGGTTCTAGGCCATTTTCACAATATCAGGAGGAGGCGCTTAGAGATCATCATTTAAGCAACCCGTACGTAGAGACGTTCAAGAAGGCTTATCCATTAGCGACAGAAGAGCTTGTAAGTCGTTGATTACGATTTTAAAATTTTAATTATTAATTTTACTTAATTATATATTTGTTAGAATATTAATTATTATTTTTTTCCCGTTCAATTAGGAGAGGGTGAACCGGGCCGAAGAAGAAGTGTTGCAGGAAGTAGTTCGGGAGACACAACCGAACATTTCAGAGGAAGATCTGCAAGAAGCCCTGAGCCAGGTCGACCGATCGAATGTTCAAACTGCAGCGAGGATATTCAACGCAGCCTTTCCAAAACGGTCAAACGACTACTACTGCCGGGGTTTGGGAAGTTCTGGAATAGAGGTCCTGAAGACCACTAAGGGAGCTCAAAAGAGGGGAGGCGGGGACACCCAACAGATGAAGGGGGAAATGCAGAGATTGGCAGAAGAAAATGCAAGATTGACGGCCCAGTTCCAGAGAACACAGCAGTATCATATGGAAATGGAGCGTTGGCATGCTGAATGCGAGAGAATTCGGCGACAGAACTACGCCGGCCAACAAAACTGGTGGTATGCTATGTTCGCGGCACAACAACAAGGCCTTGAACCCCCACCCCCGTTTGAACCGTTAGATGAACCTCGAATGCCGAGAGCTCCCGAGTTCATTCAGCAGGATGACGAGCATGATGGACAGCAGGATGGTGGCCAGGATTAGGGTTTAGGGTTTAGGGATGGAACAAATTAAATAATTAATGAAAAACGTGTTTTTTGTTGGATTGTCATTGTGAATTGCAGGTTGCTTGGAATGGTAATTTAGAAATTAATTTAATTTTTTTTCCCCAAAATGTAAGAACAGCCGACGAAATTGACATTATTTCGTCGGCTATCACAGCTATAGCCGACGATTTTTACCAAATTTCGTCGGCTATAACTGTTATAACCGACGAAAATGACAGTATTTCGTCGGTGGTCTATGTTAAATAGTGACGGTTTCGTCGGCTATAACTAATTAATATATATTAATATATTAATATATTCCCACGAAATTGACATTTTCGTCGGCTATATTTCAGAACAAATAACTGACGAAACAGAAGAGATCGTCGGCTATATTTTACAATATCGTCGGCCATATGTGAAAATATCAGACGAAATTTCGTCGGGCGTTATGCCAAGGTTTGGTCGACGAAATGTATTTTCGTCGGTGATAATGGCCGACGATTTCGTTATTTCGTCGGGCATATGTGAAAATGGCCGACGATGTCGTTATTGTCGTCGGGTTTAGTTATTACCGACGACGTTTTATCGACGAATAATAGCCGACGAAAGTTTCGTCGGTAGAAAGAATACCCGACGAAAATTTTGAATAGTAGACGAAATTTTTTTCGTCGGCTATTCTGTCCGATCTGGTAGTGATTGGTGAAATTAATAGTAATATATAGTGTCTTTATTCATATCTCTACATGCATTTATGAATTATTAAGACTTCCAAAATTGTGAAATTAATAGTAACATAGTATATATACTAGTTGAAACATAGTATCAATTATAGTGAAGCAATTGCATCAAAAACCCTAGCGCTCTCTCCTTTCTCTTCCTCTGCGCCGTGAGAAAAAGCCAAGTTGCTTGTCCGGCGGCGGTCTTGGCTAGCGTTTTGCTGCTGCCAGACTGGCTGCCGGACAGGAATTCATGAGCCCCAGCTTCAAAGATTGATGGTTGGAAGGCCGTTGGAGGTCGTCTTCCACACTTAGTCGATTTTTTCTCCACGACAAGGAGTCTGCTCCACAAGATGATGGCATCATGATGATACCACATCGTTTTCTTCCAAATCTATGGGAGCTGGTTTGATTTTGACTTCGGTTGGGATTGCATCTTCATCCTTGTTTGCGAGGATGGCGGTTTGGTGGAGTGGTGTTGATTGGTTTATTGCTGCGACGGCAGAATCATGGAGAAGGTGGCGTCCTTGGCTAGAAGGAGGAGATCGGGCTGGTCTTCGGCTAGCCCTAATTGGCTTTGGGTCTTCTATCTTGTGGATCTGGTGGTGATCTTGGAATGTTGGGCTTGTCTCGGCAGTGAGTTAGGTTTCGTCCTAATTGTATGTCGGGCTAACTGTCCGGACTCCTATCTTTACCTTTATGTTTTTTCTTTTGTCCAAGCCCCATTGATATGGGTGAGGAGTTTTTATTTCATGTCTTTAATTTTATGCCTCTCATCTATGCTTTGATCATGGAGTTAAGTTTTTCTTTTCCTACGATGTGCGAAAGCTTCCGAATAGATGGTCTAGCCTATGTATCATGTTGGTATCATGTATACCATGAAGCCTTATACTATCCTGAAAATAGGTGATAGCGGGTGGATATGTAATGGCCATCTTGGCCTGCGCGATTATTAAATGAGTGAATTGTTTCACTTCAAAAACAATTATAGTGAAGCATACAATTCAAAGAGTCTAGACTACCAGGTTGGAAGTAGGCTCCGCACATAGTTTTGGACTTCATAATACACCTTGGCTGATTTACGTGTGGGGATCATTCTCGTTTTCTTAGTCACAGGGTCATACAAAACAAGGTTATTTTCCCCTACTAGTAAAAGTAATTGATCCTTCAAAGCTCCCATGATGCCTACGGAACGAGGAATTAATGACTTTCGCATTCTGAACTGTCGGTAAGGGTAAGACATGGAAGACCTCATCATACATTTTGAAACACAAAGCGTAGTACTCGTTCGATTTAGCATCCTTTGCCATCCAATACAGCCCCCTGTTCAAGGTAGTTAATAAACTTGTGTTCAGATCATATAGGGATAATGGGAATTCTAACTCGTTGATAACTTGCCTCCAAGAATTTGTACTTTGGGTGAACACTAGGGCTTGAAAACTTATACCAACTTCACCATCATCATCACCATATGGGATGATACATACGACTTTGAATTCCCTCGTGTCATGCATGAATTCAAAACCTAGAAGAGGCCGATTACCCTTCTTCCTAAAAGGAGTAGGTGTAGGAAGATACCTAAAGTCTCTCGTCGCTGGGTTGCATACTACTACTGAATCTTCCTGTTTCTTTGTAATAGAATTCTCATCAACCAGCAAAAAGCAGACTAAGCCACTACTCGATCCCAGAAAATTTACATAGGACCAGCGTTTATGGAAGAAAGGCAATTCTAAACTCGTAAATTTAGATTTTTTCCCATTATCATGAAACAATGAGAGTCCATGTAATCCATTCTTGTCTCCATCGTTTCCAGCAGTCTAATCAAGGAAAATATATAGATGGGGATCAGAGCAACTAAGGTGTCGGGCAATGAAATATGCGTTTGTGGTGAGAGCATTCCATTCTTGTGATACGCAACGAAACCTAATAAGAGACTTTACTGGTAACTTTGACAGAACCTCTATTAGGACGTCTTCACTCATTGAAGAGTAGCTACCAGCTACCCTTAAACGTTTTCTACTTTTTCTGCACATTTTCATCAAGACGCATGCGCGAGTTGTGGAATTGTTTGAACTCTGAAGTGGTCGATCAAGTCAAAAACCTTTTTGAAGCAACAAATGTGTGCATGCCAACGTATTTTATAGAGAGAGCTAGATACATAACTGAGCCACAACAACAGAAAACATAATCCAGCAAGATTATGTGGTGCATATCTATGTGGTGCATGTCTAAGCTGACGCTGGGTTGTCACCGGCCGCTTGCAGCAGGAAAGGCTGGAAAAATCAATGGCTGCTGGGCGGGCACGTACGCACTGGTGCTGCATGTACGGATGAACCTCAATCAAGCAATATTGCAGTACCTCTCTCACGATTGTTCTTGATTTCCAATGTGTACGTACTTAACAAAGGCTCTCTCAATCTTCTTGTTGAAATGCTAGCTCATTCCAGTCATTGATCGAGTCGATATCCTTATCCTCATGGAACCTCCTCCTCCAGTCCTCCTATATTTTCTCGTCAACTTTTATATATTTTTATATATTTTCTTCTCTTCTTGTCAACTTTTTCCTGCTCCTTGACCTTCGTACTGTAGCATGCAGCACCCTCTGAGGAGTTGCCAATAAGAACTTGTACGAACCTTACACGTACATAGCAAACTAGTCGTGCTCGCTTTTGTACATTTTTTATAGTCTATAAATTATAGGAAAAAATTCACACACAGTACCTGAACTTAGGTGGTCATGTCAGTTTGATACCTGAACTTTTTTTCGTACGATAAACATACTCCAACTTATTTATCCGTACCGAATGTGTACCCACGTCACTTTTCAGATCAACTTCCGACTATTTTGATGACGTGGCACCTCTGTTTTTACAAAGTGTCCAAAATAGAAGGCTAAAATTGTCATTACCCATTTTATGAAGTGTACAAACCCAAAAGTGTATTCGAAACGATCAAAGTAACCATCTTTTCTTCATCCAAACCCTAAATCTCATCTCACTCCTCTCATTGCATGCAATTGAAATTGGGAACGGATCGATCCTAACTGTTCTATTGGAGTCGCATCTACATTATTGGGAACGATGGAAGACGATCGGTGGAGAATGTTCCGAATATGCAAAATACGATTGCCATGTAAGCTCTCTAGACTTTGATCACACCTTTTTGTTTTTCTATTGAAGTGATGCACAAGGGGTTTCTAGTAGAGAAACTGGTATTGTTTTCTACTGTTTGTGTAGTCTATCAATGAAGAATATGGCATTGTAGTTGTCTTTGTAGATTAAACTAGTTTGATTCCAATCGGATTTGGGAATGGGTTCATATGGGTTTGTTTATTCCCGAGTTATGGAATATTGATGATTGAAAAGATATGCCTTGACGTCTTGTGTTATTAAATCTCTGAAAAGTATATTTTTCCCTCATTTGAAATTTGTTTCTATTTGCAGTATATGACAGTTTTGATGATTGTTATACACTAGAGTTACACCATGGTGGCTACTTTCACAAACACTTGGATGGTACAATGAGTTACAAGGTATCTAGGTCCAATAAATTAGGTGGGGTGGCTTGGTTAGATGGAATGGACTCTGACAAGATATCATGGGTAGAATTGAACAATATAGTCTAGGAATTGGGTTACAGGAAGCTACCTATAGCATATCACTTCAAACTTCCACGCACAAGTAGTAGTGATGGGTGGATACCAATTATGAGTGATGGAGACATAAGGGAGATGATCAGGACAATGAATACCAATACAAAAACTGTTGTTGTGTATGTTACTGGTGGGGTGTTAGAAAGAAGGAGGAGGCTGAAAGGGGAGAACCTACTCCTCAGGGATGGTGCAACCCTCTTCACAATGTGAGAGTGGAAGATAGGATCACTATGACACAGGAGGCCAATTTATTGGCAATGCAGTTAAATGGTGTGAGAAGTGGTGGTGTGAGAAGTGGTGGTAATGGTGAGACAACTGCTGCAGTAGGTGAGGCAGAGAGTAATGAAGGCCAGGTGGGTGGTTTAGAGTTTGTTAATATTCCAAGGGCAACTCAGTCAACATTTGCAGGCCTATCAGATATTGTTGGGGATATGGAGGAGTTGTTATCCGGAGGTCATGGTTCATCTAGGAGAACAAAACATGTCTCTGTTAGGAAAGCTGTAGCTCCCTCAACAAAGGTCCCAGGACAGTCTAAACCTACCTCTACAAGATTTACAATAAGGGAGAAGGGGATGAAGAAACAAGAATCTACACCTCCTAGGTATAATACTAGGAATAAGGGAAAGCAGCCTGTATACTGTGAGGAAGACAATGATGATCCTAGCTCTTTCAGTGATGAAGACAGTGATGATCCTGCTTTCATTTATGATTCAAATTCTGAAGATAAGAGTGAGTGCCAGAAGGATGATTTCTTTGAAGACAGTGAGTATGAAAGGGATGATGAACAACCATTCAAGGAAGACCATACACATCCTAATGCAGCTCCTGCAAATGATGATGAAGCTTGGTTAGAAAATGTAGAGAACCCTACTGTAGTTGAAGAGTTTGAGGAGATGGGATATGCAGGTCAATGTAGTGATGGTGGTGAAAATTCAGATGGTTTGAAGAGCTTGTCTGGTTCTGAAACTGATGAAGATGAACATGGCCATCCTGTGAAGAGAGGTAAAAAGGAGTTTCCTGTTTATCCTTGGAATAGGGAAGTTGATATGAAGAAACCTAAATTTAGATGTGGTCATGCATTTGTAAATTCTGAGGAGTTCAAGGAGGCAGTGAGGGAGTTTTCAATTCAGACTCAAAGAGGTTTATGGCTTAGGAAAAATTGCAAGACTAAAGTGGAAGTTTGGTGCCAGCTTAATTGTCCTTTCAAGATGTATGCCTCTACTAACAAAGGCACAGGGAGCACACTGTTCTTGAAGACATTCAACCCTGAGCATAAATGTGATCCTCTACTGAAGAACCATTTTATCAACTACAACAGAGTTGCAGCTGAGGTGAAGAATGCACTAATGGTTGATGAAGGCTGGTCAAGGATGGGAATGCAGCATTATTTGCAGAAAAAGCACAAGGTTGCTGTTGAGATACAAACTTGTTCAAGAGGAAGAAGCAAGGCAAAGAGATTGATTGAGGGTCATTACATTGAACAATTCAACCAGCTTGGTGCATACAGAAAAGAAATCATAGCCAAAAATCCTGGTTCCACAGTGGAGATCAAGTGTACTTTGAAAGATGAAGTGTGCACATTCCAGAGAATTTACATTTGTTATGCAGCTGTGAAAGAAGGGTGGATTTCAGGATGCAGACCATTGATTGGAGTTGATGGGACTCACCTAAAGCCTCCCAACACTGGTTAGCTGCTAACTGCAGTGGGTATTGATGCTAATAATGGCATCTATCCTATTGCATTTGCTGTTGTTGAGATGGAGAATCAGGAAACTTGGCTCTGCCTGCAGGTGAACATGAGTTTCAAGTTAGTGGTGGAATATCAGATGTTCTTAGTCAACACAGTGTGGATTTGGGAAGGAGAATTTGCAGCTGCAAAAAATGGCAAGGAAGTGGAATTCCCTGCCATCATGCAATTGCTGCTATCAAAGTAAAGAACCATGATATGGAGCTGTATTGTGATGAAATGCTGAAGGTTGACAAGTATAAAGCTGCATACAGTCCCATTATTCATCCAATAGCTGGTCAAGACTTTTGGGAACCAGTTTGTTTTCCTATTGCACCTCCACCATTCAAGAGAGGAACTGGCAGACCCCAAAAGAAGAGGAGAAAGGAGGCTGGGGAGAATCTGCAACCACCACCTGCTGATGGAACAATGAAGTTGAAGAGGTCTTATGTGAGAATGACATGTCAGAGATGTTTTCAGAAAGGTCACAACAAGAAAGGATGTCCATTGACAAAGGCAGCAAATGTAAGATGTGTAACCTGCAACAAATTCAATTCTCATACCTTGTTATAAAGTGATTTCCTAATACAGCTGGTGATTACTTATTTTTTCTGTTTTATTCTTAGGGAGAAGGAACAACTCCAAAGAAGAGAATAAGGGTAAGGCCTAAGAGGGCTCCAGCTCCAAAGGGAGCAACCAATGATAACATAATCAGATCAATGCAGGGCTACAAGAGAGTGATGGAGAGACTAGCCAAAGAGAAGGAAGGAGTGAACATGCAGCAACCAGCAACACAGTGTAGCCAGAATGAAACAGCTATGAGAAACTGATATGATCTGCTTTGTGTATGATACCAGAATGATCAACACAGGGTTTATTTTGTGTTATGCTTGCTGTTGCTGTGGTATTTTGTGCTTGCTTTGTGTTATGACAGTATTTTGTGGCAATGTTGCCTATGGCAAGCCTTTTTTGTGTAGATAATGAACTAATGTGTAAGCAGCAACAAATGTGTAATGTGTGTTGATGAAGGTTGATGAAGGACTAATGTAAACAGTGTTGAACATATTTCAGTTTCAGCAAAGCAGAATATGGTCAAGAACATTGTGAATTGTTCTTGACATTGTGAATTGTTGGAACAGCTTACATTTCAGCTTACATTGTGAATTGTTGGAACAGCTGACATTGTGAATTGTTGGAACAGCAGAATATTTCAGTTTCTTTGATAATGGTCTGTTAAACAGCATGCATTGTGAATTGTTGGAACAAGAACTAACACAACAACTTTCATTTCAGCATACATACACCAACAACAGACCTCATTCCAGCAAAAAGTAAACACCAACAACTACATACACCAACAACCACACAACAACATAATTTGGCTTCATTTTGAAACCAGCAGAACAACAAGGAAAGCTACAACAAGAACTAGAACAGCCACAAGTGTCCTTTCTATTTCTTTCCTTAACTTGACCTCATTCTCCATCTTGAGAAAAACTCTCTGCATAATTTCAACCCTAACTTCTGACTCAGCACATAAAAATTGCAAATCATCAACTTGTTCATGAGTTCTCATAAGATGGATCCACATTACAACCATAACTATGCAAGTCTCCAACTCCCTCTTCTGCATTCTGTTAACTTGATTCTCAGCATACCTTCTTCCCCTAAGCAGATTTGGAATCAAGAATCGGGCTCGATCACAGTGTGGCGGATCAATCCAAAACATGGTTGAGCATGTCCTCTACACCATAACAAGATTATGTAATAAATAAGCATTTAGAACACACACACAAACGCACACATGCACACAACTCACAACTAACATACCTCGTTTGGGTTTCCACAAACCCCGTACCTCCTCCCATAGTCTTGCCCTTCCTCAATGCTCATGATAATCCTGCAAATCTTCCCACATCCGCACTTATTCGGATTCATCTCTCCTCTTTTCACTTCACTGCCTCAACTCCCTCCCTCTACCTCAACAAAAATGACTATTCTTTTAGGGAAAGTATATAAAGATAGATAAAGGAACAGTATAAAGATAAGGGAACAGTAAATATTGGAGGGAAACGACACGTATCTTCTTGGCGGGAAGAAAAATGGCGGTAAACATTAAGGACAATAAGGACACTTTGCAAAAACAGAGGTGCAACGTCATCAAAATAGTCGGAAGTTGATCGGAAAAGTGACGTGGGTACACATTCGGTACGGATAAATAAGTTGGAGTATGTTTATCGTACGAAAAAAAGTTCAGGTATCAAACTGACCTGACCACCTAAGTTCAGGTACTGTGTGTGAATTTTTTCCTAAATTATATGGGGATTATCTTAACTAGTCAAGTAGGATCAGGTCATTCAAAGTGCAGGTCATTCAAAGTGCAATTCATTATACAAGATTATTAAAGCTATGTCTTTTAGCCCAAGCAAAAATCCCACAAAAACAACAAATTTACTAAACCCAAAAATAGGACTTTTATATGTACATATGGGGATATGCATTATTCACTTCCAAAGTAGAGAAAATCTGGATGCATAATGGATATATATGACACTTTGTTTCCTTTGTCCTTGTATAAAACAATCTTCACTACGAATGTGTATTTTCTTGTGTTTTATATTTCCTTCTAGGAAGAAACTTGGCTGACCAGTTTTGGTCAGCTAGAGCTGACACAAGCCAATGAGGAGAGGTCACGTTGCCTTTAAAATAAATTAAATAATAATACAAATACTCATTCAGCCCCTGTAAATACCCATTCTGTTATGTCTTTTATTTTATTTTAAAGGCCACGTAGCCTCTCCTCATTGGCTTGTATCAGCTCTAACTGACTAAGGCTGGTTAGCCAAGTTCCTTCCTTCCATGAATTGTTCCTTGTGGCAAGTCCACTAGTTTTAAGCTACATGCATGTTCGTTGTTAGCCAATAAATACTCCACTAACATAATCAAATGAATTGGTGATTCATCTCATATTTAGTTGTTAACTCTAAAATTAACAAGCTGATTCATCTCATATATATCAGTCTCACCTTGCTGGTGTTGCCGGGATTACTTGATGTCAAAGAAAATCTTTCACAGATTGACATACGCAAATGTGCAGTCTCTTCCTAATTTTACAATTGATCCAAATGTAACAGAATTTTAGATGAGGAAGTAAGCTTATGCCTAATCAGACTTTTTTTACTCTTGTATCACCATATTGACCTGATCGAAAAAACTAATCAGTTGAGATTTCAATTTTGAATTCTTTTGAGGTAAAATGAGAAACTGAGAAATACATAAGCAATTTTAGTTAATTAAGAAGGGAATACTGTAACTGTAGTTGGAAATCTTCTCTGCAGGCTGTATATTTAGTTTGGCAGCAGCTTTAATTTAGATAGAATCAGAATGGGAAAGTATGCTACTGAACTTATAGCGCTGGCCAGATACTAAATCACCAACAAAGGGTCAAATCTCAAATGTGCACCAATGGTATGAATCTTAATTACCCTATTCTAGATGTAGTTATTTCACAGAGACAAAGACATTGGCCTGGAAGGGTCGACAGATCTTTCAGATAAGAAGGTTGTAATTATTGGGTACAAAAGATCAGCTATTGATCGATTTAGCCATCGAGTGTACCGAGGCAAATAAAGGTGAGTGCTTATTGGCATATTACTTTTTATACCCAACATTACCACCTTCTTAGAGATGATGCCGATTGATCCAAAACCGATCGGAGTTTAACCTACAATTGCAATTCGAATAATCACAGTCCAATGCAGCTCTGAGGACGGGATGAGATTCCAACGCAGCTTACCAGCCCTTATATAGAGCTGTGCACTGAAACTAGCTGATCGAGTCAGAAGAAAACAACGTACTCCTCCGCCAGAACATCAACAATTCTGGTTTTTTTTCATCAACCGCCACCGGTTCGCTTGGAGGGCAAGATTAAAACAATGCATATCTCTAAACACCAACCCACCCTCAGCCAGTCAGCCTTGGGTTGACAAAGCTTTTGCCAAGATAACCAGACAACCATTGAATCTTTTTGACATCATCCGAGTCACCCCACCAAAATTGTGCCATAACATCTATGCATCTTTCCGGTACACTAAGTCCCCTAGGGTCTCCATTCCTTTGACAATGAATGAATAAGAAACAGTGGACAGTATGGAATGACAAGATTATTTTCGGGTTTGCTACAAGGTACTGCAAGAGGAGGGGTTCCCTCAGCAAGAACTGCTGGGTATATTTAAAGTCTGGTACTGAAGGGTGCCCTATAGATGCAGTATTGGATGCTTTTCATGATGCTATTGCCGATGGAGTTGACATCATTACAGTTTCATTAGGAACTAGGAAGCCCGGACGTAGTATATTTATTACAGGATAAGTCGACCCTATTGCTATTGGTGCTTTTCATGCAATGACAAAAGGGATACTTGCTTCAAATTCTGCAGGCAACTATGGTCCTTCTGATGAAACACTGATAAGTAAAGCACCATGGATTTTTACAGTTGCAGCAAGTAGTACTGTTTGGAAATGGGTAAACACTAATTGGGGCTTCAGTGAACACTTTCAGATTAAATGGGACAAGTTTTTCATTGATATATGGAAAAGATGCTTCTACTCAATGCTCCGAGAAAGCAGCTGGGAGCTGTAACGAAGGCTGCTTAGACAGTGGTTTAGTTAAGGGAAAAGTTGTGTTATGTGACCCGTTTCCTGATATTCGAGCTTATGGTGTTGGTTCAGCATATCGTTCTGGAGCAGTTGGCTCGATTTTGGAAGTGGATCGGGATAACATTTCTCTAATTTTACCCTTGCCTGCAACAACTTTGAGTGACAAAGAGTAACATGTCACGAAGTCCTATTACATGAACTCCACAAAAGATGCTCGAGTAAACATACTTAGAAGTGAAATCGAAAGGGATGCTGCTGCGCCTCTTGTTGCTTCCTTCTCTTCAAGGGGACCAAATTCAATTCTACCAGAAATTATCAAGCCAGATATAAGCGCCCCATGGATAACTATTCTGGCTGCCTTCTCACCTATTGCTTCCCGTACAGACAGTCCTGAAGACAAAGGCGTGTAAAATACAATATAATGTCTGGAACCTCCATGTCCTGCCCGCACATGGCTGGTGCAGCTGCGTATGTTAAGACATTCCATCCAGATTGGTCTCTGGCAGCCATCAAACCATCTCTTATGACTACAGCTTCTCCCATGAATATAACTCACAATAGTCATAATAGAGCTGGTGAATTTGCATATGGACCCAGGGCTTGTGTATGAAGCTTCGAAGTAAGATTAAAGTTGCTCTTCTTGGTCTTGAACCAGACTGCTCTTAGACTTATATCAGGAGATAACAGAGCACTTGTTCTACAGGCTCTGACAAAGGATCTTTACAGGATCACAACTACCCTTCACTAGCAGCCGTTGTCACACCAAACAGATCATTTTCAGTCAAATTTCACAGAACAGTCAAGAATGTTGGCCCTGCAAACTACGGTTACAATGCCAAAATATTGGCCAACTCTACTCAAGTTGAAATCAAAGTGGAGCCTGAAGTTCTTTCCTTCAAGTCTTTGAATGAGGAGAAGATTTTTGTTGTGACCGCTGTCAGAAAAAGTTTGTCAGATGAAAAACATTCGTGTGTCAAATGAGTATTGTAATAAAACAAGTGCCAATCCATGTCTGTGTATTTTGAAAGGTAGATCAAGATATGAGTTACATATATATGAATAGTATATTTAAAGCAAATAATTATGGTGTGCAATTTTAGATGTGTTTCAAAACCTCTCATGATTATCACAATGGATCAAAGCAAGAACCAATATGTAACATTTTGAAAGTAATGTTCCTATAAAACTAATATCACTGACTCAATTCATTTTATAGTCAATTGTTTTTACTCTTGAACTTCTAATTAGATCATATGTGCCCTCATACTGTTCCATTTGATCAAACATATATAGACAACTCTTATGAATTGTTGATGTGGCAAGTCTACTAGTTTTAAGCTACATGTTACCCAATAAATACTCCATTTACATAATCAATGATAAATATTGACCCCAAGTGGACTCCCTGCATCAATTTATGACTATGATCAATCAAATTCAAGAGTGTAGGGGCATATATATTTGATCAAATTAAAACTGCATGGTACAAATGAAAAGTGTAAAGGTAAAATGAATTCATCTCATATATATCAGTCTCACCTTGCTGGTGTTGCCAGGATTACTTGGTGTCAAAGAATATCTTTTACAGTTTGACATGAAGTTACAAAAGGGTTTCATTGAGGTTGTCTCGCCACCTTGGTTTACTTGAAAAGTTGTTGAGAGCAACTCGTGTGCAAGTTTATTGACAAGAAGTTACAAAAGGAGTTTCAGTGCATTTGCTGCATACCTCACTGACAGGGAAAGGGAAAAGCTTGCCGGCATGAAAGAAGTAGTCTGTATTTCCAAGAAGAAGTTTGCAACGTCAAACGACAAGATCTTATGGACTTGATGGGATCTATCAATCTGGACCTCTAGGTTCAATTTTGGGAGTTGACTGCGATAGGGAACCTCAAATATTCGACCTTCCTGCAACAACTTTGAGTGACAAAGAGTATAATGTGATCAAGTCTGGATACCTGAACTGCAAAGATTCTTCTCAAGTAAACTTACTAAAAGGTGATGCCAAATGAGATGCTGCTACTTGTGTTGCTCTTCAAAATGACTGAATTCAAAACAGATATAAGTGCCCCCGGAGTAGCTATATTGGCTGTCTTTTCACCTATATCTTCAGTTACAGACAGTCCTCAAGACATGAGGCATGTAAAATACATTGTACTATCTCGAACCTCCATGATGCATTCCATCCTAATTTGTCACCAGAAGCCATCAAATTATCTCTTATGGCTACAATGATTCTAATGCCGCTGCTAAATTTTCTTATCAATCATGTCAGAGCTATATGACGTCAGCCTATTATGTGACAATCTAAGAGCTAATCTGGACTGTCAACAACACCCAAGTATTCAAGTAACCAATTTCTACCAGAAAATTCTTTATACAGATAATTCAAACTGCCTAGCAGAGAAACCACATACCGATTGCTTCTTGAGCAGCTTGAGTACTACGATCGAGCACCGACACCGTCCAACTCCGGCGACGAGAACCGACTGATCTCCTCTTCAACGATTCAAATCCCCGATAGCGTCGTCCATAGGAAAATTAACGACTTCACCGGAGACTTGGAGGACCGACTCGGCTCCATTCAGGAGCTTTGGGTTTGCTAACAGTTTGGACTTTGGACTTAAAAACCAGAGTCGACGAAACTATTGTGAGAACAAAACGGCGTCGTAAGACTAAGACGCCTGCATCTCCGGACTGACCCGCAGTAAGATGTTCTAACCTTTATCTAGTAAATATCTTTTTTTTTTACCATGTCCATGTTCAGCATTTTTGAAATATCTATCTTTTTAGATGAAGCTTACACAAAACTTGAGTGCTTATCGGCTTTAGTTTAGGAATATTTCGAGTCTGGCTTGGTTTAATTCTTTTCGGAAGGATTCCTCTTTCTTTGTTTATGCTCATTTTAGATAAAGTCCTGTTCAATTGGTTTCTGGAGTGCCATAGCTGATACTCCTGATAGAAATGCATTCATTTGTTCATTACAACTCTTCAGTGCTATAAACAATGTCTTAGTTGTGACTTCTGTTTCTGATCCCTTGAATAATGTGTATCATGAGTTTCTCGCTCGGTCTTTCTGTGCTGTGATTTACTGTTTCAGGTTTTGTTTTTTTGAATTTTTATCAAGTCTTTAAGGCAAAATAGCTAAAATGCACCCTGAGTTTGGCTCAAATTGTCAATTTACACCCCGAATTTATAATTGCGAAATTTTACCTCCTCAACTTGTCAAAAACTGCCGATTTACACCCCCTCCGTCAAATCTAACGGTTCCATCTAATTCAGTGTCACATGCCTAGCACATGAGAAGTATTTTCATTATTTTATATTTATTTCGTTTTTTTAATAAATTATACAAGGAACTTTTTGTACAATTATGTCTACTTACTCAAAATAATATTTTCTTCTTCTTCTTTTTTTATTTTTTTTTCTTCAAAATAACGCATACCTTACGTGATATAATTTGTTAATAAGAACAATTATGTGGATAACTAAAATTGAATTGTCGAACCACTATTTTAATTAATAAGAAACATGATATAATTTGTCTAAGATTAAAGAACTCAAATATCTTAACAAAAGTAGTCTTTAGGTCACAAATACAATGATATAATTGTAGAAAATATTGTACAAAAATAAATTGCTTGTGTATTTTTATTAACAAAATTAAATAAATATAAAATAACGAAAATACCCCTCATGTGCAAGACATGTGACTCTTAATTGGATGGAAACCGTTAGATTTGACAGATTGGGTGCAAATCGGCAATTTTTGACAAGTTAAGAAGGTAAAATTTCGCAATTACAAGTTCGGGGTGCAAATTGACAATTTGAGCCAAGTTTAGGGTGCATATTGGCTATTATGCCAGTCTTTAATTTTAACTGTTTCCATGTTCGTCAGCATGAAGATGATACCATTTCGAACCAGCGAAGGGTGGCTTACGGCATCTCGTATGTTCCACATTATGATACAACAGATGAGAAAGAATGGCAGGAAACTAATGTGCAGAAGCAAGAGTCTGATGATGAAAACATCATATTTCCAGATTTCAAAAGTAAGTACACACAACTCAATTCATGCATTTAGAGAAAAAGAAGTTCAAAAGAGTAATATAACATCCTTACTGCCAAGAGCT
Organism: Potentilla sterilis; assembly: GCA_963682095.1. NCBI lineage: Eukaryota > Viridiplantae > Streptophyta > Magnoliopsida > Rosales > Rosaceae > Potentilla > Potentilla sterilis. The sequence goes on along the minus strand of OY821759.1, from coordinate 34,983,975 downwards.
TTCTAATTGTAACATTAATAAAAAGAAGTTTATACTTGGCACTCTTGTATAAATCATAATATTCATCATTGGTCCAAGAAAGCGCATCATTCCTAGTTTCCGCCCTCGATCACCAGAAGCAAGAACTCCGGCTCCCCCCATCCCACAGTTTCGCATAAAACAAAAGCGCTCAATAGTTCACCAGCAGGAAGTAGCTGAGAAAGAAGCACCAAGTTCCAATCAACCTGCAGGACTGCAAGCACTGCATGAGACGTACTCTGGGAATGACTCTGAAGAAGAAAAAGCATTGAATGAGAACTCAGTTGCAGCACTGAAAGCAATACAGATTACATATGGCTCTGAGGACTCAGACTAATAGCAGCAGCAGGACGTAATATCAGTGCACTCTATTAATAACTAACAGCATGTCAGATGGATAAGGGTTTCAGCAATTGGTACAAAAGAAGAATTACACAAAACTATTTTGGTGTTATATGTGCCAGTCTGAGTTCTTGTTTGTTATTACAGAGTTAGGTAGTATTTTACATTGCCACAGTCTGGCAGATGGATAATCATAATTGAGGAGTTGAAAAATTTTTGAAGTACACAATAATAAGTATTGATTCTCTTTGTTTAATAATATTAGCCATCATTGTAAGACCATAAAATGTTTATCACATAACCCTGCACTAATTACTTATACGAGGTTGATTTGATAAGTTACTTAGTCAGTCAGTCAAACCAACCTCCGTACCCTCTTTGTTTAATGTTCAAACACTGAAATATTTAAATGCAGATAGGGTTCAAAAGTGATGAAAATGCATACAACCATGTTGTAATGTACGATTTAAAGTATTCTGAACAAACAGTTATACACTGTGGGCTTGAGGATGAAACTTACTTGAGCAGTGAGCGACTCAATTACTTTGTTGCTTTACATTTTGCAGTTTCTTCCCCTGTTATTTTGAGAGCCTCCAATTGGTGGGTGGGTAGTTCTTTCAAGCTCAATTCTTGAACTCGACTTTTACGAATAAGATCTTCAACCCACAACATAAAATTGATGAAATGAAAACCACAATGATTGCAGGGTGTGCTTGTCATCTGCTTTTGTAGGGTAAATATGCATATTTGCTACATTAAATCAGAATTCTGAACTGGAAACAAAATTTAAAGACTGAGTTAGAATGTCATATCAATGTTGTAGGAAGCAAAGAGAAGATCAGATAAATATTGTTGTAACACATAGCTCGGAGACTTAGTACATATATATGCTGACGTAACATCCATGAAGTAGAGAAACCTTCATCATGTAGGGACCCTTCCCACTCCTTTCTATTTGTTTCCACGCTTAACTAAATGTAAATCATAATATGAGCCGTGCACAAAAAGATATTCACGGTTCAAAGGAATTCTAAGTCCCTGCTGATATCACATAAAACATAGATAGACAGCTACCTCTTAGAGTGAAAAATCCAACAAAAATAAAGTAATTCTGTCTACTTCAAAGCTTATTACATTAGACACAGATTTTGCTAAACTATTTAAGATATTTATTCCATGCAACTAGTTACTTGTATAGGAAACAAAGATCATTAATGAAAAAAAAAAAACTGTTCAAATCATCACAGAGGATAAAGAATCCACAAAATAAAGAAAAAAAAAATAGAAAACCAGACAACATGGAGATTTAGAGAAACGAGAGAACAGCAGCTCTCCAATCAGAACTTAAATTTCGATGAAAGTGAAGACCAAGAGAGTCTAAAGAGTGAACCCTCTCCCACATAATACCCAGCTCCTCCCCACTCCCAAACTCTATTTAAAAAAACAAATTTTATTTTCACCCAGATCATGAGCTTAAAATGGCAGTCATTTCAGTTTGCTGGGTCTAAACTAGTAAAAGGTTTGGTGATTCTACTTGGAGGCTTGCAACCACCAAATTAGGCAGCCACTGGCAAGTTTACTGCAATCAACAATTAGCTCAAGCGTATCCCTATGCAAGGATGGTGAAGCAGATGGAGTTGGAACCCTCACCAAAATAGACGGTGGAGCAGTTAGTAATCAGAGAAATGAACAAATTACACCAACTCTCTACTCAGATCTGAAGTTTTCAGATTTGAGTACGGCATTTTCTTTCGTCACGACTTTGTCAAAAATGTGACACAAAATGATCTAGCATACAGGAGAGAAAAGAATCGAAAATTAAACAATCTTGATTCCCTCTGATCTTACAAGTAAATGACCACTTTATACATGTAAATGGCTCAAAGTCACCCTAAAGATACTTCCGTAACATACTAGCATACTTGCTCTCAACTTATTAATACGTGTGTTAAGTTCTGAACAAGCTATTAAAAAGGTGTTCCCTGCCGAATTCTAATTTCCAACACATACCAATAGAAGCAATAACTTTCCGCAGAACAACAGTGAAGAAGACAGCACATAAACTACTCTTAGTAAACAAAACTGCAGTAGTGGCCAAACAATATAATAAATCCAAACCATACGCATCATGATGACCAGAATTATTATCCAGTACCACATAAGTTTTGCAGTTATGACAGGATATAGTTGGTGAAAAGACATTTACATATTGCTTAAGTAGTTGCACACAAGATACAGAGACCACCAGCCTAGTAAAGTTGTGAAAACCGTAAGCTTTGTTCTTCTCGGAAAAACAAGTGCAGGGAACTTAAGTGAAGGTTATATTGGAAACTGAGCTAAAAACAAACTTCCGCAAATTATTGAAATTTCAAGCGATGAAGAACATACCTGAGCTCTTAGTTTAAGAATTTCTTCACTTAGACCGTCATTTCTCCTCTAGCTTATTCCACAGTGTTTGGCAATGTGATCCCTGAGAAAGCAGGGGTTGGTGTTTTGGCACAAGGTGGACTAGATCGCCTGCAACATGATAAGCACCACAAGCAATTTCTTAAAAAAAAAAATTATTAGCTTTCCCTCAACACGGCAGGGGAGTTTCCCATCAGCTTGAGGGATACCTAGTTGACCAAAGACAGCACTTCCCACCGTGTAAACATGGCCAGTTGTTGTAGGTGCAACTGTCAGACTTTGTTCACATGCAACTTGACAGAAGTTGGGGTTCAACCAAAGCAGCAACGTGGGCACAAGTCTTGCATCCTTATCACGATGCCCAGGTCGACCTTTATCTCCATCTCCCCATGTAAAACGCTTTCCAGAAGAACAGTTGCTGGAACTTGATGATCCCACCATGACTTCAACTACTGCAGCAGAGTGCCAAAAACCACAAGCTACTCAAACAGAACGGAAGCCTTTTTAAGGGACTCAACTTCCTTTGGAATTGATAACCAAAAATAGAACACCAAAAGTTCCATCACCAAATTTAAACAATTGACCACCAGAGGTCACAATAGCTGTGTGCCATGGTCCACAAGTAAGTGAAGAAACACGAATACCTTCTAAAGGTCCATTTAACTTTTTTGGGACCCACTGACTCGATTCAAACCCATGTCCAAGGAGTCCAAACTTAGAAGTATTGCCACCCCATGTGTATATATCACCAGAGAGTGTTACTGCACATGAATGGTACTCCCCATATGCTAAAAATTCTAAATAAGATTTTTGAAACGATCTATGAGCTTTGGATGGGAGATATCAGCATCTACACCATTGTCCAAGTCTTCCTTCATATCCTTCACCCCAACAAATTACCTCTCCTTGCTTGGTTACACAAGCAGCATATCTTCCACAACAAGACACTTTGAACACAGCAGATTCCAACACTTTAGGTACAAAATAGTCTGTCTTAGAACTAGAAGAACTACCAACTCTATGTAATCCCCACCCAAAGGACAATCAGCTACACCTTCCCTCCAAATGAAAACATCCCCTAAAGCGTCACCGTCATCGTGACCGGAAAGTTGACATGATGAGCTAATTGCGCTTAATAAACTAACTCTATAAGCATCTGTCACCGCACCCTTTGTTCAACTGTTCATTCCATCTGAGCCTCCTGATAACAGAGACTGGAATGAACCAGAAGCAGAATTTGAAGGAAAGGGAACTTTCGGTGGTAGGGCATATGACATGGCATCTGGTAAAGCCTTTTCCAAATGAACTTTAGGAGGGCTTTCGGATGTAGCATGAGGATGAAAGGGTTCCACTTCATCCTGCATTAGTCACAAGAAGACTATTTACTTCTACATTACAGTTACACAAAGTATTAACTACAGAGACAAAAATAGAACACCTTCTGTGAACTATCACCACTACAAAATGAAGAGCTCAAAGGAGAACTTCTTTGTGTGTGATCTTAGACTATTTGCTTCAGAGGTCACTCCATTTTTTGTTTCTGCTCTTCCCTTCTGTTGAAGGCCACGTGATATTAGTGCTTTTATACCAGTAAACCAGACTTCAGCTTCATCTTTATCCTTGCATATCTAAAATAAGCAATTAGCATCATAGTATATAAAATTAGTACCAAAAAGGTTTAATAAAGAGCACCAGACTATTTATACAAACTAAATCACATAAGGGAAAGACGAATTGAACTACGAAACAGAACTCCGGAAAAACGATAGCGGGCATCACCACCAAATAAGATGCTTACCAAATCTAAAAACTTGTCATCATATAAAAGAGAAAATGACTGATATTCCTTCTCCGGCCGAGGATACCTCTGAAATATTGGCTAAAGTATATAAAAATAAAAATCTTTTGTTACCATGTGACAACCAATATTTGTAGGAGAACGCAATATATGGATATTACACCCTAAACTCTCCATCATAAGTAAACATCACATAAGGAAGTCAAAATTTATTATAAATAATCTAAGATGACTTTCCGTTCAAGATCAAACACCTAAAATGAGGAACGTAGATAAACTTAAAAACTCAAAACATTCAATACGTCAATTGCATACAGCTAGAAACATTATAATTTCAAGTTACCAAATTGTTAATCTAAGCTTAGGACGAATTGTCACCACCAGCTACCCCACCCTTTTAACAATGAAGACATGTTTTAATGCACCTTTTCTTTTTTTCCCCTCCTGTATGAAAATTTAAATTGTCACCTACCATGGGACCCTATATGAAAGGCCAGACAAGGATAGGCAGGCAACCACCTACAAGAAGGAACTTATGCAAGCATGAAAGTAAGCAAAAAAAGTATCAATAAAATTACAACTATGCCTCACATCAGCTCAAATATCTTAACTTCATACACAGCAAGAAATATGCCCAAAATTGTAAAAACCTTTCTTCCAGGTTGCATGGCTACAATAGATTCAGTACGTGAAATCCTTGAGCTTTTTTCCCTTCTTTTAAAGAATTGGGATCAATTATTTACGGCACATAGTTTACGACTAATGCACATTTTACCTCAATGAAAATACCATTTAAATGTTGTCTCCTTCACATATTAACCCAAGTGTAAATCAAATGAAAGGAACATTGAAGCTCGTTCATTTGCAAAATACATTTAGCCATGCTACTAGTTTTGTAACTGTTCATTGAGCTAAAAGTTGCATTTGAAATCAAATGCCAAAGTCCAAAGCTCTATAACTATTGGTTGGAAAGCAACCAAATGCTAGTGGATGGTTCTTGTCATCTACAAGTCCATATGATGTAGTGTTCACCATTTGGAAAAGGTGCAAGAGATCTCAGCATGAAGAACTTACAGTGCGCTGGTCAGGTATAATTCTAGAAACATAGCTTAGTTTCTCATCTTTGCCTGAGTACCATATCAGAACAGATTCATCTTGAAAGTAAAATGAAAAAAATACAAATCAAGACAGTAAGAAAGGAAATTTATATCAAGAAGTAATGTCTACTACATCACAAGAAACTGCAAAAACTACCTCATAGAAAGCATAAGTATAAAACGCCTAATAGCTTTATTAAAAAAAAGGTATGATTTTCAAAATATTGTAGATCAGAATAAAATTTTCCAAAATAAAAAATATTGAACTATGGTTTCCATGAAGATGACCAGGTATACTATCGCATAAAGCATCCTAGAGTTAACAAATGAAGAATCATATAAAAGTTATAAAACCATGAACCACAAGCAGATATCGCGCTGTATGAAATTTCTCACTGATAAATGCCAAATCTATCAGAGTCTCTATTTTCAAAGATCCTTCGTTATTACGATCTCATCCTATTCATCTTTTTTCAGTGATGGCCTGTTTTGAAGAATGAGAAGGGAACATGAAAGCGAGCTCCAAATGTTTTGCAAATGCAGTAAAATTGTAAAGAAAAATATCGATATTAGAAAGTTTAGCGGGGTTCTCTTAGTACTACAATGCTTCGAAAGAGAAAACAACTCAAAAATGAAACCTAGTGAGTGTAATCATCTCTTGAAGCTTTTTGTATGGATACGAAAAAACATCAGTTCACCGACTTCAATTTTACTCCACCAATAAAGAAAGGTTCATTCAATCCGATAATGCATATGGTGATCGACAACAGTTTGTCCAGGGAGTGCTATTAATATTTAATACTTTAACTACTTGCAGTTATATGTGAGCAAAATTTGAGTTGCATATTTCATCAATAGACCTTATAACATTAGGTAAAAGTAAAAGATGATGGTATTCGAAGCTTCTCTTCAACAATCAACTGCAAAAAATTCAGATAGAATGAAAAGTTACCTAAGATTCAAATCTGCCGAAATTATAAACGCTGTTGCAGCAAAGCATCTCTCACTTGCCTGCTTAGAACAAACGCAATCGCGTTCGACGATCGAGGTGCCCTGTGGCGGTAAACAAATACAAGAGAAAAGAGACACAGGGGTCTGCAAGCAGATACAACAGAAAGAGGAAGAAGCACCTATTTATACTTCTACACTTCTAGTCGATTAAATATAATTAAAAAATAAAAATAAATAAACTTTCAATGGGAGTGGTTCTGGTGCGGACCACTTTGTTTGCGGACTCAATTCGGACTTTTAAAATAGACCGTCGGATTAAATAAACGGCTTAAGTTCAGAAAAATTAAAATCATTTGGCTTCATATAATCCCTAGGTTGCACAGACACGCCGAAAAAGTGTTGTATCCCGTATTGGACAAGGATACACACATGATACGCTGAAATACAGTGAAATACGATCGGGCACGCGTGTCTGACTTGGACACACGCGTATTTGTGTTGGATACGTGTGTGTCTGGGTGGATACGAAAGCATGACACAATGGTGGATACGAAAAACCCTAGAATTTCAATTCGAAAATTTTCTTTATCTGGGTTGAATCAGTTCAATTCCTTCCATAGAATTGACGTGCAGGCCGAGGCCTACCATTCCCGACCAAAATCGGGTCGAACGGTGGCCTGAGGAGGAAGTTCCGAACCGTCAGGGGCGGAGCTTCCCGAGCTGTGCACGGCCACACAGAAAAGTTAGGTGGAGGTGGTCCCCTGTGACGGTGGAGCTGGGGCCACGTCGGGGAGAAGAGAAGGAGAAAAAGAAGAAAAAGGAAAGAAAAGAAAAAAAGAAAAAAAGAAATTGCCGTTTTGGGAAAATTCCCTCCCGACTATTTATACTCGTCCAAAAAGGAAAAGTTACCGATTTTTACATCGTAACTTTTTCATACGAACTCCAAATTAAACGTGCTACGTGTCCACGAACTCGTTTTAACGTCCTCTAACTCGTCGTGAAATAAAATTCTCGGTCGGGTCAACTTATAAAAAAAAAGTAAATCTTTGGAACTTCCGAATCGTGAAAGCGCGATGGGAAAAGTGAAGCTTGGAGGCTAATTGATGGGGGGTGTGTGAAGGAGAAGAGGTGAGAGTCTGGAATACCAAGAATCATTTATCATATTTTGGAAGAAGATAAAGTCATCGTTATTATAAACTAATTTGTTTGCATTTCACATATTTTTGTTATGCATATATATAATATTTAAAATAAAATTTAGTTAACGTTTCCACCACGTGTCAGTATTCAAAAAAAAAAAATTGGCGTGTCCGTGTATCGTATTGTGTCGAATACGGACACACGTACTCGTATCCGTGCTTCTTATAATACAGGGTCTTTCTAGTGAGGGATTCTTTTTTTTTTTGTTCTAAAAAAGGGATAGGTCATTTGACGAACGTTCAGATCACCAAACCACATTTTCACTGTTCATTTTGTAGATCATCTCTACAAATTTTCAGAAGATTTGGTGATCGTTAAGACATTGAAAAGCTTGATTTATTTTTAATGATCTCGAACGGCTTAGGTTTGTCAGAAAGTGTTGAATTGCTTGACTTAATCTCACCCTTCAAATGTCATTAAAAAAAACATATCTAAGAGTGTTTTGATATCTATTTTTTAGACCCAAGAAAGAGATCCCTTACTAGAATGGCCCTAATTATATATCTAAACCTTTACTCCACTTTCTTCTCAACACGATATCTATCTCTAATGTGTTCTTCAACTCCAGAGCTCAAAGTCGATCTCTTGAGCTCTGGAGCTAAAGAACACGATAGAGATAGAGAATGCGGTAGAGATGGAGAAATAGATGGTGGGCTCCCCAACTTGGAGGAGTACTAAAACAATAAAGGTGGTTAATAAGTGAAAAGTTAAAGATGAACTTGTTAATTTCTACTTGTTTTTAGGTCAACTAGCATTGCCCACACACGGTGTGTGTGACATCTTTTCTTGTGTTTTTTTCTCATCAAAAAGGTTTTTTTTTTTTCTTCATAAAGGTAAGACTTATAGGAAGTTAATGCAGTTAGTGGATAGGAAATTGTAACCGCATGATAACTTCTTCCCAATTATCCTTTGTTTTTTATTATTTTATTTATTACTGTTTTTTCTTTTGTTTACTAAAATCTATTTTACCATAATCTATGGTATAAGGGTTCAATCATATTTTCACACACGTTTTGGTTATAAAGTCTGTTTGCTTTATAATAGTATAGATAAGTTGCATGATCTTTAATATAAGCAAACTTCTCTATTTTATTTCTCTGATCCCCGCAACGGTTCGAAGACCCCAAATACTTACCATGCTTTTGCTACAATCTCAACACCCAGAATTTCTGCCAACGACTGATGCAAAGGAGCCAAGACCCCTTTATTGTACTTAATTACAAGTAAATATCAACAAACTAAGAAAAAAAACATTTAAGTAATTGAAAGAAACCACAATGAAATTTAAGTATATGTGGAAACTAGACTACCGGGTTGGAAGTAGGCTCTGTACATAATTTTGGACTTGACAATACTTGTTGGATGATCTATGTGTGGGGATCTTTCTCGTTTTCTTAGTAGTCATACAAAACAAGGGCCTTTTTCCTTCCTTTAAAAAGTATTTGATCCTTCAAAGCTCCCATGACGCATCCGAAACAAGGAACTGATGAGAATCGAATTCTGAATTGTCGAGTCCAAGAACATGCCGGTGTTGTTTCACTCTTGGTCATCACCCACCCAAAGCACTTGGTAGTATTCACACGGTAAAGGTAGTAGCATTGCAAGTGAATTTTCCCATACGAAAAACGAAGGTAGGTTTGTCGGATCAATATCTATGGGTGGCTGTAGCATCGGTATGGGTAACACACGGAATACCTCATCACACATATTGAAAGACAAAGCATAATACAAGTTTGAGTTAGCATCCTTTGCCATCCAAGTACAGCACCCCATTCAAGGTAGTTGATAAACTTGTATTAAGATCATATGGGGATGATCGAAATTCTAAACCGTTGATAACTTGCCTCCAAGAATTTGAACTTTGGGTCAACACTTGGGCTTGAAAACTTATACTAACTTCATCATCAGCATATGGAATAATACATATGACTTTGAATTCCCTAGTGTCATGCATGAATTCAAAACCTAGAAGAGGCCAATGAGGCTGGTTCCTAAGAGCAAATCCACCAATGGTTCAATATGGTGGGTTGGACTCATTTTTGTTGAAAAAGCATGATCCACCGGTTGTATATAGGGGTGGACGTTTGAAGCCGAAAACCGAAAAAAACCGAGCCGAAATCCGAACCGAAGCCGAAAAAAACTGAACCGAAAAAAAACCGAACCGAAGTGAGAAAACCGAACCGGACCGATTCTGTTTGGTTCGGTTTTCAGTTTCAATTCGCTGGAAACCGAACCGAACCGAAGAACCGAAGTCAACGGTCAACCCTATTAAAACAACGTCGTTTTGACGTTTTATTAATTTTTTTTTTTTAAAAAAACAGAAAACCTAAAAACTAAAAACCCTAAACTAAACTCAATCCGCCTCTTTCTCCAGTTTCCTACATTCCATCGTCTCTCTTCACCTCTTCACCTCTTCACTCTTCAATCTTCAATCTTCATCTTCAAAAACTTCTCTTGCCGAACCCTCCGCCCCCTCCGCCCCTGGCGCCGCGCCCTCCGCCCCCTCCGCCTAGCCACTGCCGCGCCCTCCGCCTAGCCACTGCCGCGCCCTCCGCCTAGCCACTGCCGCGCCTCCGCCTAGCCACTGCCGGCTACAGGTACAAGAGTTGTCATCTTCAATTATATTTACAGTTATCATGTATTGGGTATCCAGGAATCATATAATGAGTTCCTTAGCCCTTCTTATGAGCTTTCATCCATACATGTTACTCTGCCTAGCAGATCAGAATTAAAGAATAGGACAATTTTCTGAATCTGAATTCTACCTTCTGTCTTTACAAGGCAGATGTGTCTACGTTATGTTTACATGTGAAGAGACTAGAGAGTATCATTTTTTTTTTTCTGAATTGTTGAGAAAATAATTATCTTGCAAGTGTATGCACAAATGATTTAGTTGATCAAGACTTGCATGCTAGTCTTGTTTCTTCTTTCCTAATTTACTTTGCTTTGGAGAGGGATGGGGAGTGTGGAAGGAAGAACAAAAAAGGGCTTACAGTGTTAATGTTTTCTTTCAGTATGGACCCCCTACATGCATAATCCTAGAAGAGGGGAAACAAATTAATAAAACTAAAGCATAGTAATCGAATGGTGTAATGATGATTGATGAGGAGTATGATTATATGTTATATATATGTAGGTATATGATTATATGTTATATATATGTAATGCAGTACTTTTTATGTAGTCGGCATGAGCAAGGCCTTCCGTTGTTAACTTGTTATGTAGTATGATTATATATATGGGTAATATGGCGATTCCCCTTCTGGCATGGCGTCGGCAAGAGCAAGGCCTTCCGTTGTTAACTTGTTATATTGCTGATGCTTGTTACATTGGATTAATTAAACCAAGTTGGTTAATGTTATGTAGTACTTTTTAGTCACAAGTAAATTGGTAGTTAGTTTTATGACATCTTATGATCCAATCTCATATTACTGATGCTTGTTAGATTGCTCTAAATAAACCAAGTTGGTTTATGTTTTTGAGTTTTTCACATGGCATTGAAACACATGCAATTATTGAAGTTAGATTGTCACAACAATCTATATAGGTTGTCATGTTTATTAATGTGGATGAAGGAGAGAGGGAGGGACAGGGTCCAAATTGGCAAATTTGTTTTAAGCTGCTTTCACTAGCTTGATCTTTGTGCATTACTGAATGTCTGAATCTTTTAGATGCTTGCATTTTCTGCCTGACATCGTCTTTAATAACCTTACTCTGTATTCTTTAATAAGGAAACTTGGTGCAGAACTGCAGAAGGCAAAACCCAGGCAACTCTTGGAGATGAAGAGGACAAGGGGAGGGCAGATAGTGAAGCGGGGTTCTTTATCTACTCCGACTATTCGGGGTTCATCCTCATTTACTCAGGTAGTGAATTTAAACATAATAAGAATAGAGTGAATTTACACTTACAGATTATATCTAATGATTAATTTATTTAATTATGTTCGCAATTTGTTTATGACTTTATGCAGATGCACGGAGATAGTGTTGGTGTTGGTGAATCGACAACACCGACATCGATTCCGAGTGTTGGTGGATCACAAGCAAGTTCAGCTCCAACACTAGAAGGGAAATCGGCTGAGCCTACACAAGAACAAGTTCAGGAAGAATATTTGCAGTCCTTGAAGAACAAAGAAAGGTCAGATGTTTGGCCTCATTTTACTAGGAAATTTGTGGATGGTAGAGTTAAGGGTGTGTGTAAATATTGTGAAAAATCATACTGCGCTGATCCAGGCATAAATGGGACAAGCAATCTTACGAAACATATTGATAAATGCCAAAAATATCCCCCTAACCTTGAGATCATGAAAGCTAAGAGCCAACAATTTTTGTCTTTTAAAAGAGGGAAAGGAACCAAAGAGTTGTGTGTTGACAATCCTGAGTGTAATGGGGAAGAACTAAATTTGCTTTGTGTGGAGATGATTATTTTAGATGAGTTACCCTTGAGTCATGTTGAAGGAATAGGCTTTAAGCGTCTCATGAAGAGAGCAACTCCTTTTTGGAAGATTCCCTCTAGGAAGAAAATAGCAAATGATGTGCTTAAGTTGTATGGAGGGGAAAAAAATAAGGTAATGGATCAATTGAAGGGGAGAAGGGTGTGTCTTACAACTGATACATGGACTAGCATTCAAAACATTAATTATATGGTTGTTACCGTACATTTTGTTGATGATGATTGGGTGTTGCATAAGAGAGTCCTTAAGTTTTGTGTCATTGAAGATCATAAAGGAGAGTCCATAGCCAAAATTTTGGAGGATTGTATGTTAGAGTGGGGGATAGAGAAGATTCTAACAGTCACTGTTGATAATGCTACATCAAATGATGTAGCATTGAGGGAGTTAATTAAGAAATTATGTGATTGGAGAAGCCCTTGGGTGGTTTTACATGGGGGAAAAAATTTGCATGTTCGGTGTGTTGCTCATATTCTTAATTTGATTGTGAAAGATGGGTTGAATGTGATGAATATTTCTATTGATGCTATTCGTAATGTGGTGAAGTATGTTAGATCATCATCACATAGACTTGATCTTTTCAAAAAATGTGTTGAAAGAGTGAAATTAGAGTGCAAGGGGCTTGTGATTTTAGATGTCCCCACTAGGTGGAATTCTACATACTTGATGTTGGCAACCGCTTTGAAATTTAAAAAAGCCTTTGAAAGATTGTTGGTTGATGATTCACTTAACTATCATGCATATTTCAAAGGAGAAAAAGAAGGGCCACCCGCTTCGGTTGATTGGAAGAATGCGGAGGTGTTTGAGGATTTTTTGAAACCATTTTATGAAGTCACACTAAGAGTATGTTGCTCTAACTCTCCTACCATTCATCATACTTTTGGTGATTTGCTTCATCTCTATGGTCTCTTAGAAGAACAAAGTAATAAGCCAAGTGTCCCAATGATGAGTGAGATTGCACCTTCAATGGAGGGAAAGTATGATAAGTATTGGGGTGATTTTGGTAAGTTGAATCAATATGTGTTTGTTGCTATTGTTCTTGATCCCCGCCATAAGTTTGAGAAACTTGTTGATTATTTTGAAGTTGTATTTGGGGAAGTGGATGATAGGGTGGAAAACCTTACATTTGGTGTGAAAGAGTTATTGTATGACCTTTATAGGGTGTATGAGGAAGAGGGAAATTTGAGGGAAAGTGTTAGTGGTTCCCAAGAGGCTAATGATGTGATCCCCATTATGGAAAAGGGTCTTACCGAGATTCAAAGGAAGTTGAAGGAGAAGGAGTTGAGAAGAAAAGCAAAGAAAGCCGAGGTCATTAATAATGATGTGGATAGATATGTTAGTGATCCTATAGAAGGAGATGATGAAGTATTTGATTTGTTAAATTGGTGGAGAGTGAATGGGGAGTCTAAATACCCTACATTAGCTCGCATTGCAAAAGACATTTTTGCTATTCCGGTGTCAACTATATCATCAGAATCTTCTTTTAGCACAAGTGGGAGAATCATTAATCCACATCGTGCCTCTTTAAGTCCTAAGATGGTGGAAGCCTTAATATGTACCCAAAGTTGGCTTAAGGGTGAATATATTGCTTTGAACCATGCTCCATCGGGTGAAGAGATCGAGTTATGCGAAGAAGATGAGGAAAAAGGTAATGTTTTTGACTTTTTGTTTTGTTATTTGATATTTTGATATTTTCATTATGATTAAATATTGTTCTATTCTAAGTTTTATTCTTTTTCTAATTGTATATAGATGAATTGTTGAGCATGGCATGTAAGGAAAATGTCGGTAGGGGTGCAACTACAAGAGTAATGTCATGATCATGAGTCATGACTATACGAGTTTGAGAATTGAGATGACGTTGCTCACATTTTTCTTTTTTGTTCTCTATTAGTGATGTTGTAAACTTTGAACTTTAGAATTTACAAAGTTGGAGTTTATGGACTTTAAAAACTATGGACTATATTTTTTATTTTTGGACTTTGAGATTGGAGTCATTGGACTTCATATTTTGGACTTTATTGTTACTATTCGAAGTATTGAAGTATTGAACCATAAATTTTTTGAATTTTTTTTTTCAATTACAGTATTATACAAAAAAAAAAAAAAAAAACCGAAAAAAAACCGAACCGAACCGAACCGTTCGGTTTGGTTCGGTTTTCGGTTCACGCCCTCCAAAAAAAAACCGAACCGAACCGAACCGAAATTTTAGTTCGGTTCGGTTCTCGGTTTTGGTCAAAAACCGAACCGAATGGAACCGAATCCACCCCTAGTTGTATATTGGTTGGGTTAATTACTGGGCCCCAGCTGACCCGACTAGATGGTGGGTTAAAAATTAGCCCAAGCTTTAGTCTGGATCAATTTCAAGTGGGGGCCACTTTTTTCTCTGACAAACCATCAGAACCGATTGCTGCACATGGGGGGTAAAAGTTTGACTTTGACCCAGTACAAAAATGCCAACGGACAATTAATATGGGTCATTTGATCAAATATCTAATGGTCAATATTTAAAAGCAACGGTAAATTTTTTTTTTTTAAAAAAAAAAAAAAAAATGACTGATACATATTTAGGACCCTAGGATTAAAATCTAATGGCTCATGATCACTTCCAACGAAAATATTATGGAAATTTTAAAAAAAATATTTTACATGTCTGTTTTGGTAGTAGATTTCTAACAGTAGCTGTAGGTTTACCTGTTCGTTTTGGTAGTAGATTTCTAACACCATTGGTGTAACTTTGTTGTTTTGTCATAGTAGCTGTTTGTTTATCTGTCTGTTTTGGTAGTAGATTTCTAACAGTAGCTGTAGGTTTACCTGTCTGTTTTGGTAGTACATTTCTAACACCATTGGTGTAGCTTTGTTGTTTTGTCATAGTAGCTGTCTGTTTACCTGTCTGTTTTGTCATAATAGCTGTAGGTTTACCTGTCTGTTTTAGTAGTAGATTTCGAATATCATTGGTATATATAGCTTTGTTGTTTTGTCATAAAATAATTTTATTTTAGTTTTTATATTTATTTTATGAAATTTTTTTATATAAATAATTAAGTATTGAATTCAAACAATAAAGTAAAAGACAATAATTATTAATTAAAAAAAACATTATTTTATTTTAAAAAGTGAATAGTTGGTCCTTGGATTGATCTCATGGGTGTATTGTTGAATAGAGGACCAAAGACTGATATGGATGAATAGTATATTAACATGGGCTAAGAATTAGTCCAACCTATCTAAAATGGGTGCATTTGCTCTAAAGGGATAGTAGGTGTAGGAAGTACCTAAAATCTCTTGTCGCTGGGTTGCATACTACTATTGAATCTTGCCGTTCCTTTGTAATAGAATCCTCATGATCTACCAACAGAAAGCAGACTAAGCCATTACTCGATCCCAGAAAATCCACAGAGAACCAACTTTTCTGGTTGAAGAAAGGCAACTCTAAACTCGTAATAAATTTAAACTTTTTCCCATCAACAATGAGAGTCCGTGTGATCCATTCATATCTCCATCATTTCCGGCAATGCGATTAAGGAAGAGATATCGATTGGGATCAGAGCAAATAAGGTCCCGGGCAATGAAGTATGCATACGTTTTTGGTGAGGGCATTCCATTCTTGTGATACGTAACGAAACCTAATAAGAGACTTTACTGGTAACTTTGACAGAATCTCTACTAGGACATCTTCACTCATAGAAGAGTAGCTACCTGCAGCAACTCTTAAACGCTTTGTACTTCTTCTGCAGATTTTCATCAAGGCGCGTGAGTTGTGGAATTGCGTACTTCGAAGTGGTCGATCAAATCAAAAACCCTTTTGAAGCAAAAAAAACGTGATGATCGATGAAAAAGTTTGGAAATTTACCCTCAACAAATGTGTTCGAACTTATATATTTTCATAGAGAGCTAGAGAACAAAAGTATATATAAGTAAACTATAACAGGAAACATAATCCAGCAAAGCTAGGACTCCGTCTTCTAATCAAACTGGAACTGCGTACATACTATCTAGTTGCGACGTATAATGATTTGTTCGTGAACCGTACGTACCCTAGGGAGAGTTGTTGGCTAGGGTTTTGCGGTATCTAAAGGGTTTAATTTCGACGGATTTCCGGTTAGGTTTTTATCTCTTTGCATCTTTTAATTCTCCGCCTTTCGTGCTAGGGAAACTTTGATGAAAGAGATCAAGAGAGAATAATGATCTAGGGCTCTAGGCTATCGATCAAGCTAGCTTAGTTACGTGATACTGGAGTCATCCGCTTTCTCCTTTGTATTAATATCAACTTCCTTGCCTCTAGGCTATCGATCTGTTTCCACCTTCAACCTTGGAGTGATCCAATCCTTAGACCTCATCACAACTTGTTGCTGGTCAACAGGTCAACAACGACCCCAACTCTCTTCTTCTTAGAACACTACTAGAAACAAGGACTGAAGCGACGAAGATTGAAACGGGAAAAACAAACTTTGTCGCTTCAACACATCGAAGCGACCAATATAGGATTTGTTGCTTCAAAATACGAGAGCGACCACTTTTGATCAATAGTCGTCGCTCACAAATTATTGAAGTGACGAATAGTGGTATGTTGTCGCCTCCAGACAATGTTTTGTAAACTGCAGCGACAAAAATGCAATCTTCGTCGCCGACTTAAAATTCAAGCGACGAAGTTAATAACCTTCGTCAATATTCGTCGCTGACATATAAAACGAAGCGACGAGTTTTGAGCAATAGTCGTCGCTTTATGTTTTAAAATCTGTTATAAAGCCCTCGACTTCAACAGATTGCAGAAGTTGAAGTTTTAGAAAAAAAACTGTTCCGGAGCTGCGAAAAAGGGGGCAAATCGGCTGATTTCGTCAATTTCGGGGTCTAATTGCTTGGGTCTTCTCTTCTAATTGCTT
This sequence comes from Potentilla sterilis, assembly GCA_963682095.1. Taxonomy (NCBI): domain Eukaryota; kingdom Viridiplantae; phylum Streptophyta; class Magnoliopsida; order Rosales; family Rosaceae; genus Potentilla; species Potentilla sterilis. Next base: position 34,966,829 of record OY821759.1, on the reverse strand, counting down.
TGTAGGTTAGTATAATCTCTCCTCTTCATTGTAATCACCATATTTGGGTTTGATTAGTTGAATTTAGTGTTTGATATCTTGAGTTGGATTTGGTTTATAATGTGTTTTTGTGTTGTTTTTAGTGTTAGGTGTTTGAATATATGATAGAGTTGGTGTTGATTTTGGTGAAATTGAGATTATTTAGGTTGGTTTGTGAAATTGTGAAATTTTAGTGAAATTGAATTTTAGTGTAATTTAGAGAAATTGTGAAATTTAGTTAAATCATAATTTAGTGAAACTAAAATGGCTTGAAATAGTGCAATTTAGTGAAATTTTGTGAATTTATGGTAGATTAGGTTGAAATTATTAGTTAATGATGTAATTGGTTTGTGTTGTGTGTGGATTGTGGTAGTTAGGGTTTCTGAAATATGCGAGTGGCTTAGTGAGGGAGTGTGGTGCCGTGTGTAAATTTATTGTTTCGTATTATATATAATTGTGGTGTTTATTAGCTTAGAACTCCCGTTTGAGAATCAACAACTCATCTAGTTGATCGAGATGAGTTGTTGATTCTCGAATTGTCCCATTTTTGGACACTTTAGGCGAACACGAGTTTGTTGATCCTTTTTCTATTCATGTGCTTTCCGTTGCAGTTTTGGGATAGAGTTTCGATAGTGTCTCTCTACAATGTTCCTCGAGTGCAAATTAGGTTGTTTAGATTTTTGTGTACTTGAGGAATTATAGGGAGATGCTACCGAAATTTCCCAAAACTGTAGCAGAAACCACATGAATAGCAAAAGGATCAACAGAGTCGTGTTCTCCTGAAGGGGATAGGACCCAACCTGGAGGCATAAGGAGAAGAAGTGTTGGGATAGGTTTTGGTTGTATCATAAATGTTGTGTGCTAACCTTATGCATAATGTCTGTTTATGTTATGACAGAAAACATGGATGGTGTCCCCGACAAATCTTGGATAAATCTTCATTTTACACACCCTGACTACATAACAGGCGTATGGCAGCTCATCAATTTTGTGAAAACTCACACTACATAACAGGCGTATGGCAGTTCATGAATCGTCAAAGACGTATACCCAAGTTCAAAAACACCAGGCTGCTGGCCTTTTGTTCTCTAGCTAGCTTATATATGATAACAAGTATTACGTTCCTCATGCCAAATTGCCAATCCAAAGAAGAATAGCAAAGAGCTGAAGTTCCTCCTCAGATAAATTATTCAACAAGATGAATAGAATTCGAAGTAATTAAAGAACGAACTGACTATATATATACCATCTTTGGGTAAGAGCTTCAAGCTTGCCAATCTTTGCTGCGTGCATGTAGCGGCGGACACACGAAGGGGGGGGGCAGCTGCCCCCACTCAATTTTATATTTTTGGCAACTGACTAGGGATTTTTTTTTAATAATAGATTAGCCTATTTTTTCTTTACAACCTCTCTTCTGTGCAGCCCTATTTTTCCTTCTCCCTTCCCTTCTCTTTTCCCTTAATCTCTTTTCCCTTCTCTCTGTTTTGTGGGGCCTTGAAAAACCCAACATCTCTGACTTTCCCTTCTCTCTCTTCCCTTCTCTTTTCCCTTCTCTCTGTTTCGTGCGGCTTTGAAAAACCCAACATCTCTGACTTTCCCTTCTCTCTGTTTCCTTAAAAGTCGAACCCAGACGATGTCGTGACGATTGGCTATTGGAGACCAAAGTGGAAGCCTAGGCGTGCAGCAGAAGCTTCAGTGGTACATTGGAGTAGCGACAGCTGTGCTGGGAGAGTGGGAGGAGCTGTAGCTCGACTCTTAGCCGGAGACCTCACCGTCTTTGTTTCTGGAAATCAACGAGGTAGTAATCCTGCCTCTTTCACTCCTACTTGAGTTGGTTGTGAATTTGTGATCGGAGACATTCAACCCGTTTGATTATTTCTGTCTTTATTCTCCGATCAATTCAAGTTATTCAACCCGTTTGATAATTGATATGTGAGTAAATTAAATGATTCTCTTTAATCCTTATTAAAATTACAGATATGAAAGAAGAAAGATCATAGAAGATGGAGAGATTCTTCAAACAAAAATCATCAGATTTGTCTTCACCACTAATACACTCTGAAAGATCAAAACAGAGTTGTATTGAAATTAATTTGGGTCATCTTCCTTCTGATCCTGAACTAAGGATTAAAATTTCAGAGTATCATCCTGATCTCGGGGATCAAATACGAAGGGAATATCTGCTAAGAGGCCCATGTCAGCCTAAAGATCATTTTTTTGTCCAAACACAGAAAGGAGAAAGCAAACGGAGGTTTGTTTGTGCTTGGTTTGATGAATTCTCAAATTGGTTAGAGTATAGTGTCTCTAAAAATGCAGCATTTTGTTTGTGTTGCTATCTATTCAAACCAAATGTGGAGGTGATACTTTTACTGAAATTGGTTTTCAAAATTTAAAAAAAAAAAAAGACAGATTGGATGCTTATGTAGGGAATCACAACAGTGTCCACAATCAAGCAGTGCAAAAATGTGAAGCTCTGATAAATGAAAAGCAGCATATTCGGAATATTATCAGTCCATTTATACATCAATCTCGATCAGATTATCGAGTGCAATTAGGAGCATCAGTTGATTGCATTCAATTTCTCCTAAGACAAGGGCTTGCCTTTCGTGGTCATGACGAGTCGGAGAACTCAAGCAATCAAGGTAACTTTCTTCAGCTTTTACAATTTCTTGTTGATCACAATGAGAAAGTGAGAACAGTTGCATTAAAGAATGCTCCCGAGAATCTTAAATTGACATCACCTAGGATTCAAAAGGACATAGTAAATGTTGCTTCTGTGGAAACTACAAACTCTATTGTTAAGAATATGGGTGATGCTTTTTTCTCTATTCTTGTTGATGAATCTAGGGATGTATCTGTAAAGGAGCAGATGACTGTTATTTTTCGTTATGTAGATAAAAATGGGTGTGTCATTGAATCTTTCATAGGCATTGAACATGTTCCAAGTACCACTGCTATGTCAATAAAAAAAGCTATAGATGCATTACTTTTGAAACATGGACTAAGCATCTCTAGGCTACGCGGTCAAGGTTACGATGGAGCAAGTAATATGAGTGGAGAACTCAATGGTTTGAAGACACTTATTTTGAAGGAGAACCCGAGTGCTTTTTATGTTCATTGTTTCGCGCATCAGCTTCAGTTAGCTCTTGTTGGTGTGGCTAAGAAACATGAAATTGTAGGTGATTTCTTCACATCAGTTGCTAGTATTGTAAATATTATTGGGGCATCTTCTAAACGTCGGGATATTCTTCGAGAAAAACAAGCTCTCAAAGTTGTTGAGACACTTAAAATTGGAGAACTTACAAGTGGAAAAGGACTTAATCAGGAAACTGAAATCAAGCGTGCAAGCGACACATTATGGTACTCTTATAAACTTTACTGTCATGTTTTCTTCCATAATTGATGTGTTGGATGAAATAGCATATGATAAAGTTAGTTTTGATCAGAAGCATGAAGCATATATTTCTTTGAAATTGCTGCAATCATTTGATTTTATATTCAGTTTGCATTTGATGAGAATCATACTTGGCACCACTCATGAGTTGTCTCAAGCTCTACAAAGAGATGATCAGGACATAGTGAATGCTATGGAATTAGTGAAAGTATGCAAGAGAAGATTGCAAACTATGAGGGAGAGTGGATGGTTTTCTTTGTTAGAGGAAGTTGTTATATTTTGTGGAAAAATGAATGTCAATATTCCAAATATGGATGATCAATATGTATGTCCGGGAAAATCAAGGCGTAGAGCTCCAGAAATGACAAATATGCATTACTATCGGTTTGACTTATTTTGTGCAGTGATTGATTTCCAACTTCAAGAGTTAGACAATCGTTTTAATGAGGCTAGTACTGAACTTCTTCTTAGTTTGGCATGTCTAAGTCCTAATGATTCATTTGCAGCCTATGACAAGCAAAGTTTGATACGTCTTGCTCAGTTTTATCCTCATAATTTTTCTGTCTCAGAGTTGTTATTACTAGAAAGTCAGTTGGAGACTTACATTGAGGACATGCAATCTAATGACAAGTTTCAGGAATTACAAGGGATTGATGATCTTGCAAAGAAACTAGTTGAGAGAAGGAAACATAAGACATATCATTATGTTTATTTGCTTATTACTTTGGCACTAGTACTTCCTGTTGCAACGGCCTCTGTTGAAAGAGCTTTAATTTCTCTGCCATGAATATCATGAAGAATCGAATCAGCAATCGTATGGGAGACCAATGGATGAATGATTGTTTAGTTGTATATCTTGAGAAGGATATATTCAATTCCATTGATAATGAGTCTATTTTTCAGCGGTTTCAAAATATGGCACCTCGTAGGGGACAATTGTAGATGATTCTAAGTAAATGACTATCTTTTGTTTCTTACTAGTCTAGTGTTTTGCTTAGCTGAATCTTTTGTGGTATATATTGAACTTTATTTTTACAAGTTGATGGGCAGAGAATGTTAATTTGTAGTCTTTTACAAGTTGTATGAATTGATAATTTTGGATTTTGCTTCTTTGCCTCTCTATCTAGGTTCATCTTTTTTATTTATTTACATGACACCAAACATGTTTTTTTGTTAGATTCTCTTGTTTCTCATTTGTTTCATACTTTTGTGTACTATTTTTGTGTACTATTGTGGCTTTAGTGCAGATATGTCCATGAATGAGTGACATGAAACTTGCCCCCGTAGATAAAAATTCCTGCGTCCACCACTACATGCATATTTGAGAGTCTAACCATGCAACCATGCTCTACAGTATGCTTGATCACAGCTCGATCGAGATTAGGCAACCGTTATATAGATTTTATTCAACACTTCACGGCATATTGTTATGTTAAAATAGTCTTTCATTTGAAACTGAATCTCTCATGTCATCAAGATCTACTATATATATGTATATTGGGAAAATAGAACGACTAATACTCATATAACTAAAATGTGTGATGAAGATTACGCAAAACTTATAATTCATAACTAAGCTTTCCATGATTGAGATCTATTCATAATTCGACTTGTTTTGTAGCCCTTTGGTTACTGGCGCCGAATGAAACTCTCTTTAAACCCTAGCCGCCGTTGGCAAGGATTTCCATGGCGTTTTCTTTAGCAACTCCACCCTTCTACTGGCGCCATCTCTTTCTTTATTGGAGGTAGGATTGTGCACCGCCTAGTCGACATCAATTTTCGACCTCCAAGGACAAGCTTTGTGCGTTGCCCCTCTAATGGATCAACTCTTCGATCTATCTCCATGACCAATATTCTCTTGGCTCCTTCCCAATCTATGCCTGCAAGAGAAAGTATTTCTCTGAATTGTTGGTTGCTAAGACCGTCTATAGAAGCTACGGTCAAACATCGAAAAAAAGATCGAAGGGTTACCCTAATTGAGAGAGAACACAAGAGCGTAGCCATGGTGAAGCACTTGGCTTCAATCTTCGAGACGGAGAAGGACAGGGTGAACTGCCCCTTCTACTTCAAAATCGGCTCGTGCAGGCACGGCGACCGGTGCTCCAAGCTCCACACCAAACTCTGGTTGATGGTGTTGATGCTTTTAGCATCGTTTATGGCTAGTGTGAAAGGGCCTAGGCTGGGTCATCCAAGATGTGCGACTAAATCTGCAGTTGCATCTGAAGCTTTTCGCTGCTGTGGTCATGGCAGCGGCTGGTGATAGCACTGCTGGATTGCTGAGCTCGCCAAACTTGCCTGGACTGGGCCAGCTCACTTCTTTCTGGTCTGGTTTGAGGTCTCTGAGCCTCATCGCGGGCCTCAAAATGAGTGGGTTGGCCGCCCTCTAGGGCTAGTTTTTATTTTTTTTAACTTTGTCTAATACAATGTTTTATCATGCATTGGTAGTAGGTTTGTTTCAATAAGTGAGCATGAGTACCGTCAAATGATTATGCCTAATCTATGTATCGTTGTGGTTTGTCCATAAATTTTTTATCTACCCCAAGTCGGTAGAGGGAGGGTATGTAATGATCTTTTCAAACCTCCGAATTAATACAATCAACTTAATTTAAAAAAAAATAAAAAAAATCGGCTCGTGCACCATTAGAAAGTCACATTAACAGATCGTGTGGTGACTGGTGACATATCTTTTGTTTCAATATGGTGTTGTAAAACAAACAATATAGAATAGTTAAATGTCACAAACGTACAATTAACCGAGGCCGTCGATCAGCAACTCCTTTGGCCCGAGTCAGCCACCTTGTTAACTTATTTTATAATAAGTTTTCTTCTCTCATTTCTGAGCTAGTCTTCTCTCATTTATGAATTTCATTTGATGTTTTATAAATACCATATTAGATTACTAGGTCATTAGGTTAAGCTTGAAGATTTTGAAGAACCTTCTATTACCTGATGCTCAACTTATACATTAGTACATTCTAGAATTGAAAAACAAACCTACATCTAAGAAAGAAATGCAACTGACTAGAAAAGAAAGCGAAAAATGTAGCGCGCTAGCTTTAGCTAGGTAATGTATACTTGAAAAAAATAGTGACCTCTCTACTGACCAAACCAGCTGAAGCTAAGCTACAAACTCAAGTAATGCCTAGCTTACCACCTAAGTTTTTAGAGTTCGGTTACATCAAACGACATCGCTTTTTGGGAAAAAAAATGGGAAGAAAATAGAGACTTATTTAAAAAAAAAACTGTTCATGACTAAAAATTGTTAGTCAAATGCTAGTGATAATATATATCATACGACGTGGTGTTCTTTCTTGAGTGATACGCCACAACCCTTACCCACCTACCAGAGCCTTTGTTTTGCCGACCTTGACTTCCCTCTATTATTGAGGATGGACTTTGTCCTTTTGTTTTTTTTTTTTTTTTTATATAATTTGGTCTGAAAATTATTTTGGTTTAGATAAGCCAAAACTGTGGGTTTTTTTTCAGTTTCTTTTTGTTTTTTTTTTCCTTCATGCCAGACTCTCTTTTTCGTATTTTCAGTTTAGAGGCTTGTTTTCTGTAACCAAAGAAGTTTTATGTGATTTTACCTCAAAAAGAACCAAAAAAAAAAAAAAAAAAAAATATTAGTGTATCTTTAAAATGTTATCCAATGAAATCAATGGAAAAGAAATTAATTTAAAGAGAATTTGTCAAAAACCCAGATGCAGATTCTTCTTCTCATCATTTCTATCTTCTTACCCTGAATCTCTGTCTTGTCCTTTTACCTAAATTCCATCAGATAACACCATAACACTCTCTTTTTTGTCTTACCCACAATTCTTTTTCCCATTTTCCTCCCTTGCTTTTCCAATTAGAGCTGCAATCTGTATTATTGTTAACCTGGATTCTCTATCTCCAAGAACCCATCTTGTTTCCTATTCTGGGTAGTGATCAATTTGCCCAATGTATCCAAAGATTTGTTCTTTTTGTCTCTGTACCCAATTGTCTGAATTGGTTCCTTTTGTTTGGTTATTGTTTGATGCAGGGAAACAAACTGAGAAGAAGCCCTTTTGATTTTCAGATAAAGAAACCATCTTCAATTCAAAATAACAAGGGTGGATGGCACCCTGATATCATTTATTCTATATTTGCATATGTAAGATGATCCCATTTGACTTTTGCTTTTACTGTTTGTCATGATGGTCCTGTTATGTTAGCTTTTCTTAATGTTTTGACAATTTGAATGCAGAGAAGTTGCATATAAAATGAATATTCCCATAAGGTAGCACCTGTTTCATGATTCGGTCTGAATTATTGGCAGATGGAGATGGCTGCCCAGCAAAAGAATTCTGGTCACAACAATGTTTCCGGTAATAACTATATTTTGTTTCATAGGATTTAAGATCCTTTAGTTCATTTTCCATAATGTTGCTTTGAGTCAGAACGGCACAGAATGGTTTATACAGAAGAGCCTCAAAATTGAGGAGGATGTATTGATTTGATTTGTAAAAGAAGCAAAGATTTTGTGGGACAGTAGGATAATTCTCTTGAAATGAAAATATGCTCTGGGTCAGCTTTTTTTAAACAGGAACGTGTGAATGGATATATGATTTATATTCTCAACATCTGTATGCTTCTCTCTATGGTTTAAAACTGCTTAATTTGAACTCAAATTAGTGGTTTACTTTCCTCATCTTAAATTTAGTTTCCTACATTGGAAAAATTTGATGTAGTTTCATTGCACTGGCTTGCACAAGTTGAGTCTGTATTGGCAGGTTGGTGTTACTTAATTGGTTTCCTATGCAGGTCCAGATTCTTGCCTATATGATCTCTTATGTTCAGATGCGCCCGGATGGAGAACGCAAAGTGAACGACGGACATTGTCTGGTACACTATGCTGTGGCTTGTTAAATAAATTGGTGTCTTTAATATCTGTTTGTGTTCTGGTTTTCCTAGCATTATCATTCCCTTGGTCAAAGATAGCACAATTAGTTATACCTCACAAATCTTGAGTTAAGAGTGTAGTTATAGCACAATTAGTTATATCTCACAAACCATACAGCAATTGTTAGTATGGAATAGGAATGCCAAGCCATATTTCAAATCTGATGGTTGATTGGCAAGTTATCAGTTGAAAATGATGTACAGGTAGCTCAGAGAAGATCCAAGGCCTGAATTGCATGTCTTGTTGTTTTATGTCCACATAGATGGAAACTAAAAAAAAAGAATGAACATAGAATGCATGAGGTTCACGTAGGAGACTAACTATATGTGTAGCTGGGAATATGCAAGATATTCTTAGCCTTATAACACTTGACGAGGCAGCATTTATAAATTGATCAGAATTCATGTAAAATTTGAATCAAACCTAAAAATGAGTGTACGTTCCAGTAGTCTGGTCTATTCAAAATACAATTGTTATTTTTTTTTTCTTTTCTATTTGATCTCCTTAATCTTAGATCTCTGTCACATTACAATAGAAGCAAAATGTATCTTTTCAATTCATATACTCATTGAACAGGTCCACAAGAAAGGCTGGAGATTTTGCTGCACCAATCTGCCAACAAGTCCTGTGCTGATTGTGGATCTCCAGATCCAAAATGGGTGTAAGTATGGCTTTGTCTTTTTCTGTCTAATATCAATATACTTTATTTCACAAGCTTCTTTTTCTTCATAGCAATTTTATTTTTGAGTTTAAGTATGTATCCAAATATTTACATTAATAACATTTCTATATTACAATGTGGGTGCTGGAATTTCTCAAAAAAAAAAAAAAAAAAAATGTGCATGCTGAAATTTACAAAGTTTCACTATCTAGTGGGCCCTATACATAAATTAATCGAAGGAAAATGCATGATGAGTGCTGACATGTACTGGCACTGAATGGTTCTTAATGAGAAGTAGTGATGATTGATCTATACATACTGAAGTATTGGTAATTGTGGTATTTTTTGTTGACTCTGATTCAATAAGCATCTGTATTATTTATTATATATATATATATAAATATATATTTGTTTTCATTGTTCTTTCTCAGTTCTGTACTGCCTCTACAATAACCTGTATCATATACTTGTCTTCAATATCAAAGTCTCTACTTCTCTATTTAGCTAACCAAGTAAAGTGCTAATGTATAGGGAAAGTGCTTATTAAGAATAGGGATTGGTATCCAAATTTATGATTTTATTTGGATAAGCCTTTCTTTTGTTAGGTCTACATACTAATGATCATAGTGAATATGATTATGTAATGGCTATCCTATTAAGAAGTACTACCAGATGTCAAGCAGTAGGAACCACTGTTTTTGCTCCCTTGCAACATTTTTAGGGCTGAATGAGGTGAATTCTTGAATCTGTTGAGTTCTTAGACAGTAAACAATTGTCTACTTGGAAAACTTAACGATTTGTTTGTGCAATTGTTTGTTAAAACCTACACAAGTGTCTCTTAGGAGGGAGAGTTTATGCAATACTTCCTTTTCATTGTTATTCCTCACCACTGCATACCCTTATTCTGTGCGATTGTTGGACACCCAGCCTACAGAGTATCATAGAAATTGAGACAATTCTTTAGTAAACATAAACTTTATTTATCAAATTTGACTTTATGGCGGTATATATTCATATATAGTTATCAAGATCCTGTCTCCCCTGGCTACTTACAGAACTCAGCTTTACACACCTTATTGTTCGGTTATCAAGCAGAATTACAATAATTTCGAAGATATTCATGTTGGAGGATAATTTTAGCGGTTAGTTTAGCAATCCAATGAGAACAATTTTCTTCATAAAAAATTAGTTTATAAGTCATAACATTCATGCAGGTTTATCTGTCTTTTTTTTTTCTTCGGAATTGCTACTCTCCTTCCTACCCCTCTTTATTTTTTTGTGATTTGATCATTTGTAACATTGGCACAGTTGGTAAATGAAATATCTTCTTGTCAAAAATAACTTTTAAAGCTGGATACTTCCTAGATGTGCTTTACAATATGATATGATTAATTTGATTACTTGCGTTTTGTATGTACAAATTGGTGTATATCAGATCTTTAAGCTTTGGAGTATTCATTTGCATCAAGTGTTCTGGTGTTCATAGAAGCCTTGGAGTCCATATTACAAAGGTATGGCTCTGATCTATGATCCACCATACTAATAGATTTTGCAACCATATTCTGGTTTACCAATATATTATGACCTGAAAGGTTGACTATTGGAGAATAAGTATTGTGTAAAGAATGGAGGACAGGATATCTAACGGGTGATTCAAAACATTTTGTTTCTGGATACTGTTTCTTTTAAGTTCTGGGGTTGTCTTTTGGTATCATCCCTTGAGGTTTGGGGATGATTAATTGGTTAGGACGCAAGCTGGTGCCTGCCACGAAGTTTGCGCAAAATCAGTGTATTGTAGGGAAACCTATGTCACCTATGTCGTCGATTATGGAAGACATAAGTTAACATTTTTTTGCCTTTTCAAAACCTATTTTGAGTTTATTAAAAAAAAAAAAAACCAATTGTTCTTGAGTTGACTTTACTAATTTTCCTATGGCATTCAAATTTGAATTTGAAAAACATTCTAGGTTGTTTCAGTGAAGCTAGATGAATGGACAGATGAACAAGTTGATGGCTTGGCAAGTATGGGTGGAAATATTACTATAAACAAGAAATATGAAGCTTGCATGCCAGTACATGTTCAAAAACCAAAACCAGATTCTACTATAGAGGAGCGCTTTTATTTTATCAGGTAAATGCGCATACTATACTTTCTGTGGCTTTGTATGAGAGTTTATATTCTGAATCAGAAATTTCTTCTTGCTACTCAGGAGAAAATATGAGCTGCAAGACTTTTTAAACACAGGTGATCAGAGTCAGATGTCCTGTCCTTTTATCCCTTCTCATTCTTCTTCCCATAAGAGACATTCTTCTGGCAATTCTTCAAGCACTACTTATAGCCAAGACAAGAAACAATGTGACAAGCAACCTACCAGACATCGTATCGGGCATGCATTTCGTAATAGCTGGGGAAGAAGAGACTCTGATCATAAGGTGGGAAAGAAGGGAAACTCAATGTCAATGGTAATGCCTTTTATTTGAATTATGCTATGTTACTCAATGTCAATGGTACTGACTATTCTTTGAATTATGCTATGTTATGTACTTATGTAAGCCAAGTACCATAAGCTACGATGATATTTTCTATTTTCTGAGATTAGATGCTGAAAGGATTTTTCTTTTTCTTTAACTTACACGTAGGGAAGGCAAGTTTTCTTTTGTATAAATTACATTTCACATTGGCACATGTTTTTGTCATTCAAATCTTTTTAGCACTTGTCTTCAATGCAAATTTCTTTAATATTGATGAATTTAAGCTCAAAATTTACTTGTCTATGTGCTTGTGTTGAACTCTTGTATGTACCAATGATATACTAAAATTGGAAGATAGAAGTAACTATTTGATAAATGGCTATGGATGTGTCGATATTTCTGAGATTCAGAATATAGTTGTTGCTTAAAATGTGATTATGATGAAACTATGAACGAGGAACTTTGATTACTCAAACACATATGCATTCACAATTGATTGGACTGAATCTTACTGCTTCAAGTGTACATTATAGGCAGGTATGGTTGAATTTGTTGGATTAATTAAAGTGAACGTGGTCAGAGGAACAAACCTAGTTGTCCGCGATGTGGTGACAAGTGATCCTTATGTTATCCTTGCATTGGGTCAGCAAGTAAGTTTCTTTTACTTATAACTTATAGATGAGATGGGCTCAACCATTTCATGCTCACAATGAATTCTTCCACAATGTTTGTTGCAGTCAGTGAAGACACGCGTTATAAAGAACAACCTGAATCCAGTGTGGAATGAAAGCCTGATGCTGTCGATTCCTGAAGAGATTCCTCCTCTAAAAGTGGTAAGTTATTTTCATTAAAACTTGGATTACATGTGGAGAGCTTATGACTAGTCTCAATGACCCAACTTTTACCAATTCAGACAGATTCCTGTAAATTCATTTATTGCCTTTTGAGACTACTAGTTTATACAAGACTGATCAGAGTTAGTTAATGAAGTTTAGATGCTAATGATGTCCTCTCTCTCTCTCTCCCCTTCCTTTGTGTGTTTGTGGCTTCTTTTTTTTTTTTTTAAATAACTTATGCTTTTGATAGTGTTTCATGCACACCATCAGGACTTAAACATTAGCATTGTAGTCTAGTAGTTACTTTACCCAAATTAAGGAAGTTCCCAAACAGAAGAACATTTTGGTGTTACATTTAACAGATTTGAATTTAGAAAAAAATCCAGTGGAATTGTGTCATGATTCATGAACACCCGTCCTTGCATTGAGCATAACTTGATGTCAAAAAGAGAGTAAATTTTTTATTCTAGGTTTCATTTCTGGGACAATTTGAGATTGAATTGCCACGCTGCTGGGAATTTATCCACTTCCATAGAGAAGACAGTGTAAAGCATAGCAAAGGCTAACCTTTAGCAAGAAACTTAACCATTTGTGGATTTGCTTTATCCTTAGTTATGTACATTGTAGAAATCAGTTCTAGCAATTAATAATGATGTCTGGATGCTTTGCATCTTGGTCTTCAATGATGTTTGCTAAACATAATATTTGGATGGTTACATTTAGCTGGTGTATGACAAGGACACATTCACAACTGATGATTATATGGGTGAGGCTGAGATTGACATTCAACCTCTGGTCACTGCTGCTGTAGCCTTTGAGAAGTCCTCAATCGATGAAACAACGCAGCTGGAAAAGTGGATAGCTAGCAAAGATAACACCCTGGTAAAAGATGGTGTCATCAACCTAATAGATGGGAGAGTAAGACAGCAGATTGCTCTTAGGCTGCAGAATGTTGAGAGAGGTGTATTAGAGATTGAGCTGGAATGTGTTCCTCTTACTCAATAGCCGGCATAGTTAGTTATGGTAACGAAATACAAGTGATCATTCTGATGTTGACGTTGCCATATATGTTGTATAATTGGAAATCATCATATTTATAGTTTTGTTAAAGGAGTCTTGATTGTAAATTTCTGTTGTCTTTGTTTCTCTTTCTCCTGTAGATAAGCATTTTAGGATTTTCAATGAATGATATTCAGACGGATTTGTATACTTCTCTATAATTCATGACACAGTGGAGTTTGGAAGAATTGAGAATTTACCGGCGGACATTTATGGACTTTGAGACTTGTATATGAAGCTTGGTGCCTTATTTTTCTTAGTTTTAGGTACTCCTTCGGATGGCAGGATTAGTGCAATTGACATAGAAAGATGGCATTTTTTTTTTCGATGAGAAACAAACAGAGAGAACTACTACAAGGAAACGCCCAGAGGGGAACCCTTGGGAGAAGAGCATTATTAGCAATAGGAGGCAGGGAAAACGAGAGATGGTATTGATAAGAGGAAAAGCTCTAGGAACCATTTGTTTCAAACAACACACTAATGTCACAAAGTAAAACTAAAAGAGGGGCAGGTCAAATCCATCACTTTTAACACATTTTACTACGCCTTATTTCTTGTGTGCCATCTTAGCGTAGTGAAGTGATTTGTGTCGTGCTTCTTTTGTTTTTTTTTTGTTTTTTTTTTTTTAAGGGAGCTTCTATTCATATCTAAAAAAACGGTACTTGGACTTTTCTCTTTTTTCAAGTTAGTATTGACTTTGTCAAGCCATATGAAATTACAGTTCTGTTATATTTTTAAAAACATTTTGTAAAATATTTTTCACAAATAGGAAAGAGAAAACATAAAATATATTTCCATATCCTTTCCATTTTTATTCTATTAATTTTTTTTCCAATTTGATCTTGAGGAGGAACAAAGATAATATCTTCTAATTTAGGCTAAAATTCAATAGAGAACTCAAAACTAATTGTATAGGTTGTCAATGGATTAGCACACTCATGATATTTGAGCAAATTTACGAGCAAACAAAGCAAAGTGACAAACTATGTAATCAACCCAAAAACCCAGATTTCCTCAACAAATAAGAAAAAATAAAATAAAGACCCAGATGATAATTTTTGTCTATTTTTTTTTCTTTTTTTGAAGAAATAAAGTTCATTGTATTAATTCTCAAGTCAGAAAAGACCATTACATATCATCCCTCTACCGACTAGGGGTAGATAAAAAATTTGTGGGACAAACCACAACGATACATAGATTAGGCAGGCCTAATCATTTAACGGTACCCATGCTCACTTATTGAAGCGAGCCTACTACCAATGCATGTCAAATCATTGTAATAGGCTAATTTAAATAAAACTACCTAAAGATTTTGGACCCAAGAAAATTAGGTCCAAAAATTAAACAGAAACCCTTAGGCCCAATTAGCAACCCATACGGCCCAAAAAGAAAATGTTGCCCTAGCCACTAGCAACTTGTTTTCGCCGCCGTCCAAGATGTTGACACCGATCGGCAAGCCTTCACCTGAAACAAATTGAAGGTAGCGTCTCCACTACCCTTGTTCAGTTCATCGAAATCTAAGCTAATCGCTTGCAAGATCTCTTTGTTCGGGAGGATGGGTGATACCTCCATTCAGATTCTTCAATGCTATAACAGATCTACAGCAAATCCATGGCTGCCATGGGTGTAGACAAAATCGACCAGGAAGAGAAGTTCCTTCCATGATTTCTCTAGCCATAGGAAGCTTACCACCGTTGAAAGCCAGCGATGAATTTTTCTAACATAATTGACAATGGATTGTTGCAAGAAGAAATTTGGATGCAGAGAAGGAGATCTGTTTGGTATCGACACCGATTGCAGCTGATAGAGATCCTTGCCATGGAGACTAGAGTTAGGGAAGTCCCTGCCATGGAGGCTAGGGTTTGGGAGGAGTCGAGAGAGACTCATGAAATTGATTTGGTTATTCTTAGAATTGAATTTACGTATATGAAAAAATATTGAAAAACATTCAATCGCACTGAAATTGATAATTTTTGTCTATTGAAAATAGATCGGGAAAAAAAATTGAAATTTTGGATTATTGGAGCAATAGATTTTCCTGTTTTGAGACGAATTTTCAAAGTAAAATATAATTAATAAATGTTCAAAAATTGAAGCATGTTTAATTACTGATTTTGGAGGTGTGAACTGAATATTCTATAAAGAAATTCTTTTAATTGATTTAATTGGATTTTAGGTATTTTGGGAAAATTAGAGAGGTGTAAATAACATTTTGGTTCTTGTAAAAAGTAAATTGAAGGTCCATTAAGCAAAGAGATCCGAGAGTCATTTTTGGAGGTATGAATAGAAGCTCCTTTTTTTTAATTTCATCAAAGACTTGTGCCATGTTGGTGAGCCATAACCTGTTGGTTAATTAGTACTCGTGGATGTCAAATGTATGTTCTGTTGTAGAATAATCGAGATTGGTCTCCTCATTTCATTAGAGAATCCCTTTATATAGGGTGACGATTACAATGGAAACATCAATTACAATAATGGTAATAAACACTGATTGAAACGTTACATCAGATTGATACTAATTTCCTAATTCGTCATCGTCAGTTACTTTGACGAATGCACATTTATGGTATTTTCCTTCAACACTCCCCCTTGTGCCAAGTCAAAGACGAAATGGTGCATATGGTGTTGCCTCATTAAAAACCTTGCCAAGTAACAAAACCCAGTAGGACAAAATAAAATTTGGACGAAGGGAAAAAGAGCACAACGCACCTATTACATTTGAAAACAACATGTATGTGCTAGACTCCCCCTGATGTCTGCACCTCCCCCTGATTTCTACATTAATCATGGGTTTCTCCCTGATTCTTTCATTTGATCAAGGGAGCTTCAGTCTTATTAGCATACTTATGCATTTTCACATGTTTTTCCAAATGTGACTTTGAGCAATGATTTAGTAACTAAATCTTGCCACATCGTCCTCAGATCCAACTTGATTTACTTTGATCTTGAGGATAAGGTTGTTCATGAACTGAATACATAGGTTCATATTGAACATCAGGTTCACTCGTGATATGACCTTCATATAACAAAATAGTCGTAACTTCGTCTAGAGTATGAGTGAACCATTAAGAAATTTGAAATTGATCTGTAATAACAGATTTTCTTATCTCACCTTTAATGCGGTTTTCTTTACGCATAGTTAGCTATGACGTGGATAATTTCTTTATCATGTCAAATTCTATGTAGAGATTGAATAAGTCCAAATCTTTCATATCTTTAATGAAAGAACGATTTGCGCTGTGTAGGCGCAGAGCTAAACATAGCTTTACAAATTTACATCGAATGAGAGGTCGAGTCTTACATATTATGTTTAAGTACAATCATGCGTTATTGCACTTGTATAGGAATTTCATTTCCCAATACTTCTTCGTCATCTTCCTTTAGATGAAAACGGATCTATAGTAAAGACTTCGACTGATCATGGGAGTATATGTAGGCCTCACTTTATTCTTTAGAGTGCCTAAGCCGATTGATGTATGGTCACCATCATTACAGTCCTTGAGTTCCATTTCAAGACTGTGTATTCCCAAAATCTTTTTCATTCTCAACTTAGGATAATACACTGAGTTTCTCTTATTTCATTTAAAGTTCATATATATCCATAATGAGCACGCAAGGGCATAATTCACCAATCTCTATCCAATCAAGTAGTCACTTTAGTGAACGTTTCAATTTCTTTTGCAAACGTACTCATGTGATCTAGAGTCACTTGATTTGAGTGGATGAAGTCCGTTTAGGATCCTCATGTATATCTCTTAATTTAGATCCCCATAGAGATATATGTTTTGATCACTTTTCATAAGCTGCATGTTCAGTTTTTCGGAAACTACCAAACTGACAAGGTAGTGGAGTACAATGACATCCATTACGAGAGATTGTCTCATCGTAGTCCATTACGAAAGAATATCTCCTCGTAGTCGATTCCAGTGAGTTTTTGAGAGACCTTGCGCCATAAGTTGAGTTTGCATACTCTTATTCTCATTACGCATTCTAACAAAGATATATTTGATAGGGTTTACATTTGCGGTGTCGGCGTCACCTGCCCAAATACCTATCTCTTTGTTTATACTGGATCGCTTCTTTCCATTAGGCCAGTTTACTAAGTTGACATTTTTCAACGAAGTATGGTTCGATAGTAGACTCATTATTCCACGTCCTCATGTACACTAGTGTAATGTGTTTGTAGAGATCTCTATACTTTAAGGATTGGTTCTAACATTTGAGGCGTCCCTCAATGATAACCACAATCCATAAATATTCTCATGAGACGGATTTGAGTATCACTGATCAATAGATCAGGTTGTGCCAAACTTGTTTTCTTCCTTTACACAAGTATGTATCAAACTTAAGGTGGCCTCCCCCTCTTCCTTGGAGAGCCACGGCCTGTGACACCATTTATGCCACTTATGGCGTCACCATGCCACCATGGATGGTGGCAGTGCAATACCCAATTCCACTTGGGTGGTACCATGTCCTTTTGATAAAACACAATCCTTGCAGGTATATTTGCAGCAGGTTTATATGATCTCGTCACTTTAATGTATAAGACATCTGCACACTTTACTTTGTGTGATTTTGGGAATCGAGATGAGACACAGTGGGGACAAACCACGACAATTCCTGTCGTTCCACTTGAACATGCTTGTTCTTATCTCCCCCTAACGACGGGAAGACTGTCTCATCAAAGTGACACACCGCAAATCTAGCGGTGAGGAGATCGCCTGTCAAGGTTTCGACATAGCGGACTATAGCTGGAAGTTCATATCCAGCATAAATATTTATTCATCTCAAGTAACCCATCATTGTGCGCTGTGGCGGCGCAATTTTGGCACATAAAACATTTAATGGAGCTCAAGGATTGTAGATCCGTGTCAATCCAAAAGAGCTCAAGGATTACAAGTTCGTTTGAAATCCTTTAAAATCCTCACACATAGTCACTAGCTATGGTGTAAATTGGTTCAATGATGTTGGCCATGGATGAAAAAGTAACGCTGCATGCAAAAATTGCATAACCCAAAACGGAAGTATTGGTGTGCTTTACCAATATTAAGACTATTACTGTAGTCGTTTTCCGTGAGACCAATTGGGTTTTTATATAGGAATATGATGTCCATTACAAATCCCATATAATAAGCCATAAAATCATCACACCTACGGAAATTAACCCGGCCTAGGTGCTTTGACTTTCTAGCATAAGCAGCATAAATTTTAATTGTGGATGGTGTCATGACACGTGACCAGCGTGTCGACACAACAACCAACACCATAAAATATCTATGGTGTCCGCAAGTTGGTTGAATCGATCCACTGAATCCTCTTTTGATTCAATATAACAACATAATGAGGAACTCATGTGTCCTTTGCATATGATGAGCTCAATCATAGTTGTTTTAACGAATAGGCTTTGAATGATGTACTTTTATCCATAAAATCACGAAGGATAGGAGAAGCATAATAAGGTATAAATGCATATGCTTGTGCATCAAATATATTATAATGCCACATTGGGGGAGCGGCGGGATTTAGGAATTGAACATACGTCTTCAACCCTATATGACAATATTTGAGGATCAAATGTTCATTGATCGTCCTCAGATTCGTATGTGAACCATATTCTTCTGGTGTTTGCTTCTATTTATCCAAAAATATGGGTGTCCATAGTAGTTTCTTTAATGTATGGATCACCAGATCAAAGCCAATCTATGTCAGAATTCCAAAAGATCATTTTCTTATGACGTTGGATTTAATTAGCGGTTACTTAGAACCTACTAAGTTGACATATAATCTTCTCTAATACTCGTTTACATTCGCAGTCATTTAGAGGTAATGCAAAGGAGCTCAAATGAATTCTCACTTGTGTCTTTTTTCACATGAACATCGTGGCATAAATTTCTTTAAAGTATAGGACAAATTCAATTTTCTCTTATCGCATAAATTGTCAATTTGACATATGCTCAATATATACATCGAAAACGTAACTCAAGTTCTTTAGAGTAACTCGATGGGGATTGTTATAAAAACTTTGGTAATCCCAGTTAGGCAGGTGCATTATGAATCCCAAAGGAACAGATATACCGATCCTTATCACTTTCATTATAGTACTACAGTTCTTCAGTACTATTGTGCTATATTAGTACCATTGTCCTTCAGTACTATTATTCTAGGGATCACATGGTGCGTTTCTTTGTCCACATTTCGTTGTGTTATGCCTATATTATGTCTTTGCACACAGTTCTTTGTGCCATGCCTATATTATATTGTTTTTCTTTATGCAATATTTTGCAAAGTTAGATATAGAAAATTGAATCATGTATATTATGAATAAAATTTGAATAATCTCAATTCCTTTAGAGAAATTTCAAAAATGAACGTGCCAACGATTACATTTAGTCTTATCCAATTTAGAGAGAGAAATTTTAAGACAAAAAGTCTAATTTAGGACCAAAAGTCGTATTTAGGCGTAATAGCCTTTATAAGGATATCTTGGAAATTTATAAGTAGACTAATCAACGTCTATTTTAGATTGAGCCAGATCCTTTGTGCTCTTTTAATAGCTGCAATGATGAGATGTGTCATTTTGACATATTCTTCCCATATGTTATGTCTTCAGTTGTAAATTCATTTTCGATGTTCTTGTTGTATATTGAAAAAAAATCCACGTACTCATATGATTCTTCATACTTATTGAAAGTCGTAGCTAATTCTTTGCTAGCGTATGATGTACGTATCAATAATTCATTGAATTACAACAATGGCAGAGTGTTTTACTGCACATGACATGTCCCCTATGTCATCTTTTAAATATTACATTGTTTCC
The DNA here is from genome assembly GCA_963682095.1 of Potentilla sterilis. Classification (NCBI taxonomy): domain Eukaryota; kingdom Viridiplantae; phylum Streptophyta; class Magnoliopsida; order Rosales; family Rosaceae; genus Potentilla; species Potentilla sterilis. The sequence continues at coordinate 34,946,648 of OY821759.1, read as the reverse complement.
ACTTACTTTTGGATGATTATATGAATTTTACGTCCATGGTAATTACCCTTTGTTTTAGGGTCGTTGCATTATTTTGCCCAATTTGTTCAAGAATATATATTTTTCTAAGACATTACATCGTCATTGCCTTTTGATTTAGGGTTGTTTTATTTTTCAAAATGTGTTCCCGGAAATTTCTTTTTCTCATACCTTACATTGTCACTGCCCTTTGGTGTAGGGTTGTTGCATTACTTTGCATAATTTGTTCCAGGGAATTTTTTTTTTTTTTTTCTTAGACCTTACATTGTCATTCAAGATATTGAAATTATTTATTTTGCTATTTACATAAAGCAATTTGCATAAATATACCATGCTCAAGCCTTAGTCGGCTTAATAGGGGAATTTGGTACTCAAATTCTTCAGAGTCCAATATGTCAAAACTAAACTGTGATGGTTAAACCATCTGTAAAATATAGGAAGAATAAAATATATTAGTTTCGCGGTCTATGACATTCACGACAACTAAAATAAACCAATATACTTTATGGTAAATCCGATGCTTCGTGAAATTTCATTATCACAATAAAATTTTGATTTTTCCATATTCATTGCATGTAAAGCTAATGAAATTTCATTATCATTGCTTTTTATATAATCAAGAAGATATCCATGATGAAAATTTTTTCAAGAAATTAAAATTGGATCTCAAGACCAAAATTTGTAATGGTCATATTTTTCTTACTTCGTGAAAATACTTTTCCACATTATAGGTTTGTCACTTTTTCTTTATATTACGAAGCTCATGAAATTACATTATCAGAGCAGTGTTCAAAATAAGTAATATGTTAAATAAAACAATTATTTAACACTAATAAAATGAACATATAACGCTTCATGTTTCATATTTATATAAATACTAATGCAATCAATTTTAATAGAGCATTATATCATATAAATAACTGAAACAAAATATAATGAAAGCAGAGCGTCAATGTAAATATTACTTGTAAGTTTGCCAAATAAACTGCATATGAATCGATTGCTCGATCTCCGACTCCAAATTTGTCGTTGTATATTCATCGCCGTATCATTAAATTGATATGTCACATAAAAAAAATATTCATATGATTAGTCACTTTAATCATACATTTACCATATCAATTAAATAATTTCATATTTACCATTAAATTCATAAAACAGTAAATAGTCACAGTAAATAAGAATTACTATGCGGTAATTTTAAAATTACCTTCAAATTTTATCCCAAAAGAAAATTCTGTTTTTTTTTTCGTGGGTCGGGTCAGCAGAACCGGGTCAGGCCCAACAAGACCGGGTCGGGTCAACTTCTATTTCTGCCGACGAAGCTTTGTCGGTAGAAAAGGAAGAATCTTTTGCCGACGAACTATCGTCGGTGGGGAGCCTCGAGTCCAGAGTTCTGGGCTGTTCGGTGACTGGGTCGACTCGGCGGGCAGAGGAAAGTCCAACGGTGTAGGGGCCGCGCTGCGTATCGGCGGGGGTGCGGCGTCATCGGGCTAGGGTGGGGGTTCGCCGGCTTCGGGGAAACGGGATCTCGGACGAACCGGATCGGGGGCGACTGGGTCGAGCAGATCGGAGGAGCGGTGAGGGGGATCCGATCTGGAGCGGATCGCAACCGGGAGCAGGCTGGGTCATCCGTGCATGGGTTCGATCGGAGGTCGCGCCTTTCTGGAGGAGCAGACGAGGCCGAACGGAGGTTGTGGAGGTTGCCGATCGAAGGAGCATCGTTTGTCCGGCGAGGGATGGGTGCCCAGATCAGTGGGTGTCCAAAGAAAAAAAAAAAAGGGTTTTTTTTTTTTTTTGTTCTCCGGCAGAATTCCGGCAGGAATCTTTTTTCTTTGGCTATTGCCGCTAGGGGTTTTTTTTTTTTCTTTCTCAGCGAGTAAAGCTACGTGCTGATAACGTGTTGTAGAATAATCGAGATTGGTCTCCTCATTTCATTAGAGAATCCCTTTATATAGGGTGACGATTACAATGGAAACATCAATTACAATAATGGTAATAAACACTGATTGAAACGTTACATCAGATTGATACTAATTTCCTAATTCGTCATCGTCAGTTACTTTGACGAATGCACATTTATGGTATTTTCCTTCAACAGATTTTAGGTATTTTGGGAAAATTAGAGAGGTGTAAATAACATTTTGGTTCTTGTAAAAAGTAAATTGAAGGTCCATTAAGCAAAGAGATCCGAGAGTCATTTTTGGAGGTATGAATAGAAGCTCCTTTTTTTTAATTTCATCAAAGACTTGTGCCATGTTGGTGAGCCATAACCTGTTGGTTAATTAGTACTCGTGGATGTCAAATGTATGTCACTGCATCAAAGGATGAGAATGAGGTGGGAATAAAAAAAAAAAAAAAAAAAAAAGGAAGAACAAAGAAGTGAGAGTCTAGGGTTATCAGAATTCACAAAGGCAAGTGACTAGTGTCGTATCAACTTTGAAGGGTCTAAGGGTTCAGAGAGTTGGGACTTGGGACCATTCCATAAATTTAAGAACTCAAGCCTATCCAGATTTCTGAAACATTGAAGGTAAGCATTCTTGAAAGCATTTCACATGGATTTTCAGCCGAGGCTATTCAAATTTGGATTTGTACATATTGACTGAACTTGACTTTTGTGAAACAAAATCGATTGGAGTTTTAGTTATGGACTATTCTGAATAAATTCTTATTGGAATAGTTTCAAGAATAGTTTTGTTCACTGAGTTTCACCAGTTCTCTCAATTCCCAAGTTTTCTTATAGTTGGGTTGGATTAGTTTTGGTGATCCTTTTCATTTGGATTAAGGACATAAATAGAAAACAAATTCTTTTCCGAATGCTCACTTGCTCAGCCTTCTAGTCGAAAAGAGAGGAATATTATTGCAGTTCTGAAGGCCATTAAGTCCAGTTGTAATATGTCAGTAGCATTAGGTCTCCAGAAATTCATGTGAGTTTCATATTATTCTTAAGCACTTCAAATCAAGTATATATTCAACAGGTTTAGAGCAAGTGATATCTTGTTATCTTGTGACAATATTCTTATGCTTCTGTTTGGGCCTAAATTGACATTTGGCCGAGATTGTGGATCGAGACCCACGAGGTTATTCATTAAAGAATAATCTGATTTATATCTAATCCTTTTCTTCTTAGAAAGGAGTTGGGGTTCCTTTGGGAATTCAAAAAGGAGGTGGTTTAAGGTAATTGAATCCTTATTGATCTTCAAATCTATTATGCTACTTGATACGCAAGTATTAGGGTTTGGCCTCTTCTATATAAAGAGTTCTTATACAACGTAGAAAAGGTTCACAACCATCAAACAAACACACAACCTTTTGCACATCGCAATCCTTACAAAGTCTCCCCAGAGCATCTTACGCGCACTGCCTCCACAAATCGCAAACAACCACCATCCAACCTCGCTGCAACCTTACGCCCGCCATCGGTCGCTGTATACTTGCACGGTTGTCGAAGTGTGCCTTGCATTAGTGTCGAGAGTCGCTGAGACCTATCGCTTCCAGCATACCGCACATCGTAGCCGCAACTTGCCACCATACGTACAGAGCCGCACCTCGCCGCCATACGTACAGAGTTGCACGCTCGCCTCGTGTCCGCGTTCGCTGAAGCACCTAGTGTCAGTCGCTACGCCAGTAGCAAATCGAGTCGTTACTCCGGTAACAAAACATAAACCAATCTGCTATAGGTTGGAGGAGAACTATTCCCCGCGATCTTGAATTATTGCTCTGCTTTGCATCACAGGATCGAAGTAAGATTACTCAACCTGCAATAGGTTGAAAGAAAATCATAATATACTTTTGTTAGGTCTTGTTCGAGCCTCTTACGCCGGCCTAGTCAATGCCCGCGTGACAGTCGCTTGGTCAAGAAGTCAGGAATTGTGAGCAGACATATACACTCGCCAGAGATACGCTCGCCAGAGGTCGTCCGCATCGAAGTTGTACCTAACTCAAAGGTACTGGCACGCTCGTACACATCACAACAGGACTGAAATTGACGTCCGCCACCCCACGTGTTGACCGTTCGCCGGATACTAAATCAGCCACGAACATTTTGGCACACCCGGTGGGACCAGTGTCACGATTGCGGAATCTAATCCATATCGACGAGTCATGTTTCCTTGCAATAAACCAGAACACAGGTTGTTCACCTCGCACAACTCATCTGAGTGCAGGGGTTTAACAGAGGTAGAAGCAGGCCTCAAGCTTGGAGGTGTGGCGACCAACATTGGGGATCTTACTGAGGTCATCAATGTGGGCAAAGGGGTTTCTGAAATTTCAGTCCCTGCTGGTAGCCAGAGTGAACCCGCCAACATTCTGAATAAGAATACGGCTGATGCCTCAGAACATTTAGAGGTTTCTGAGAAGGATAACAGTGCGGTCCTTGCCGTTCCATCTCCTGAAGATGTAATGGAATCTTTGAACCTGATGTTGGCAAAGTCAGCAAGAACCGACGACGTTCTTCAGAGGATTGAAGCTAGTTTGAAAGAGCTAAGGACGGAACAGCTTGGGAATTCAACCGACATTAAGTGGTTGGCGAATCAGCAGGACAGAACCGCCAACCGGATGGTTGCCCATACTAAGGACTTCAATGAGAAAGTGAAGACTCAGCAGGATCAGATGACCAAAACCTCGGCTGTTGTTGAACAGTTATCACTATTGTTCAGCCAGAGGTTAGAATATGAGACTCAGGAAACGGAGGAACCGACTCAGCCTTTAGTGGTCGGAAAAAGGCAAGGAAAGGGCTCTTCCACCACGATACGGCCTCCTATTCAACCTCGCACAACTCAGGGGTTTGATTTTTCTGAAGCTTCAAAACGGAGAAGAGGAGGAGGAAAACTTGTTAACCCTCCATCTGACGACGAATAGACCGACGAGCCAGAAAAGGAGGAAGTCCAGGTTCTAACTGTAGATACTGTGAATAAGCTGTTTGAAGAAAGGATGAGGGTTATGCATGGTTTGCCAGATACAAACTGAACTTATACTAATCCGTTTCCCATAGAGGTGAATGCGCTTCCATGGCCACAAAACTTTAAACACGTCCTATTCACCCAATTTTCTGGGGATTCCTCAGAAGATGCTGAGACTCATATCACTCGCTGTAACAACGAGTGTGGTCCCTATGCGAACAACCCCATACTCAAGCTGCGAGTATTTGGTACATCATTAACGGCGTCGGCATTAGCATGGTATAAGGATTTAGCGCCAAGTTCAGTTCCAGACTGGAGGACTATGGAAATCCTGTTTAACACCATGTTTGGGGTTGTTGAGGCCAAGGTCACTATGAAGGTCTTGGCTGAAACAGAACAACAACCCGACGAGTCAGCCATGGATTATCTAAAACGCTTCAAGCTGCAGATAACCAAATGCAAAGATAAGCTTCCAAAGGATACTATAGTGGACTTAGCTATTGCAGGGTTAGAGGAGGAAGTCTAGGCTGGCTTTCAGCAGGTTTATGTTACCAATATGGCTGATCTAACCAATAGGTTGGCCGCTCAGCAACATTGGATTGATCGAATGAAGGAGAAGAGAGAAAGGAAAAAGGCGTCCCTTTATCTTATTATCCTGGCTTTCTGAAACCTAAAACAGGTGTACCTTCTGGCTCAAAGACGGTTGCAACTGTACAAGCTGAATCATCTCCAAACCTGACTTAGGTTGAGGAGGAAGACGAAGAAGGAGTCGCGGTTGTAGAAGTAGTTGGCTGCCAGCAACTACAATCAAAGAATTTGAGACTGACCAAGGAGCCAATCAAGATTGTGACTTCGGTGCCGACCAAGTCTACCTTTGAGTCATATACTTATAATGCACACAAGGCTCCAGAGATCTTACAAGAACTATTCAATCTAGGCCGGCTTAAACATGACGGAGGTTTCATTCCCAAGCCAGATTACATGGAGGGTAAGAAGTATTGCAGCTTCCATAATATGAATAACCACTACACTAAAGATTGTGTCAAGCTCAAGGATCAGATCCAAACATGGATTAATGATAATGTCATGAAGATAGAAGCTCCCAAGGAACCTACTTGGACAGAATCTAAGCCATTCCTCTAGGTGAACACGATAGATTTTGTCTCCAATCCATGTCAACAAGTGGGATATGGCAAGGGCATTTCCAAGTTTGCACATTATATATATGATGCAAATAAGGCCCCAGAGATTTGGGAATTCTTGATCCAGGAAGGGATGGTCAAGCCTGCTACCGCTCGCTTACCACAAAAGGAGACAACACTGGGCGAATCCCACTATGCCTTTCATCATTCTAACGGCCATCATACCTTCGGGTGTGTTGTATTAATGGACCAAATTCAAGAATGGTTGAATGATGGAATTTTGAGGTTTGCTGAAGAAGCGGCTTCTATACTTGAGTTTTGGGTAAATGCCATCGACGAGAATAAGTCAGAAGCGAAACAACAAACTGATAATAATAAGCATCCGCCAGAAAAGGAAGAGATGGTGCTGGTACCACGATCTAAGCTATGTCTTAACTGTAAAATAGGTTGTCACCTACTTATCACATATGAAGAGTTACAGATTGCACTTAAGGAGGCAAAACAGAAAGCCTTAGAGAAGGCCAAACACACTCATCCAGTTCCTGAACGATCTGGGCCTGACGCTTACAGGCGGGCGAAATATCATCCTTATGAACGAAAAACTTAAGCCAGCAAGTTGAGGTATCGGTCAGATCCAGGACCTAGTGGGGTCAAGTCTGTACCGGTTTATGGTCCTTCCAGAGTATCAGATCCTGAGGTTACAACTAAGCCTTACATTCCACCAGCATCAAGTTCAGAGCTTAAGACTGATAAGTGGTATTAACAGCAAAATGGTAAAGCTGTGGACGTACTCCTTAACCCAACTAGGAATATGCAGAAGCGGTATGGCAAAGCAAAAAGAACCTTGGATGCTTTGGCCACAGGGGAGTTGACCCCATCAGAGCTTTCGGTCCCGATTAGACACATACGGGAGACCTATAGGCAGTACAGGACCAAAACATATGTTGATACTCGTCGAGCACGACATAGTCACGTTTCGCCACCTCGCAGAAAAAGTGCTCACGAGAGGCTTTCGGAGCCGGATCAGGCAGTGGGTGCACCTAGGAAGTCACCCAAGAGGAAACTGGACTACTCCCCAGAAAGAAATCATATTAGGTCCGTCGCATCCGACAAAGCAGATCCTCAACCTAGAGAGAATATCCTAGAGGTTAGAGGAAAGAAAAACGCCAATATCTTGAAGTGGAAACCTAAGGAGGCGAGTGTCACTCAAGCTACCAAGGTAACAAGGGTTCCTGAGGGGCAAGCAATTGCCAAGGAATCCAAGCTCGTGAAAACAGAACCAGCCAAACCTATTATGATATTGGCTCGGTCAAAATCATCGGGTATTCCTCCCGGCATGTCCCTGCCTCAATACGTAGCACAAAAGCTAGGTACTGATCCACCTTCGAGAAAAGCGGAGAGTGAGTCCAGATCCCAGCCTTCGAACCTGGAGGCGGACGACGATCTCCCAGAGGCGGACGAAGATCTACCATAAGCGGATGATGAGATGCAGGAAGATGATGAAGAGCCGATGGACGAGGATGAGGCTATCGTAGATTGCAACATGGTCTCATTGGATCCAGGGGTGTTGGATTGTCATATGACTTTTATTTTATCTTCTGATTACGCCTTACCAACACCTATTCCTACTTCTCAATTCATCCAAGAGGAGGGGAAGGACAGGCTAGTGTACCATATACAAGAACCTCAAGAAGAGGTAATGGCGAGCATGGAACGAGAAAGATCTCAATCCACCAACAAACCTTCAGAGATGCTGGCTAAACCTTTACAGCTAAACGTGGCGTTTCCTAAGCCTATATTTGCCATGTCATAACACCTCAAACCGCTTTATGTGTCAGCAGAGGTGTCAGACCTCAAAGTCAACAAATTCTCATCGATACAGGAGCCGCGGTGAGCGTTATCACACTCAGCACTATGGAGAAGCTTCAGATTTCTGAAGAGAAGATTATAGGTACCACTATGAAGATCAGAGGCTTCGCTGGTTCGGTCACCCCAATCAGTGGTATCTTAATGCTCAAAGTCAAACTTGGGCCTTCTGATGCTTTTCAAGGGTTCATCGTCACAGAATCTGCCAATGCCCCATATAGCATGATCTTGGGAAGAAACTGGATCCATAAGATGCTTTCTGTCCCATCATCATTACATCAAGAGCTGATCATGTGGGATCCAGTAACCGATATTCTGGTACTGATCAAGGCGGATGACCGCCCTTACACCATAGCATCCTGTTCGCTTGAAGCAGACTACTATTATAGCTCTATTAAACCTCTCAGGATTGAGAGTGTTGACAACAAAAGACATCCAATTGGGGTGACCTCGACTGATCTTGCTCGGTGGGGTTTGACACAAGCCAAATCAGACGGTTTCAGGCCTACCTCCATCGACTTTTTATCAGATAATGTCAATGAGTGACAACCTCACAGTTGAGGAAACAGAAGCCCTTGCTTCTTTGATGCAGCGTTTTGCTATTTTTAGAGAGGTGCAATTGGCTTGGAAGACGGTCGCTCTAGTTGAGTATATCGATGAAGACGAGACAATAACTATGGAAGAGGTGGAGGCCATACAACCAGCCCCAGCAGCATTAGATGATACTCCACCTAAAGTACACGATCTAGTAGAAAAAGTTAATCTCGGCACTGCTGAAGAACCTATGGAAGTTGAGATTGGTTAGTACTTGGAACCAAAATTGAGGTAGCAACTAATTGAGTTGCTGCAAGAATTTAAAGACTGCTTTGCCGAGAAGTATCAAGACATGCCAAGACTATCAAAAGAATTGGTCTGTCATCGGTTACCTATCAAAGAAGGTTTCAGACCAGTCAAGCAAGCGCAAAGGCGGATGAATTCTGAAACTGTCATGGCGGTTAAGAAGGAGGTTCAGAGCATGCTGGATGCAGGCATTGTCAGACCAGCACAATATTCACAATGGTTGGCAAACGTTGTCCCTGTCAAGAAAAAGAATGGCAAAATCAGAGTCTGCGTGGATTATAGAGATCTCAATGCTGCCTCACCAAAGGATATTTACCCAATGCATATTGCAGACATGTTGGTTGAGGCAGTGGCAGGACACGAGGCGTTGTCTTTCATGGTTGGGACGGCTGGATACCATCAAATTCCAATTTATGAGCTTGACATCCCCAAGACTGCTTTTCGCTGTCCTGGTTTTACAAGAGCTTTTGAGTATCTCAGTATGCCATTTGGTCTCACCAATGTAGGGGCAACCTATCAACGTGCTATGAATCTAATATTACATGATATCCTAGGGGGTATTTTGGAGGTTTACATAGATGATGTGGTGGTGAAATCAAAGCAGAAGAAGGACCACATTACTCACCTTAGAGATGTCTTCACCAGAATGAGAAGGCACCAACTTAGAATGAATCCAGCTAAATGTGTATTTGGGGTTCGTGCAGGAGACTTCCTGGGGTTTGTAGTACACAAACGGGGTATTGAGGTGTCTGGAGATAAGGCACAAGTTGTCTTAGAGGCTCCAGCACCTAGGAACAAGAAAGAGCTTCAGAGCTTGCTAGGCAAGATTAATTTCCTCAGAAGGTTCATATCCAACTCAGCTGGAAAGATTGCTCCGTTCTCATCTCTTTTGAAACTCAAAGACGGGGAGAACTTCACATGGGGACCTGAGCATCAAACTGCATTCGAAAAGATTAAGGAATGTCTGGCGAGCCCGCCAGTATTACGACCTCCTTTACCAGGGATCCCACTCAAATTATACATTTCTGCTTCCAGCAATTCTATTGCAGGGTTGTTAGCTCAGGATGAAACAACCAGTGAAGGAAAGAGAATCGAGTATGTGGTTTATTACCTTAGCAGGACCTTGTTAGACGCAGAAACTCGGTACTCGCCAATAGAAAGGTTATGCTTAACACTGTATTTTGCCGGAATCAAACTTCGTCATTATATGCTTTCTTTCACCACCATTGTGGTTGCTCAAACTGACTTGGTAAAGTATATGCTTACTAAACCTATTATGAGAGGTAGGGTTGGCAAGTGGATCTTGGCCCTATCTGAATTTTCCTTACAATATGCACCTTGAAGGCAATGACTAGACAGGTGATTGTTGATTTCTTACTCCATCACCCTCTTGAGGAAGAGATTCCAGAACAAAGTTGGTCAGTAGCCATGATCAGGACTCAACCTTGGATACTATACTTTAATGGCAGTAGTACTGACACCTTGGCGGGTGCAGGTATTTGTATCCAAGGCCCAACTGGAATCATACACTCATATTCTTTTCAATTAGAATGGAGTTGCACCAACAACCAAGCAGAATATGAGGCGTTAATCATTGGTCTGGAGTTACTGTTGGATATGGATGCTAAGGTGATTGAGGTCTATGGTGATTCTTTGTTGGTCATCAACCAGCTTTCTGGCACTTACAAATGTCTTTCTTTCCACCTAATACATTATTGGGAACGAGCATCAGAATTGCTTGAGCAATTTGCTGATGTGGTGCTTGATTATGTCCCTCGCGAGAAGAACTTCACGGCGAATGAGTTGGCACAATTAGCAATAAGCATTCGCTTGGCTTATGGTGCTACGGAAAGAATCTTGAAAGTGGAACGAAGAAATTTACCATCTTTTGTCATTCGTAGACAGGAACGAGATGAGTGGTTGGTTGCTACAGTTGATCCAATTGATACAGATTGGCGACAATCAATCATCTAATATTTACAAAACCTCTCTACACCGTCCGAAAGACGGATTCGGTACTTGGCCACTAAATATTTACTTAAGGGTGGCGAGTTACTTCGCAGAGGTGAGGATGGTGTTGACCTTCGGTGTATCTATGGGACAGAAGCCAAAAGGCTTATACGAGAGGTACACCTTGGCGTTTGTGGTTCGCTTCAGAGCGGACCAAAGATGAGATGGCTTATTCGTAGATACGGATATTATTGGCCTTCTATTCTTAAAGACTGTATCAGTTTTGCACAAGGTTGCATTGATTGTCAAGTTCATGGGCCAGTTCAGAGAATTCCCAACATCCCTATGCAACCTATTATCAAGCTTTGGCCTGCCAGAGGCTGGGCATTGGATTTTGTTGGAGAGATATACCCTAATTCTTCCCTCCAACATAAATATTGTTAATTGGTATAGATTTCTTTACTGAATGGGTTGAAGCAGTGCCTGTCCGGAATTGTGACGCCGCAACAATTATCCGCTTTGTATTTCAAAATATTATTTGCAGATATGGTATTCCTGAATGTCTATTGGCGGACAGGGGGACAGCTTTTATGGCAGAGAAGACTCAAGAGTTTCTGCAAGGATATGGTATCCAATTTCTCCATTCCTCCCCATATTATGCTCAATCCAATGGCCAGGCAGAGGCTAGCAACAAGGTGATTATCTCTATTATCAAGCGCATGCTGGAAGGTAATCCAAGAACATGGCATGCTGAATTGGACAACACTCTGTTGGCATATCGCACATCCAAAAGAACTCCTACGGGGACTACACCATATGCTCTAATGTATGGCCATGATGCAGTCTTGCCTTTGGAAATTAATGTGCACTCTCTTCGAGTTCAAGAGAAACATCAGTTAATTGGTGATGATTATGTTCAAGCTATGTTCCAAGAGCATGAAGACCTTGATGATAGACGTTTAGAAACTTTGGATAATATAATTATGGAAAAAAAGAAGGTCGCAAGAGCTTATGATAAACGAACTAAGGGCAAGTCTTATGGCGAAGGCGATTTAGTCTGGAAAGTAATACTTCCCTTTGGCGAGCGTGATACAGGTCGTGGTAAGTGGTCTCCCAAATGGGAGGGTCCCTTTGTCATTAACCGGATTATTGGCAAGGGCGCTTATCAAATAAGAGACATTGATGGAGAGGTCCACACAAATCCCATTAATGGCCGCCATCTCAAGAAATATTTTCCTAGTGTCTGGGAATACGAGGAACCGCTAGCCATGGTTGAGGCTGGGGGGCAATCTTTTTCTTAACTTTACTCGCTTGGGGGGGCAACCAGACTTAATTTCCTTGGCTTCCCTTCACTTCGCATTTCTGTACTCGCTTCAGCCAATGAAAACTGGGGGACAACATAGGGCAATATCAGTGCACGCCGTCTGCCAGAGGCCAGAAGCAGAAGTGATTCAACCCAAGAATTTTTGAATTTTGTGAAACTGTAAGAGTTTCATTAAGGTTATTAATTTCGAATTCAACCCTTGGACCAATACATGTGGTCCTACGCTTATATTTTGGTATTTTCATTAATGCAATAAAGGTTAAATTCGTTAAGGGAGACAATATATATGTTTTTCTGAATTTAATTTCATTCAAAGACTTTTTGGTCAACGCTTTTACAAAGCATAAAAGTTACAATATGAAGAGCTGTTAACTAGCTCTGAAACAATGTCTATGATAAAGGACTTTGATCGATCATAATGAAGGGTTGAATTTCTATTTTGAACTGTGGTTCACAATTCCTCCGACAAAGAGGTGAGCTTGAAGCGGGTTCATCTCCTTGACTTGCCGAATGTGGAATTCCCTTCCTTGATCGTCCTTCATTGTCATCCTCCTTGTCTTTTGGGAACCAACAGACAGCAATCCTCATCCGCCAATTTTCAAATTGACCCTTGACGAATGAGTAGGCCATCTTCTTGGAGTTCAGAACTTCTTGGTTGGCAGAAGAACAAAAGACAACGATCCTCCATCTGCCAGATCAGAGCAATCGATGTGTCACCATCTTTCCTGCCAGATTTTTCACGGAGGAGGGCCGCAAGGCTGACAGATGACGCCTAAGTCGATAGCCTAGTATCATACCAAGGGAGGACGTGAAGACTCTGGCCAAATTCTGACCAACCAACTTATATCACGACATCCAAAGATATAATACCAGATTATGCGACTTATGATTTTGCTAATACCAGATTACACGACTTAGAGGTGTTCATAAGAACATCTGGGTGTAATCTGGAGGAAACGATTGTGGAAGCCATAAGGGTTGTGAAGCAAACAGAGAGAAAAGAATAGAAGTCCTGGCAAACTGAAGGATTGATCAATCTCGGTGGAGAGGTTCCTTTATATAGCATAATGCGTAAGGAATCTAATGGTTGGGATTGATCCCGATTTACCATGCGAACTGCTGAAAGTTATTATGCAGTTATCGCTTTCAACCATTTATGTTAGGAACGTTGAAGGAGTTTGAATACCGAATCTTTGAAAATTGACATTAGCAGTTATTGAGCATTGAATCGAGGCGTTGAGTTGTTGGTTAACGAAGCGGTTTAAAAAAGCAAAAAAAGACAAAGATAAGCATGAGTGGAGATGTGGGCCGGATTGTGTCCATTGTACCATAAAATGGTAAGACAAATATTACAAACTCAAAAGCCCAATTTACTTGGGGGGCATTGTCTTAAGTTCAATCAAGTTCATCCCTATTCTTCGTATCTTAGCCTGTAAGTGATCAATGTAGTCCATAAGATCCTCTTCTTTGGCTTGACTTCTTTGAGTTTCGTTGTGGAGAGAGGTTAGAAGCGTTCTTTGATCATTCGCCTGCTGAAAACACTCTGCTTGCCTTGCCCTGGCACTAGCTATTTTCAAGTCAAGAATTTCCCTTTCTTTCTCCAGGCGAGTGATCTCGTCCTCACATTCATTGCTTGCAGCATATACAAGGGCAGAATATGCATTCATAGCACTGGTGAGGGCTGCGGTTGCATCTTAAGTCTTACCTTGCTGAGATGGAACCGTTCCTAATTTATCATGGAGAGATTTCAGAAGATCAGGAAGGCTCGCCAGGAGGTTCTTAAAGTCTGCTTGAACCATGGGCGGCAGGCGGTCAACATGATTTTGCAATGTTTGAACAAAAGAATAAAATTTGGTCGCTACTGCCGCGTCTTTCAGATCCAAGCTTCCCAGCTGTTGCACGAAGTTCCGTGCTTCTCTCAGTTCAGGGGATCTCTCTTGGGGGTTGGGAACTTTAAAAGTGGATCCTCCCCTAGTGGAGGTAAGACCAATCCTGTCTTGAGAGGTTGAGGAGTTGAAACCTGGATAGGGGATGCCTCAATCTGCACATCTTGGCTGGGCAAAGTTGCAGTTGGAGTTTGCTCGCCAGAAGCCTCATCGTTCCTAATTGCAGCAGGAACTTTACTTACCTATACAACATAATTGAGGTGAGGGTTGATAAAGACATCATCAAAAAATACAAAGAATCAAGGGATTTCAAGAGGTACCTCAGACAGCGAAGAGACATCTGTCAGATGTTCAGCTTAGGGTTGATCTTGAGATTCTGGAGATTTGGACAACATGCTTGAGCTCGCTCCAGCATCTGTATAGCTTCTAGGTGGCGTAGTCTTCCAAGATGATCACCTCAGGGGACAAAGAAATTTCATCCTCACCAACAGCCGCTTGGGATACTGGAACGTTTTCTGATTCTGTCCAAGTGATGGCAGGATATTGCTCAGCCTCCGCCACAGCTTCAGGGGTTTGAGTAGCAACCGCCTCTTCAATCACTGGCTCTGCAGGGAGAGTTGGAGTGATCAGAGGGAGAACCTCGGTGGTAATCGAAGAAATCGCCAGGGGATTGATTGGAAGACTAGGAGTACCTGTATCAGCAGGAAGAAATCTTAGTGGTGGTGCATCAAGAACAGTGTTCTCACGAACCCGTTGAATCTCCTTTTCAATTTGTTTAGTTATTTGTTGGAGTTCAGAAAAGTCAACAGGCTCTTCATCCCCAAGGGAAGATGAACTATGAGATGATTCGGATGACTCACCTGAAGATACTTCAACCACCGCGGCGGATGAGGTTGAAGTTGATCTCTTTTTCCTTACTAATCCCTGTGGGAGAAAATTTGACAACTGCATTTGGCTTGATACGTTAAAATCATTGTATAAATCAATGGTGCAGTAATATTTTGGAGTAAGTACATATAACTTACTGGCTCGTGATCTTCAGGATTGACTCTTCAGCCACTTCAGCCACAGTTAGAGTTTTTGCCTTCTTTTTCGCAGGCTTACTTGTGGAGGTCTGGGAGCTCTTCCTTTTCCCCTTGCTCTTGCTTGGTTTGTCAGGAGTATGTGATAATGAAAATCAGTTAGTGGGAACGAGCATAAGAAAAGCTGGAGTTGCTAACCCAGGAAAGTACATCTGCGACCAAATTTCTAAGATCTAAAGAGGTCCAAATACTTTGCAGCTTAGGGGTGTGGCGGATAGGGTGTGAAGACACCGATACAGATGAGCCAGTACTATTTGGCCAAGGCCAATTTCCTTGCGAGCATACAAAATCTCAGCCATTCTGCTATAGATTTTGGTCATCTTGTTGGCGGTCGAACAGAATACGAATTTGTTGAGCCAAAAATCAAGAAAGCCTATCCCACCTATGTCATCCTTGTAGTTTCGGAACTTGGCTATCCATTTTTGCCAGCTCCGAGTAGGGGGCTCTGGAAGGGTGATTGAGGGCACATCCGCCTCAGGATAGTCATCCACACTAAAGGGTTTTCTGCCTAGGGGAAATCCTAGACCAACATGCATGTCTAGTAGAGTGATACTAGCTTGCCTGAATTTCAGATCGAAGGCATTAGCAGAGGGGTTCCAGAGACTAATCAAAGGCATGAGAGCACACTTGTTTCCTCCCTTTGGGTTGAGTGTGAAGCTGATGTAAAGGGCTTCGTCAATCCCTGCTGTTCGCCATCGACCTTCATCAACTGACCGCATTTCCTCATACCATTGTACCATTACCGGGGTTGGCAACGGCCAGGAGGCGGATGCGATAGGGATTTCATAGTGATTGGAGGTCTGCCAATCCCCACATTTGACACCTTGTTCGCGAAAGGCCACCGGAAAGGGTCGCGAGCTATCAATAAATGGAAAGATAGAATCTTGGCGAAACTCTTGTTGGCGTGGTCCCAGCCCGGCACGGCCATAGTCGTCGGGTGGGGAGATAAAGGTTTGATAGGAGCTCCCAACCTCGATAATGTTGGAGATGATTCTTTCCTTTCCTCTAAAGGCTTCGGTGTATTGAATCTCGAAAGTCATGATCTTTTTGGTTGAAGAAGATGAGAAGATGGAGGTTGAGATGTGAATTGGTGATTCTTGATCTTGGTTTTATGGAATCTGAAAGGGGTTCTCTGAATTTTGAAGAGTTAGGTTTGACAGCGTTTGAGGGTTTCGGGAACAGTGCTCTAAGCTCAGTTTGGTAAAGTTGCGGTGTTAGACACTACCAGATCGGATAGAATAGCCGATGAAAAAAATTTCGTCTACTATGCCAAATTTTCGTCGGTTATTCCTTCTACCGACGAAACTTTCGTCGGCTATAATTCGTCGGTAAAACGGCGTCGGTAAAACGAATGGCCGACGAAAATAATGAAATCGTCGGCCATTCCAAAATTATCACTGACGAAAATTCATTTTGTCGACCAAAACTTGGCAAAATATTCGACGAAATTCGTCGGATATTTTCGAGTAAGGCCGACGATATCGTAAACTATAGCCGACGAAATTCGTCGGTTATTTGTTCTGAAATACAGCCGACGATTTCATCTATTTCGTCAGAATATATTAATATTTTAATAGGCATTAATTAGTTATAGCCGACGAAATAATGCCAATATCGTCGGCTATTCTTACATTTTGGGGAAAAAATTAAATTAATTTCTAAATTACCATTCCAAGCAACCTGCAATTCACAATGACAATCCATGCATTTACACCAACAAGAAACACGTCTAAATGACTTATTATTTAATTTGTTCCAATATACATAAAATATAACCCTAATCATCACCTAAAGCACTAAAGTCCACCACGTCATCCCCAGCATCCTGCTGTTTATCATGCTCGTCATCCTGCTGAATGAACTCGGGAGGTTGAGGCATTGGAGGTTCATCTAACAGCTCAAACGGGGGCGGGGGTTCAAGGCCTTGTTGTTGTGCCGCGAACATAGCATACCACCAGTTTTGTTGGCCGGCGTAGTTGTGTCGCCGAATTCTCTCGCATTCAGCATGCCAACTGGACATTTCGAAACGATACTGCTGTGTTCTGCGTTGTTGCTCCTGTGATCTGCGTTGTTGCTCTTGTGATCTCTGGAACTGGGCCGCCAATCCTGCATTTTCTTCTGCCAATCTCTGCATTTCCCCCCTCATCTGTTGGTTGTCCCCGCCTCCCTTCTTTTGAGCTCCCTTAGTGGTCTTCAGGACCCCTATACCAGAACTTCCTAAACCCCGGCAGTAGTAGTCGTTTGACCGTTGTGGGAAGGCTGCGTCGAATATACGCGCTACAGTTTGGACATTCGATCGGTCGACCTGGCTCAAGGCTTCTTGCAGATCTGCTTCTGAAATGTTCGGTTGTGTCTCCCGAACTACTTCCTGCAACACTTCTTCTTCGGCCCGGTTCACCCTCTCCTAATTGAACGGGAAAAAAAAAATTAATATTCTAACAAATATATAATTAAGTAAAATTAATAATTAAAATTTTAAAATCGTAATCAACGACTTACAAGCTGTTCTGTCGCTTGTGGATAAGCCTTCTTGAACGTCTCTACGTACGGGTTTCTATCAGGATGATCTATAAGCGCCTCCTCCTGATATTGTGAAAATGGCCTAGAACCACCATGATGGGGGGTTGTGTTACGGCGGCGGTTCGCAGAGTTTATCCGAGACCATTCCTTCAAACAAATAATAAAATATTAGAAAAATGCATAAAAAAATATTAGTGTAATAATTATAAAATAATTAAACTAATAATTAAAATATTAACAAAATAAAAATTTATAGTTAAGTTTAGTATTTACCTGCATAAGTGGGTTGTTGAAGTCTACTGTCTTCAACCGACGCCACTCGTACTCCCTGAACATGAACTCTCTTGGAGTACTCATACGACCATGTTTGTCGTATTCGGTAAAGTGGGTACGGAGCTCGTTCTTCCACTCTTTGAACCTACGGAAAAAATAAAAGTGCATTAGAAATATTATTAATATCATAAAATATTTCAAATTATAAGATGAGGAATTCCCAACGTACCTCAAGTTCTGCATCGCGTACGCCCAAGCCTGCTTGTGTTCGACAATCTCGAAGTATGCCTGAAAGATGATATTTTATTAGTTTTAAAATTATAACAATACCGAAAATTATTAAATATTACGATAAAGAAATTAAGTTTTTTAAATTACTCACCGACGCCGCGTTGTTGACCTCCCTCTTGATCTCTTCCGGCACATCAGCCCACCGTGTCCACAACATAGGGACTCTATCCCTAATTAGTGTCCCCACGCAACCCGCGTAATCGCGGCGTTTTTTCCCCTGAACCTCCTGATTAGGGGATTCGTTGATCTGGATCCTCCCCCTGCTCTCAACAGTTCTCCTGAGCGTATCAAAACATATGACACCTCTCGTATTCCTGCTTGAACTGCTAGCGACTGTCCCTATCACATAAACAACGATTGGTTAATAAAATTAAATATTAGTGCGTTAATTTTAATAAAACATTTAATTAATAAAATCAAATGTTACCTGAACTCGATGACCCGTCTGTCGACTTTCTTTTTCTCCTCGCCGAAATCAGGAGCTCAGGTCTCTCAAATGGCTCATGATGGTATGCCTCCGCAACACTCACGTACTGAGGCATATCAGGCCATATGGGCACACCACGCTCGTCGACCTCGGGTATCGCAGGAATGTTGTACGGGAGGTAGAGTTGATTTGTGAGAGTAGGCCCCTCAGTCGAGTCAGCAGCAGACGGCGCCGGACTCGTCATCGGCTCCCGATGAACCTCAGTCATACGGACCTGATGAACGTCTGGAGCTATCTCGTCCTCAAATAGCTGCCTACTCGACCTCGGAAGATCTGGCCGGAGAGGGGGACGTGAACTGCTCGACGGCCGCCCCGCCGATAAAAGGGTCTGGTGCCGGCTGCTCACACTCCTCCGCGGCTGGGATGAATCGATTCTCTGAGGCTGGCTGGTGGTCCTCTCAGGCTGGCTAAGAGTCCTCTCGGAGTCTCCGGATCCGCCAGAACTTCCAGAACCCCTAGATCTGGAACGACGGCCTCCGAATAACTGTCTCAATGTATCGGCCATCTGCAGCTTGAGGCATTAATACATTAATTAATATTAAATTATATTACATTAAATAACAAATTCTAATTAATATAATAACCAATAATACTAACATATTTTAAAACATACTAACAAATTAATATTTAAATTTTAACTAATTTTAAATAATATTAACCATTTATATACAAATATAACTATATTTCATCATTAACATATATATACATACAAATAACCATTTATATATTAACATAAATATAACCATTTATATAATTAGGCTACCAATTTATATATATAATTAATTTAACAATTTATATATAACAATTAAAATATTCATTAACACACACATATATATATATACAAATATGTGTATATATTAACAAATATATAACAATTTATATAATTAATCTACAAGTTTATATATATATAATTAATCTACAAATTTATATATATAATTAATCTAACAATTTATATATATAACCAATACAAATTCTAATTTAACACACAGTTAAATATATAAATTATTTACCTAAATTCTATAATTAAAATAAATTACAAAAAAAAAAAACTAACGGATCGGAGGAGGAGGAGGAGGTCGGAGGAGGAGGGGAAGGCGGAGGAGGAGGCCGGAGGAGGAGGAACGGGCACGGCGGCGCCGATTTGAGGAGGAGGAGGAGGAGGAGAAGGAGAGAAAAAAGTCGGAGGGGTCGCGACTTTCTGATTTATAGCAGAAAGAATAGACGACGAACAAAAAAGTTTTCGTCGTTTGAATAGCCGACGATTTAAAAGATTTCGTCGGCTATTCTTTGAATGTCGTCGGCTATACTTTGGAAGATCAACAGCCGTCGGATCTGAGCCATCCAACAGCGGACAATAAAAAGGCGCGGATCGCAAGTGTTTAGCCGACGAAATATAATTTTCATCGGCTAAACTATTGGTCAAACCACTAAGTCAAACCTCTAAACGCTTAAAAACGGAAATTAGTCTAGTTAAACGACGGTTTTTTGCCTGACCTTCAACATATAATAGTTTCAAATCAATGAGACGCAACTAATCGTATAAAAATTTTACAAAATTGATTTAACTAACGTTAGGCTACCCATAGGAAAACGAAAGTAAAAAACAGTTAACCGCAACATTTGGCACACAGATTTTATCGGAATCTTGTCATTTTTCAACCGTAGACGTATTTCATTATTTCGGTCATATCTTATTTCACAACATTTTTGCATTTGAAGAGTGTACGTATAGTAACTATTTGAAACTATACATTCACTTAAACACTTAGTAAACAAGTTAAGGAACATTAGTGCATATGTTCTGATTTTGAATCTAAAAGTTTAGAAAATCTATTCCAACCGTCAGATATCACCGTTAAGATTAAATACATGTATGGAAAAAAAGCCAACTATATCTGACAACGTTAAAGGCTCGATCGGAACGGTCAACCGGGTGAGTCAAACCTCTAAACGCTTAGAAATGGTAATTGGACTGTCTAAATGACGTTTTTTGGCCTGACCTTCAACAGATAATAGTTTCAAATCGATGAGATGCAACTAATCGTACAAAAATTTTCCTCAAAATATTTACCGAAGGTAACGCTACCATTAGGGAAACGAAGGAATAAAACCTTTGACCGCATCTTTCGACACTCAGATTTTATCGGAATCTTGTCATTTTTCAACCGTAGACGTATTTCATTATTTCGGTCATATCTTATATCACAACATTTTTGCATTTGAAGGATGAAGCAATGGTTTATCGTTAGTGATAGAAAATGGAATATGGTCATTTTTTTTTTTTAAATCATAGCCGACGAGAGACTCGTACTCGTCGGCTATTCTTTTGTCATTTTCTGTCTAAAATAAAATATGTATTCTTCAATATAGTTATAGCCGACGAAATAATGAATTTTTCGTCGGCTATTATGAGTATAGCCGACGAAATAAAAAAATTTCGTCGGCTATTATATGAAAAAAAAAAAAAAAAACAGTTGGCAAGGAAGTTCAAGCAAAGTTCAGTTGGCAGTGCTGTTTATCTGCACCGAAAACTGTACTCTGTCTCGAAGGACTGGAAACCCTCTAACTCAAATGAAAAAATGGATGAGTTGGTCAAGACGATAGACTTGAATGAAGGAATCAAGGCAAAATTCTTTATGAATATGCTAGGTTATGTGAGTCATCTGGTGAGAAATTATTAGTTTTCAGTAAGTACCTCCCACCTTTGAAATTTTTAGAGAGTAGGGAAAGTCGTCACAAAGCAGCTGTTATCTTTAACAGCTTGGTCATAAACATATCTTGGTACATGCAGGTTTTTCTTAGTTTTTTTTAAGAATCGGAGTTGTCTTTAGAAATTAGTGGATTACAAATGAAAGGATTACATCATCTAATGTAAGAGATGACGGATTTCAACAATACCCACAGATTTTTCACTCTTTCTCCCGTTTTTTTTTTCGTTTTTTTTTTAAATGAGCAGCTGCTGTCTAGATCTGAAAATATATAGACTTATAGCCGACGAAAATGACAATTTCGTCGGCCAAGTTTTCGTCTGCTAATGTTTCAGAGAAAGGCCGACGAAAATCCAAATCGTTGATTGAAATCTGAATATAGCCGACGATTTTTGTTTATATCAACGAAAAAAAAGGATCGTCGGCTATTCCCAAACTATGGCCGACGAATTTTTTTTTTTACCGACGAAAAATAAAATCGTCGGCTATTCTATGGAATTACCGACGAAAATTTTTAGTCGTCGGCCGTTTTTTTTTATTTCATCGGGAAAAGCCTTTTTTTTGTAGTGAGAGGGAACGTCGCAGCGCTTCAGTTTTTAAATAGGTTCTGTTGACAGTAGCCGCAGAGGGGCTACAGCAAGCCCACAGACCCGCGGCAAGTGCACCAGGGCCCGGCCCAGGACCCAGGATCGGATCACCAGCACCAGGCCTCGGGGCCCAGCGGTCTATCCTGCCTCCAAGGGTCCTGGGACCGGGGGCGCCTGCCTGCCAAAGAGGGCACCAGAATATCCAAACAGAAGGGAACCAGTCCCACATCGAAGGGTAAGGCCAGCCCTCACCCTCAACCACCTATATATGGGCCTCAACTACCACCATAAATAGGTAACTTGTCTCTCTCCCTGCTTACATACGTGCCCTGGTTATATATATTCCAACTATACTAACTTAGGCATCGGAGAGGTGAAGGCCGGCCCGCCCGGTATTCCCCTTAGTAAGCAGGATTGCAGGAGATTGAGGTGGATTCATCAAGTATCTACTAGACCCCCTGGTTTAGGCAGAAACAATTGGCGCCGTCTGTGGGAAGTCTGAACAAGAAGCCGTGCAAGCAACACCGCTGGCTGAGATGGTGGGAATGAGTCGAGAGAGAGGAACCACTGAGGAGGGGCGTGTTGCAACTGTGCAAACGCTCGCCTCCACCCCTGTCGTCACGCGGGAGCTGCGTGGCGAGCAGGGCAGCGATTTGGGAAGGAGCCGTGGAGGACCCTCCGGTGATCCGGAGCCCCGCCACGAGAGCTCGCACGGGAAAGACCCGATAGAGGACGAAGGCAGTCCGGTGCTTCGTGGCCTATCCCTGACGTTCTCGGATGATCCAAGTGATCAGTCTGAGAGCCAGGACCAAGACCCCACGTACAGCCCCGACCATGACGGCATGGCGGGAAAGGTACGGGCAATGGCCGCAGAGGTTAGTCGTCTCAGAGAGGAGAACGACCGGGACCGAGCCAAGTCCCAGGCCCGATACGAAGAAATAGAGGCAGTAAACGCCGCCCTGGTAGCCGCCCTAGAGAGGGGGCAGCAGCGCAGTGCCGCCATGGCCGAGGCACAAGCCGCACCCCTGCTAGTTGAACCCCGGCAGCTAGAGGCAGGGCAATCTTCGGGCGCCCGGCCCAGCGAGCCTGTGCGAGAGAAGTTACAAGCCGGCGAGGACCTGCCGAAGAGCACGCCCGCCTCCCACCAGCCGCACGCTTCGTCCATGGATGAAGTGGATACTCCAACCGCCCGGGCGCTGCAACTGCTAGCCAACACCGTGTCGGATCTGAAGGCCCAGATGGAGGCAAACGAGAGGAGAGCAGCCCGGCCATTGGAAGGCGCCCGGTTCAACGAGCGCATGGGCCCCTTTTCACACCGAGTCATAGAGTCAGGGAGATCTGGCAACCAGAAGTCCCTCAAGCTCACCTATTCCGGGTCCGGTTGCCCGTATCAGCATCTGGACAGCTTCCGATCCCAGACCTGCGCCAAGGGTTACTCCGATGCAATCTACTGCAACATCTTCCAGGAGACCCTGTCCGGAGAAGCGCTCAGTTGGTTCTACGAGCTTCCTGCGAATTCAATCGAGGCATTCGAACAGCTGGCTGACCGGTTCGTAGGCCGCTTCATCCTCCGAGTCGAGGGAGCACGGACGTCCACCGTCCTCTTCAACTACATCCAAGCCCCCGGGGAAGAGTTGAGAACCTTTGTCAACCGGTGGCAGACGGCCACGGCCGGGGTTCGGAACTTGGACAAGGGCATCGCCGAGATGGCATTCAAGCAGGGGCTTCGGGCAGGGAAGTTTTCCTACGCCGTCAGGGTAGAACTCCCTCAGGGCTACGACGAGTTGATGGCTATGGCCATCCGGCATGCCCAGGCTGATCATGAGACCTACGGGAACCACCTGCTGAAGAGGAAGCGGGATGAGCAGTCTTTGGACCATCCCCGGGGGGAGGATCCCCCGCGCAGTCAAGAGAGCAAACTCGGCCAGCGAGCCGAGCACGGGAGTCGCCGACCCAGCCGGAACAACAACAACAACGGCAAGACCTGGCCGCAGCGGCAGTAGAGGCCCTTCTCTGACAGGCCCCAGTCTCGGGCCGAGAACAAACCTGCACCATACCACCAAGAGCGCCCCCTGGCAATTATGCCAGCACCCCCAGCTAATCAAGAAGTCTTCTCCACTCTCACCGCATCCTATGAGGACATCCTGCTGGAGAATGCGAACGTCATTGCCCCACCGCCCCAGAGAAGGTACCCCAAGGGGAAGCTTACGACGGCGCAGACGGGCAAGTACTGCTCGTACCACGATGAGGCAACTCATCGGACGAACCAGTGCTTTGCCCTCAAGACTGCAGTGCAGGGCTTGATTGATAGCGGCCAGCTCCAGAGATACGTAGGGGAGAGAAGAGCAGACCCCGACCGGGAGAGTAACCCGGCTTGGTAAACCCGCTGGGTCCAGGCGGTTAGTTTGGCATATCGCCGGTTCAACCGATTGTAAAGATCAAATATATGCAAACTACTTTTGAAAACTCTGGCCCCGCAAGCTCAGATATATATTCATAATTAATTGAAGTATTCAAGCAGTAACCGCTCCGGAGAGTTTTTAGTTTTTTTTACAAGCAAGAGCAAGAAAAACATCCCAAGGAGCCGCATCTCCAGCGATAGCTTCGTCGTCGACCTCAGCTCCGGCAGGTTCGGAACACTTGGTAAAAGAATCCAAGTCCTACGCAGCCGCATCTCCAGCGATAGCCTCGTCGTCGGCCTGGGATCCGGCTGTGGCTCCGATAGGCTCGGCACCGTTGGTAAAAGAATCCAAGTGCGAGCGACGCTCTGCTCCTGGTTGTTCCTCCACCGCCAGCTGCTGGACGACCGGCTCCACAGGAGCATTTCCTTCGGCAGAGGTACCCGGCATCAGGGAAGTACTTAACCACCCCTTCGCCGCCCATTCCGTGTACGCATCCGAGATGCCTTCTTCCCGGGCCTTCTCTAGGCAGTCCAGGAACCGGTCGCTCTCCTCGTATTGAAGAACGAACCGGTCGAACTGTCCCGGGTCATCTCCCCCAGCAGCAGCAGCGGTGGCACGTGCCTGGAGCTCGTCTATCTTGGCTTCCAGCTCGGCCCTCTCAGCGTCAGCCCGCTCCCGCTCCCTCTCCATGCTCCGGTTCTGCTCCTCCAGCTCCCGGGCCTTCTCCTCCATCTTCCTGGCCTTTTCCTCCATCTTCTTGGCCCTCTCCTCCGCCCTGGCCTTCTCCCGATCCGAGCGGGACTTCTCCACCTCCAGAAGCTTCTGAGACTTGGATAATGCAGTTATCTGCCTCTTCAGCTCCGGGAGCTCCTCGCTCGCATCTGGCTGGTACAGGTGGTAGAGCAGCTGCAGGGCAACAAAGGCAGTCAAGTGGCAAAAAAAGAAGACAGGATATAAGCAGTACGGTGGTACCATGCGGTACTTACCCGGAAGATGGATTCCTTGCATTTTGGCCGGTTGCCACCCGCCAGCACGCCATCAACCCCGGGCTTGTCCAGGCCGAAGCTGGCCAGGTCCGCCATCATCTGCCGAACGAGAGCGTTGTCCGGGCCTCCCCTCGCCGCCTCCGCAGGCGCAGGACTGCTCTGCCGGTCAGCTCCGGCTCCCTCCCCAGCATTGGATGTTACGCTGCTGGTTGTCCTGACCCGCTTCGCCAGGACCTCCCGGGATGACCCGCCGGTTAGCGTCACCAGCAAGGGGGACGGACCGTCCGGCCCTTTCCGCTTCTCTCCCCGCCCTTCGGGAGAAGCGGCACGTGCGTTTGCACGAGGAACAAAAGCAGCGATACTCAGGCTCGCCGCACGGTTGGGGATCCTGTTTGCTCCCCCAGGAACCCGCACCGGTCCCCCGGTGCTCTTGCCCTTCCCAGGCACCGCTGCTGCCGCAGAGTGATGGGTCTTCACCCGCTCCGGCAGGTAGGACGATTCGTCCATATCATGGGCCTGGGGCTCCCCATGCAACGTAACCCGCCCGTCCGCTTCCACCGAGGACCGGGCGACGCTCGCACCCTTCTCCGTAAGCTGCCTCAGGAGGTCTTCCCCGTCCATCGAAAGAGTGTTTTCGGGCTTGATCACCGCCCGGGTTGACGCACCTGCAGGACAAGGAAAACGTTAAATTGTTGAGCAAAACCTAGCACAAGTCCCACCGCTAGGGTTTGTTACCCACCGGGATCCCGCCCAAGCCCACAGTGTTCCAGCACTTCTCGCCGGATGAAATTGTACGAACTTCGCTCCAGGTGGTCCCAGCAGCCGAGAATAGTCAAGACCCTCTCCTGCTCCAACTCGGACAGCTGGAACGACTGGTCGCTTATGGGCTGGAAGGCGCCAGGCACCCGGTACATCCTCCTCTTCACCTGCCAAGCCCCGCCAGCCATCACCACCTTCTTTCTCCAGCTGTTGTCTACCCATGAAGGCATAGTGGTGATAACCGCTTGATTGTTGCGGGAGTTGAAGGATAAGCAGCCTTTGGACCCCGCCTTCCTCGAGTAGGACAACCTATACAGCGCCCGGAATTCATTGATCGTAGGCATACTCATTCCGGACAAGTCGTATAGGCAGCCTAGGCTTAGTAGCCGCCTCCATTGGAGACCGGGCAGCTGCGCGGGCGACGCTGGCAGGGCACTCAGTATATACTGCACAAAGTCAGGCAGCGGTAGCGACATCCCGTGCCGGAACTGGTCCGGATGCACGGCAACCCAACCCTCCTCCGGGTTACAGGCCGACTCTCCAGGGTTCAATGGACGCAGAAAGATATTGTCCGGGATACCCCACGTTTCCCGGAACGCGGCAATCTCCGCGGGAGTCATGCTCTCCTCCGGTTCGTCACACACCACGGCAGTTCTTCCCCTACCAAGCGTGTAGCTCTCAGCGGGCGCACAGGCCATGCGCACCCCGTGCGGTATCTCAGCTTCCGAGGAATCTGACCCGGAATCTGAGGACGTGGACGAGGCACCGCTCCCGGAGCGGTCCGCGGCTTCTTGCTCCGGGGCTTCAGAATCGAGCCAGTCCTGCATCCTCTCCACATCATCCACCACAGGACCTCTTGCGGCAGATTCAGAAGCCTCCTCCGAGCTCGAAGTGTACATCTTAATCTAGGGGCAGAAAAGCAAAACCCTAGCGCTCGTCAGCAACAGACTACAACACCACCTTCAACGGCCTCTCCCCAAAAGTTTGCCGCTGAGCAACCCAGTCAGCGACACAGATCCCTCCCCCCCCGCCGCAAAACAACAAATCAAAAAGCAAGAAACACCGGGGCAAAGAACACAACTTACCGATTAGTATGCTCAGCCGAGGACAATCCGCCCTGCGAAAGCAACGAGCAATGGTAAAAGGAGGCTTGGGAGCACTTCAAA
Source organism: Potentilla sterilis (assembly GCA_963682095.1). Lineage (NCBI taxonomy): Eukaryota > Viridiplantae > Streptophyta > Magnoliopsida > Rosales > Rosaceae > Potentilla > Potentilla sterilis. The sequence goes on along the minus strand of OY821759.1, from coordinate 34,919,460 downwards.
CAACGGATCTCTTGGGGCAAGGAACTTAGGGTTTTTTTCGCCGGACCACCTCCTTTTTCTCTCAGTCTCTCTTAAAAGTGCAAGAAGCAAAAGTGGAATGGAGAGCAGAAAAGACCTATTTATAGAGGGGACCGGTGCCCTAGGCATTTAGAAATCCCTCCAAAAAACGCAATCAGAGCAACTCAAACGCCTGTGAATCCAGGCCCTCCATCACAAAACCGTTCCCTGATGGCACGTGTCCCAGCATTGGTAAACTGCCCACGCCATCATAACTGACGGGACTGATGGACTCCCTCCTTAAATGCATGGCAGCCACCTGTCCCAAACGCATATGGGCTTTATAACCGGAAGGTAGGAGCAGGAACCAAGGAGTCAGGCTCCCCTACGCTTCCCCAGATTCCACGGTTGCACGCCATCATCATTGCAATTCAACCGCTTGAAGACCTCTCACCGGTTATGCTGATCCAACCGCTTCGAGAGCATCTATCCGGGTTTGAGCAGGACCTCGTTTCGATATGACATGTCGCCCGTGCGAGTCCCGCCCGGTTCCATGGCAGTTCGCGGTTGTGATCTTCCAACCGGCTGCATGGCTTCTTCGCTGCAAAGCTTGAAGACCTCTCACCGGTTATGCTGATCCAACCGCTTCGAGAGCATCTATCCGGGTTTGAGCAGGACCTCGTTTCGATGACATGTCGCCCGCGCAAGTCCCGCCCGGTACCATGGCAGTCCGCGGTTATGATCATTCAACCGGCTCCATGGCATCTTCCCCACATTTGCACCAACGACCTCGTTTCGATATGGCAGGACGCCCGATCGAGGTCCGGTCTGCAAGTTCATCCGGGACTCGTTTCAATTTGGCAGAACGCCCGTCGAGCCCCCATGAACCCCACCTCGCACCGATATGGCAGAACGCCCGGGCGAGGTCCACCCCATCGGTTCCGTCATGTCCAACCAGCTCGAGAGTACTTTCCGGAAACGTAATCACCCGGGCCCATGGCTTTTTCACAGGGGGACTCGTTTCGATAGGCATGTCGCCCGTCGAGTCCGCCCGCCTCCATGGCAAACGCATATGGGCTTTATAACCGGGCGAGTTTACATCTAACACATGTACTCTTGTCCAGCAGGATAAAAACCCTGCGTCGCATTTGACCGCGATACTGTCCAGCAGGATAAAAACCCTGCATCGCACTTAACTGCGATACCTTTGGGAACACATGGGGGAGACTCGTTATCTCTACACCATCCCACCGGGTAGATTGTATCTCTAAACACAGAACAAATCTCCCCGCAGGCTAACAAACCTGCACATATACCTCATCGCTTATTCAACACAAGCTGAGAAGAACTAGCAAATGTTTGCACCGCTCCGTTCTGACTTGGCAGAACAGCCGGTTCTGGCCCAGCTCGCACCGCTCCGTTCTGATTTGGCAGAACAGCCGGTTCTGGCCCAGTTGGCACCGCTCCGTTCTGATTTGGCAGAACGCCATTTGGGATCAGTGAGCCCCGCCTTATTCCGAAGGGCAACAGGCCCAATCAGAATTCCGTGCATTAATCTCTTACATGGCGGATTTCAACGCCTCATCATCATTCCATGCACCGTCTATCGCATGGCATCATCTCATGCACTCTTCGGGTTTTCACCCCGCTCCATGCTCTAACACTCGAGCACAATCCTGTTTTACATTACCAAACATGCTTATAAATTATTTCTTGCCATCGGTAACAGGTACTCACCTCGGTCACGCCCAATCTTTAACGCGGACTTGGGGGACTGGGGACCTGTAGGTTGGTAACCCCGCGGGTCTGCGGGACAAGAGCAAGACAGATAAGTCCCCATTCAAGATTGCACTTGACCGGGAACTTGGGGGACTTGTTGACAGTAGCCGCAGAGGGGCTACAGCAAGCCCACAGACCCGCGGCAAGTGCACCAGGGCCCGGCCCAGGACCCAGGATCAGATCACCAGCACCAGGCCTCGGGGCCCAGCGGTCTATCCTGCCTCCAAGGGTCCTGGGACCGAGGGCGCCTGCCTGCCAAAGAGGGCACCAGAATATCCAAACAGAAGGGAACCAGTCCCACATCGAAGGGTAAGGCCAGCCCTCACCCTCAACCACCTATATATGGGCCTCAACTACCACCATAAATAGGTAACTTGTCTCTCTCCCTGCTTACATACGTGCCCTGGTTATATATATTCCAATTATACTAACTTAGGCATCGGAGAGGTGAAGGCCGGCCCGCCCGGTATTCCCCTTAGTAAGCAGGATTGCAGGAGATTGAGGTGGATTCATCAAGTATCTACTAGACCCCCGGGTTTAGGCAGAAACAGGTTCGGATTAGGCTTTTCAACTTTTATCAATTTCACTAGGCTTTCAATCTCAAAGGCTGGGGGGCAATGTTTGGGCCTAAATTGACATTTGGCCGAGATTGTGAATTGAGGCCCACGAGGTTATTCATTAAAGAATAATCTGATTTATATCTAATCCTTTTCTTCTTAGAAAGGAGTTGGGGTTCCTTTGGGAATCCAAAAAGGAGGTGGTTTAAGGTAATTGAATCCTGATTGATCTCCAAATCTATTATGCTACTTGATACGCAAGTATTAGGGTTTGGCATCTTCTATATAAAGAGCTCTTATACAATTTTAGAAAAGGTTCACAACCATCAAACAAACACATAAGCTTTTACACATCGCAATCCTTGCAAAGTCTCCTCGGAGCATTTTACGCGCACTGCCTCGTGAATCCTTGCATACCGCACATCGTAGCCGTAACTTGACACCATATGTATAGAGCCGCACCTCGCCGCCATACGTACAGAGTCGCACGCTCGCCTCGTGTCCAGTGTCAGTCGCTACGCCAGTAGCAAATCGAGTCGTTACTCCGGTAACAAACGTAAACCAATCTGCTATAGGTTGGAGGAGAACTATTCCCCGCGATCTTGAATTATTGCTCTGCTTTGCATCACAGGATCGAAGTAAGATTACTCAACCTGCAATAGGTTGAAAGAAAATCATAATATACTTTTGTTAGGTCTTGTTCGAGCCTCTTACGCCGGCCTAGTCAACGCCCGCGTAACAGTTGCTTGGTTAAGAAGTCAGGAATTGAGAGCAGACAGATACACTCGCCAGAGATACGCTCACCAGAAGTACGCTCGCCAGAGGTCGTCCGCATCGAAGTTGTACCTAACTCAAAGGTACTGGCACGCTCGCACACATCACAACATGACTGAAATTGACGTCCGCCACCCCACGTGTTGACCGTTCGCCAGATACTAACTCCGCCACAAACAGCTTCATCACAATCAGAATGCTCCCAGGGTTTGCTTTATTACTTCATAAACTAGACAAGTTTCAATACATGTAATAGATTAATGAAACTGTGATGGAGCTGCTGCTGATACGCTTTGCAGGAAAACTGGACTTTTAACCTTATGAATTCCGTCCGACCAAACCAAGGACAAAGACATATGTGATCCATCTGGCAACCCTCTTCCAGCAATGGTCAGATCAAACGTCTTCTCCTCGTTCACAGACTTGAAGGAAAGAACTCGAGGCTCCACTTTGATGTCAACTTGAGAATTTGACATGATTTCGGCCTTGTAGGTGGAATTCGCAAGGCCAACATTTTTAACTCTTCTACTAATTTTCACTGTAAAGGGTGTCATTGGTGTAACAACAGCTGATATTGAAGGATAGTTGAGATCCTTTGCTTATGCTTGTTCAGAATCTGTTGGGCAAATGCTATTATCACCTGATATAAGCCTCTCGCCTCGTCCATGTCCAAGCAGAGTAACTGAATGTAATCCTTTTCAGAAGTATCATATACAAGCCCCGGGGCAGAAGCTTTTAGAGGATCGATATGACCGGATCCATATGCAAATTCTCCAGGGGATGAGCTGTTGGATGTGTCATTCATTGGCCAAGCTGTAGTCATAAGAGCAGATTTGATGGCTGCTGGAGACCAATCAGGGTGGAACTCCTTAACATATGCAGCTGCTCCGGTGTCGTGGGGGCAAGACATTGAGGTTCCAGATAGTATATTATATTTGACACGCCTTGTTTCTCTACCGCTACTTGTGACAGGAACATCACTTGGATATGCAGCTATAATCGTCACTCCCGGGCCAGTTACATCTGGCTAGATAATTTCAGGTAAAATTTTATTAGGTCCACGAGAAGAGAAAGAAACAACTTCAGGTGCAGCTGGATCTTCTATGCTTTCACTCTTTGGTATGGTTGCTCGAGGATCTTTTGTGGAGTTCATGTAGGACATGGCCACCCTATAGTCTTTGAAACTCAAGCCCACAGCAGGCATTGGGACAAAATCAGAAGAATAATCAGGTTCAGGATCGTAGAAAATTGCACCTAATGCGCCAGCTTGATCAGCCTCCTAAACTTCAGTGGGCTGGTCACATAGCACGATCTTGTTCCGAACTAAATTACTGTCTAGGCAACCAGCTTCAGACCTCGTAGAATAGTATTTGGGGCATTTAGTTGAAAAATTCTTTCCATATATTAAAGGAAAACGACCTTTCAATATGAAAGAGTTCACTGAAGCCCCTACTAGTGTCCTACTTCCAAGAATGGCCTTGTCAATGATGCGACGATCTTTGCTGCTTGCTGCAACTGTAAGCATCCATGGTGCGACACTTGTTACAGTTCCAGCTTCAGGACCACTGTTGCCTGCAGAGTTTGATGTCAGTATCCCTTTCTTCATTGCATGGTAAGAACCAATTGCCAAAGGATCTTGATCAAAAGGATAGAGATTATAGCTTCCAATTGAGACTGACAGAATGTCAACTCCATCAGCAATTGCATCGTCAAAAGCAGCCAATATAGACTCTGAGAAGCACCCTCGAGTACCACAGGCTTTATATACAGCAATTCTCGCTGAGGGAACCCCTCCTCTTGCTGTACCTGGTTCTAATCCGTAAAAGCTTACATCCCTTACCACATTCCCTGCTGCTGTTGAGGCAGTGTGGGTTCCATGACCGTCTTCATCCCTTGCAGACAGTGCTGGTTCGTAAAAACGAGCTCCAATTATTATCTTCTTGTTGCAAGTGAAATTCTTACCACCTTCACAGACACCTTTCCACTTAATAGGAGCAGCACCAAAACCATCATCTCTGAAGCTCTCCGAATCAGGGTCAATTCCAGTGTCGATCACAGCAACAATAACATTACTCTCAGCAGTGGCATTTCGAGGACTTGTCATCCTGATTCTTGAGACCCATGAAATCCCATGACCTGGTGGTTTGAAGTCGGAAGGTTCTGCTAGGAAAGACTGAGACCACCTCCTCCATGTTAGCAATCTTTTCCTTTTCACGATCACTGAGCCTTGCAGCAAATCCATTGAAGCTCCTTCGGTAACTTCTCAACAAGTAATTTTCAGCAGAACTGCCATCAACAATTCTTTGTAGAATGTCGAGGTGGTGAGACATTGGCGAGTACTCCTCATCATCAGGAAGTGACCCCAAGTACACAATATGAACCTTTCGATCTTCATGATCAATGGCATTACACAATAAGCTCATAGTAAGTATGAGAGTAGAGCAAGCATAAGTGAGTAAAAATGCTCCATGCTTAGCCATTGTTCTGTACAATATCGTAGCTGGTGATCAGTACTTATACTGTGAATTGATAAATTTAAGAATCAAATTTCGTATGCTTAATTTCATTTCATTTCATCTTTGCAGTACACATGATTTGATTTCTGAACAACATTTCCCATTTCATATAGATGCTTTCACCTGACAAATAGAATTTATTTTCTGGCTATATTAAGTCTTGAAGTAAAGGCACTCAACCAGCTCATATGCAATGCCAATTGCCAAATCCATCACTTGCAGTAACATCTCATTCCTTAAAGAATGGGAAAAGTCCAATTCATTTCAAGAGAATTTTTCAGATTATATGTATACTTGGCTTAGCTGAAATGAGAAGGCAACCCCAGATAGCCACCAACTGGCTATTAACCAAAATATCACTATTCTGATTGCAATCAAACAATGGCCCTTTGTTGGAGTGCATGAGAATAACATAGCTATAAAGATATAACTAACACAAACATACTAAATTTTGCTGGAAGAAACTTTTAGTTATAAGGAATTGGAAAGAGAGACAATGGATGGTTCTCAGCTGTAGGTATATTCTTCAATCTGTTACTATTTTTGGCTGATTAAAAAAATTAAAAGAACCATTTTTGGCTGGTTGCTGAAAAACTGAAGGAAAACAAAATAAAAAGCATATAATTTTAACTTCCTATCCATAGGGATTTCATTACTTATTCTACAAGGAATGCTGTCACTCGGTTGGTTTGGTTTAATGGATTGACAACCCTCGTCTTACAAAAAGAAGTTTATAAGATTGCCTAGATAATAAGTGTCTCGTAACTGATCGAGCCCCTGCCCCCAGTCCCCCACATATAGCTTGTGTAGGAACAAAGGTTCGGTTTCAAGGGCGGAACATTAAGTGTTTGATGAAATGCCTCAAAGAGATTGTGAGCTATCATAGGAGGTTTTCAGACTTGAAATCTCACAAGATTTTGACCATTACCCACAAGCTTGCTGGCCTTGGTTTGCATATTTAAGCAACACATTACCATTGGAATGTGAAGCCACAGTCCTCTTTCAGAGATGTTCGGGTGGGTGCCTTCCTTGGCGGACAAGTAAGTCTCTTCCACTTTTGAACATGGATTATACGACTTCAATCTGCAGTACGTATCTCATATTGCAAATCTGCCTAAATCCTTTATGAATTGCAGACCTTGGTTTCTCTGGAGCAATATATAGGCAAAGACAACATATTCCTTCATATCTTGAACATTGTACGTTATAGTATTATCTCCACACGCTCTATATATTATGTTAATTAAGTATTAGTAACTGTTTCATTTTTCAGTCAGTGAGGTATGCAGCGAATCCATTGAAACTCCTTTTTGTAACTTCTTGTCAATAATTTTGCACCAGAGTTGCTCTCGACAACTTTATCGAGTAAACCTCATTATCAGGAAGTGAACCTAGTTACACAATATGGAGCTTTCTGTTTTCATCAATGGCTTTGCACAAGAAGAAGCTCAAGGTTAGTATAAGAGTGCGGAAAACATAAGAAATCTGGGGAGCTCTATGCCTCACCATTGTTTTGATCAAATTAGGAGTACAAAAAATTTGACTGTGAAATGAATTGAGCCCGTGATATTAGATTTATAGGATCATCGCTTTCAAAATATTATATATCGTTTTTTTTGGTCTGATCCATTTTGATAATCATCATGAGAGACTTTGAAACAAATCTGAAATTCCACACCAAAATTATTTGATATAAATATACAACTCATATACATGTAATTGATATCTAGATCTACCTTTCACAATACACAGACATGGATTGGCCTTTTTTTATATTACAAGTTAACTCATTTGGGAACAAGCACTTTCAAATCAGAATTTGTTTAGTTTGTAACAATGCTAGGATTTATAGCTTTTTATGGATAACAATTGGACTTCTAACGCTGTGAATTCCATCAGACCACACCAGCGATGCAGATACATGTGAGTGTTTTTCATCTGACAATCCTTTTCCGACAGCGGTCACAACAAAAGTCTTCTCCTCATTCAAAGACTTGAAGGAAAGAACTTCAGGCTCCACTTTGATTTCAACTTGGGTAGAGTTGGCCAATATTTTGGCATTGTAAGTGGAGTTTGCAGGGCCAACATTCTTAACCGTTGTATGAAATTTGACTAAAAAAGATCTGTTTGGCGTGACGACGGCTGCAAGTGAAGGGTAATTGTGATCCTGTAAAGATCCTTTGTCAGAGCCTGTAGAACAAGTGCTGTTATCTCCTGATATAAGTCTAACAGAAGTCTGGTTTAAGACCAAGCACAGCAACTCTATATAATCTTGCTTAGAAGCTTCATACACAAGCCCCGGGTCTATAGCTTTGACAGGATTGATATGTCCAGATCCATATGCAAATTCACCAGCGGCATTATTACTATTGTGAGTAACATTCATGGGCGAAGCTGTAGTCATAAGAGATGATTTGATGGCTGCCGGAGACCAATCTGGATGGAACGTCTTAACATACACAGCTGCACCAGCCACGTGCGGGCAGGACATGGAGGTTCCAGACATTATATTGTATTTTACACGTCTTTTCTCTTCAGGACTGTCTGAAAGGGGAGCAATAGGTGAGAAGGCAGCAAGAATAGTTATCCCTGGGGCGCTTATATCTGGCTTGATAATTTCTGGTAGAATCGAATTTGGTCCCCTTGAAGAGAAGCAAGCAACAAGAGGCGCAGCAGCATCCCTTTCGACTTCACTTCTAAGTATGTTTACTCGAGCATCTTTTGTGGAGTTCATGTAATAGGACTTCGTGACATTTTACTCTTTGTCACTCAAAGTTGTTGCAGGCAAGGGTAAAATTAGAGAAATGTTATCCCGATCCACTTCCAAAATCGAGCCAACTGCTCCAGAACGATATGCTGAACCAACACCATAAGCTTGAATATCAGGAAACGGGTCACATAACACAACTTTTCCCTTAACTAAACCACTGTCTAAGCAGCCTTCGTTACAGCTCCCAGCTTCTTTCTCGGAGCATTGAGTAGAAGCATCTTTTCCATATATCAATGGAAAACTTGTCCCATTTAATCTGAAAGTGTTCACTGAAGCCCCAACTAGTGTTTTCCCATTTCCAAGAATAATCTTGTCAATGATTCTACGATCAGTACTACTTGCTGCAACTGTAAATATCCATGGTGCTTTACTTATCAGTGTTTCATCAGAAGGACCATAATTGCCTGCAGAATTTGTTGAAAGAATCCCTTTTGTCATGGCATGAAAAGCACCAATAGCAATAGGGTCATCCTGTAATAAATATGCGTCCAGGTTTCCTAATGAAACTGTAATGATGTCAACTCCATCAGCAATAGCATCATCAAAAGCAGCCAATACTGCATCTGTAGGGCACCCTTCAGTACCACAGACTTTATACACAGCAATCCTCGCTGAGGGAACCCCTCCTCTTGCAGTACCTTGTGCTAGTCCATAAAAGCTCACATCATTTACAGCATTCCCTGCTGCAATTGAGGCTGTGTGTGTTCCGTGGCCTGCATCATCTCTTGCAGAATCATACAATGAATTACCGTAAAACCGAGCTCCAATTAGCTTCTTGTTGCAAGTGAAATTTTTGCCACCTTCACAAGCACCTTTACACTTCTTAGGAGGAGGACCAAAACCATCATCTTTAACCGATTTTGGCCAAATTCCAGTGTCAATGACACCAATAATGGTATCACTCTCAACACTGCCATTCCTTTTTGTTTTCTCATTGAGACCGATGAAGTCCCAAGATCTTGTTGTCTGAAGATGGAGAATTCTGCTGGGAAAGACAGAGACTACTTCCTTCATGTTAGCAAGCCTCTCTCTTTCCTGGTCAGTGAGCTTTGCAGCAAATCCATTGAAACTCCTTTTGTAACTTCTTGTCAAGAACTTTGCAGCGGAGTTGCTCTCCACAACTTTTTCGAGTAAACCAAGGTGGTGAGCAATGGTGAGTACACCTCATTATCAGGAAGAGAACCCAGGTACACAATATATACCTTTTTGTCTTCATCGATGGCTTTGCACAAGAAGAAGCTCAGACACACTATAAGAGTGGAGAAAACCTAAGAAAATAGAATAGCTCCATGCTTAGCCATTGTTTTTCATCGATGCTCTAAAACGTTGCTAGTGAAGAGTGCTTTATACTGACGAGGTACCACATCTCCATTATTGCATTTAGATTTATTTCCTGTATCTTATGATGCATCTTTGGCATTGTAGTGAACCTGAAAATGATTTTTTTCCTTAATAGCATTTCAAAGTCATATTGTCCAATTCCCTATTTCCATCTATATAAGGAGGTCCAGATTGACCTTGATAATTTCTAAGAATGTTGTGATCCCTGGATTTCGCTGTAGCACAATAAGAAAAGCATATATAGCTATGAACTTGCTATGATCTGAAAGAAGGCATGCAATAAATTGTTACAGATTCTGTTTTGTTGGAGATTATTTTCTTTGCCATATTAAAAGTCCATTATTTCTGAGTATTAACGTACAGCTGATTAATACTATTTTTTGCTATGGATGAGAATTGGACTTCTAACACTATGAGTTCCATCAGACCATATGAGGGATGCAGACACATGTGGTTGTGAATCATCTGACAACCCTGGGCCAACAATGGTCACATCAAATGGTTTTTCCTGATTCAAGGACTCGAAGGACGGAACTTCAGGCACCACTTTGATGTCCACTTGAGTGTTGTTTCCGAGGATCTTTGCACTGTAAGTGGAGTTTGCAAGGCCAACATTTTTAACAACTCTGTGGAATTGCACAGTAAAAGCTTGCTTTGGGGGAACAACAGCTGCAAATGAAGGGTAATTGTGATCCTTTGGCGAGTCTTTGTCCGAGTGTGTAGGGTAAGTGCTGTTATCTCCTGATATAAGTCTAACCACGCTCTCTCCCAATATTGAACAGAGGAGCGTCATGTAATCTTGCTTAGAAGCTTCATACACCAGCCCTGGGTTTATAGCTTGGACAGGATTGATATGTCCAGATCCATAAGCAAACTCCCCGGGGGAGTTGTTAGTAACATTCATAGGCCAAGCTGTAGTCATAAGAGACGATTTGATGGCTGCTGGAGACCAGTCAGGGTGGAATGCTTTGACATATGCAGCTGCACCAGCCGCGTGCGGAGAAGACATGGAGGTTCCAGACATTATATTGTAGTTTACATGCCTCTTGTCTCCAGGACTGTCTGTGATTGAAGCAATAGGTGAATAGCCAGCCAAAATAGTAACCCCCGGGGCGCTTATGTCTGGCTTGATTATTTCAGGTAGTATTAAATTTGGTCCTCGTGCAGAGAAGGAAGCAATAACAGGCGCAGCATCATCTCTTTCAGCTTCACTTTTTAATATGTTTGCTCGAGCATCTTTAGTAGAATTCATGTAGGACTTGATTGCATTATAGTCATGATTGCTCAATAATGTTGCAGGTTGAGCTAGAATGATAGAAAACTCAATCCAATCAGCATTTAAAATTGAACCTACTGCTCCAGCTTCGTAAGCCACATCAAGTCCGGAGATGTCATCACACAAGACTATCTTTCCCACAACTAAATCTCTATCCAGGCAGCCTGAGTGACATCCCCCGGCAGCCAACTCCGAGCATTTCCTTGTAGCGGCTTTTCCATATGTCAATGGGAAACCTGTTCCATTTAATGTGAAAGAATTCACTGATAACCCAACAACTGTGCTTCCATTTCCAAGAACAACCTTGTCAATGATTCGACGATCTGTGCTACTAGCTGCCACTGAGAGCAACCATGGTGCCACGCTTGTTACAGAACCAGCTCTAGGACCACTGTTGCCTGCAGAGTGTGTGGTTAGTATCCCTTTTACCATTGCATGGAAAGAACCGATTGCGATCACATCTTCCTGAAATGGCATTGGAAACTGGCCACCAAGTGAGATTGTAATAACGTCAACACCGTCAGCAATAGCATCGTCAAATGCAGCCAAGACACCCTCTGAAGAGCACCCTAGATTGGCATTACACACTGAATATGCAGCAATTCTCGCAGTGGGAACTGCACCTCTTGCTGTGCCTTGTGCTAGTCCATAAAAGCTCACATCCTTTACGGCATTTCCTGCTGCCGTTGAGGCAGTATGGGTTCCATGGCCTTGTTCATCCCTTGCAGAATGTGTTGATCCGTAAAATCGAGCTCCAATAATCTTGTTGTTGCATGTGAAGTTTTCACCACCTGCACACGCACCTTTCCATTTCTTTGGAGCTGGACCAAATCCGTAATCTTTAAAGCTCTCGGATTCCGGCCATATTCCAGTGTCAATGACACCAATAACGATATCACTCTCAACTGTAGCATTTTGATGAGTTGTTGTTTCATTCAGACCTATGAAGTCCCAAGATCTTGTTGTTTGAAGCTGGAGAGTTGTGCTTGGAAAGACAGAGACTACTTCCTTCATGTTAGCAAGCGCATGTCTTTCATTGTCAGTGAGCTTGGCAGCAAATCCATTGAAACTCCTTTTGTAACTTCTTGTCAAGAGATTCGCAGCGGAACCATTCTTGACAACTCTTTCTAGTATACTAAGGTGGTGAGACAATGATGAGTACGACTTGTTAGGGGGAAGAGATCCCATGTATACAATATGGACCTGTCTGTTTTCATCGGTGGCGGCTGTACAAACGAGGAAGGTTATGTTAAGCATGAGAATGGAGAAAACACAAGAAAATAGACAAGCCCCATTGGTAGACATTGTTGGGTAATTGATGCTCTGAAGCAGAACCCTTGTAGATTGTTTTATACAGGGATAAAGGAAACAAGGTGCCATCTCCATTATGTATCCAGATTTTCTTTACTTTAGAAGTGAATAATGCGTATCCCATGCTATTAAGAGATCCAGATTAGCATAAAAGTGGAAAGTATGAAATCCTTGGCATTTTTGCTTGGCTAAAAGTCATAGTTTTATTAATGTTGTATAAGGAATTGCACCTGATCCTAATTGACTGAGGATAATTTTCCTTATAGTTAATGTATCTAAATCTTGATTCATTTCTGAGTATTTGAGATTAGCTCTATAATGCCTCGGTTAGTCCAATAATTGGCTTCCTTCTTTTATCACAAAAGCTAGACTAGTTTGCAAATGTGTAAGGTTGAAAGGTTCAGTAGAAGAATTGTTTATTTTGGAACAATGAAATTCAAACTATCAAATGATCGACACTGCAGTTCCGGTTAAGCTGGTACGCTGCATGAGAATTGGACTTCTAACGCTATGACACTGGTTTGGTCTGATCGAACTCGCAGCGTTAGAAGTCCAATTCTCATGCAGCGTACCAGCTTAACCGGAACTGCAGTGTCGATCATTTGATAGTTTGAATTTCATTGTTCCAAATTAAACAATCCTTGTACTGAACCTTTCAACCTTACACATTTGCAAACTAGTCTAGCTTTTGTGATAAAAGAAGGAAGCCAATTATATTCTCTGCATAGGCAGCATAGCTAATGTTTCTCAGTTCGCTTATAAAACAACAACCTGGAGTTGGAAACTTAAAACTAAAATTGAAGTGATTATTGGTGAAAGGGACCAAGAACATAGATGTCAGTTTGACAGGACTGGTGAATATGATCTAAATCAGTAATGAAGTTCTGATATAAGATGCATGAGAAACAGTAGTACAAGTTCAATCGAGCAGAAGAATAACAGATTAAACTCAGGACGCATTTTATCAAACAGATGGTGTGCAACTTCGAATTAAAAACTTGATCCACCATCAGTCTGTTGCACACGAGAAATATAACTAAATTTCTTTATTTAGCAGAAGCATACAAAATGAACAGATTCACAAAGAGCCTTTAATCAAACAAAACAGAAGACTTAAGTTCAGCAAGGAAAACTGCCCAGATGTTCTCTAATCAAATACAACAAAGAAACAGAAAAAAAAAATTCAAATAAAAAGAAACCCAAAAAATTTGGACCATTTCTCGATTTATGCGTGTCATCCTTGCGTGCAGGAGCCATGCTAAACATATTTGAAAGTTAATCAAGTGAATTCTAGCTTCTTCTCTCTACATTTCACTGAATATGAATACTAACAAGGATAACAAAGAAAACAGTCAGGGTCAACATGCTTTGAAGCGTTTCTTGTTACTCAGTAAACACAAAGAAAAAAAGCAAAACGTACAATCATAAGCTATAACTTGGCAAATTGATAAGCACTAGACAAGGGCCTTGGCTCAACCAACTCTAACCTGTGCACTGTGATTTCACAACTCGCTAAGTCAGTAGGAGATGATTTTCCATCCAGTTAATCGACATGCATCTTGTACTAAGGATAGTCTCTCGAGCTGGTTAGCTGACAAAGATACAAAATTCATGAACATGAAGCAGAAAACTGTGACATATATCATAAGAACTCTCTAAACTATCAGTTCAAATTAGGGAACTTAACACATTAGGAGATTTGAGCAAATTCTACAAATTTGGCTCATCGGGCACTTAGGAGAAGAGGGGGGGGGGGGGGGGGGGGGGGGGGGGGGGTCCGTCTATAAACATATAAAGAAATTCAGGATGGGTGTAGGTTCAGTTTAGCATTATGAAGAACAAGAAAATTACAGCTAAGACAGTAAAGAGTCACTATGTCGGAAAATATTAACCATCATAAATTAGTAAGTCGTACGTAATAACAAGTTCATGTAGTTCAGGAAGAACAAGATGACCAAGAACTAACTAAATGTAATGAAGAGATTCTGAGGTTGGTTTCAAAACAGCTGCTGCTCATAGTATAGTCATATCCTCTATATTCAGAATGATCCAATACCAACACCCCAGTTATTCAACCAATAAATTCAAGCACTCAAACTTAAGTTGCTAAGCCGTAAACAACCAATGAATGAATGGGAAAAAAAAAAAAAAAAGGAGTAACAATGTGTAAGAGCCATTTCATCAAACAGGTGGTGAGCAACATTATCAATTTGTGATAACTCATAAGCATTCATATATGGTGGAAGAATGAGCCACACTTCGTTCAGAAAGAAGGAAAATGAAAACCCAGAACGTAACAAGCTTAAGTTTCTGGGATCAGAAAGAGAAATAACCAGAAAAAATAATAATAATTTGATGAAAAAGAAGAAAAAAAACCCAAAAAAATTTGGACCATTTCTCGATTTATGCGTGTCATCCTTGCGCAGGGGCCATGCTAATCTTCTCTGTATCGTTCCAATTTTATCGGATGTCCCCGAAGGGACAAGCCGTACTGCTAGGTTATCATATATAAACAGACTTACGTAGCCACTGTTCTTCGATGTGGGACAGAAACACAAATACTTCAATAGCACGTGCGCCTCACGTGGGATCTAAAGCTAACGAATTCTGACCGAGTGACTGCTGCTAAGTGAATATTCATCGACTCGTAAACTTGAAGGTCTTGTTACGAGTTTTTATTTCCTGGTATAAGATGGATTGAATATGTAGTTCATGGATTAAAGATGTTCTTAAGAGAAAGAGAGAGGTGGTTAAGGAGGATATACATCAATGGATAATGCAGCTCTCTTGTGCAGCAATGTATTCAGACACTGTCAGGAGAGGGAAGGGAGCTCGACCGGAGAAGATTCGTTTTGAAGTGAAGTGAAAAGAATGACGTTACCTTGCTGCTGTCTAGGGGCAGCTGAAGTGAAGTGATACATAAGACATTTTAACTGAGACCAGGGTAGCAAACACTGTTCAATTTTGCATCAGATAATCGATATCAATTTTGTTATCTATTTAACCAGTGTTTATTTAGCATAAAACTTCTTGATCTTCTTCTAACTCCAAATTAGCATCACGTCGAGCCAACCTTGCTTCTTTTTGTTTTTCAAGTTCTAAGCCCTCCCTAACCAACCGAAGGTTCTCCTCATCTCTTCTCATGCTAGCCTCCATAAATGTTTTTTGATTACATTGCATATTATGAAAAACCGCTAAAGACATCTCTTCTTTCTCCGTCATACCTTTTTTACCTTTTTTTTTTACTTCATTTGCTGCCTTTATTCCCATAGGTCTAACCGGACTCAAGAGACGAGGTCTCTCTTGGTTAGATGGTGGAGATGTGTATCCATCATCATCATCCAAGTCAATATGCTTATCCGTGTCGATATGCTCATCCGTGTCAACGGTAGGGGATGGAAAATTTCGCTCCCACGGAGAAGGAGTACTACTCTCAACCGTCACAAAATGAGGATGATCTTTGATCGCTTCATAACAATCTTTCTTCATAAATTCTTTTTATAAATATTTGTAATATAATGATTGAGCTTGAGTTTCCTAAAACAAAAAATAATAATTAAATTTAGACCTATATGTAAATTAAATATAAACAAACAAATAATTAAGAAAAAAAATGACAAAACGATTATGAATAATTTATTAATTGAAATATTAAGTCCATGACAAAATTGTATATGAAAAATCGATTACACATACCACATCAACCAAATTCGTCCCGCTAGCCGCACGAGTTCTTGCTTTTGCGACACATGTATGCCACTTCTTAAGCATTTTCTTCAAGCATGAAAAATGTGATTCGAGTGCAACTTTGGAACGAGGTTGTTGTGAAACATCGTCGGGATTGCCACACCAATTCTTGGCGTAATCATCATAAACTTTCTTCCACAAATTGTCTTTGCATTGATATCGACCGGTGATGTTGCAAGTGGATTGTCGTACCCAAGAAACACATAGTTGCAAGTCTTCGGAAGGAAGCCAAGTACTCATTTTCTAAGAACACTGAAAAAAAATTATTGAGGAGAGAGGGAAAGAGATGAGAGAAGATTGAGGAGAAGTGTATGAGAAGTGGTGTAAATTATGAAGAATAGAGTTGGGGTATTTATAGGGAAAAAAAAGGAGGTATAAAAATAATTAAAAAACCAAAAAATAACCGTTCGGAATAGAAAAGAGCTGTTGGACAGCACTGGCCACGTGGCAGCCAGTGACTGGCCAACGGTTTTGAAAAGTCGGCCACTTTTTTTTTTTTAATATGCGCGTGCATTGCACACGCCAGAATAAAAAAAAGTAATGTTGCTGGCTGCTCCCACGTGCGTGGGTCCGACATGTTCTCCCTCCATCACAGAGGCAGGCAATCACAGATTGCCTCTCTGATTCTTGATGCTGCTCTTGCGGGCCCCACGTGCTTTTTTGCCTTCTCTTTTTCCCGCTGCATTCCACTTCTCCATCAATCCAGCAAAATAATAGCCCAATTGAGGTGATGGTGAGCTACCGGTGCATATGCTCTAAAATAACTTCATTTTTATTATAGATATTGATATGTAGTAACACCTATCTAAAACTGTTGTTTTTCATAATTTGGTAGCAACGATTGTGTGCGAGGTTTATCACTTACGTTCTGATATGAAGGTCTTGTTGTTAATGGTTTCTGATACAGATGGTTAAAAACTTAAAACTCAGAACAAGTAGGTGAATGCTTACAGAGAGAATTGTGGTAATGATATATTGATGATACACGAACTTATGAAGATGATTGCCATTACTTTTGTTGGGGAAATGAATGAGTGTAACCCTTTAGCGAACAAAATATGCATAAAAGATCCTAGAAATGTGTGGTATCCATATATATTCGTATGATTTTACTTGAAGTTTCTTTGATTTCTTCCACCAAAGAAAAGTCTCTTTAATTTCATTACATCTCCACGTACCTAACATTAATAATTGTCATCATGTTCATTAGCAATTGTAAGCATTAATAAAGGAAACAAAGTGAATGAGTCAGTAGCATTATGCAAGAATAACAACATTATGCAAGGACAACGTGCTTTAAACACCACTAGTCATTTCAAATTCAAATTAACTAGTGCATTTTTATCCAAGTCTCAAACTAAAGTATCGAAACACAAAATAACAGTTTAAAACAAGTTCTGCAATTTAACCCCTCATATCGAATTACAAGGTTATGATCCAAAATGTAGTAGCACTCTTTACTCAATATCTCTAGCTTATGTCACAAACTGAAAATCTAACTGCAATACCACTTTCAGTCACCTTCTTTTCTTTTTTTTCTTCACAACTTTGTTCACCTCAAAGTCCTTCATTTTCTTCTCTTTTCAATCCTTCCTTTCTTTGATCCTCCTTATTACTGAGCGCGTCCTAGGAGTAGTGGCAACTTCATCACGATTATCATTGCCAACGTCAGTAGCAGTGACACCCTAAAAACACAGTAACATAATCATAATCCACACACTAGCTACATAATCTGCTATTGCTTAAAAAACACAGTAGCATAATTAACAAATTATCAAATTCTGCTAGTACTGCCTAAAAAACAACACTATGGCATAATAATAATCAACATAATAACACAGTAGCATAGTCAAACAAAGTAGTTAGCATAATCGCTACTGTTTCAAAATACAGTAGCATAATTTGATTTCTAGTAAAAACATTACAGTCATTCATTATAACTAGTACAAGACTACAACAGGTGACAAAGAGTAGCAATAAAAAAGCAAATTACCCATAAATTTTTATAATGAAGTAAATATTCCTTCAAAGGTAATATATACAAGAATTTAGGATCACCCACCCCAGCTCATCATTGTTAGCTACAACAAAGTCCAAACAACCTCAATAAAAAGTTACAAACAGAACCAAGTATCCCCAAAGTCCCCAATGTAGGAGCTGATATAACAAAGTAGCTAGACTCTCAAAGCATTCACAACGCAACAACTAGTCACATAGCTACTCTATTGCCTCTCCTCTTCTTCCTCCTCCTCCAACTCCTCTTATCCATTTCCAATGTCTACAAACTCAACCAACTCAAACCAGATCTCATCTCCCAAACTATTTTTCTCAACAACACCCAACCAACTCTCTACTTTGAAGTAACCAAACCATTCCAGTTCCTAAAACCAAGCCTTGTAGCATAATCATTTCTTTTAAACTTAAGGTTTTGAAACTATTTTTTACAGTAGCACATGAATGAAGGTTTATGACTTTACAATTTATAATATAAACACCAAAGACAACATCAATGACAGTTTACGACTTACCTTACAATTTATAGTATAAACACTGAATCGGTGGTTGCTACTGCTATTGCTATGGCTACTTCACATGAAAGAACGCTAGTACAGCCTCTAACGTGCCACAAAACCTATCAATTTAGTGAATTCGTTATCGAAATCGATTCATACAAGTCCATTTTTTACTATGTGCTACTATGCAGTTTTGAAAAAAAAAAGTAATCAAATCAAATCAAAATAAAATTTGTACTTATGTGCTACTCACCGATTGAAGATGAAGAAGAAGGATAATTGATGTTACAGTGTTAATCGCTCACATGAAGGTTCACGGTTTTACCTAATCATGCTCCATAAAACTTCTTCAATTTTTTTTTTTACTGCTACTGCTACTGCTCCATACAACTTCTTCACTGATCAAAACCTGCTACTGCTACTGCTTCATGGAACTTCTTCACCGATCAAAACCTACTACTGCTTCTTCATCGATCAAAACATGCTACTACTACTGCTCTACGGAGCTTCTTCACCGATCAAAACCTGCTACTGCTACTGCTCCACGAAACTTTTTCACCGATCAAAACCTGCTACTACTCCTGCTCTATGGAACTTATTCACCGATCTAAACCTGCTACTGCCCCTGCTCTATGGAACTTCTTCACCGATCTAAACCTGCTACTGCTCCTGCTCCATGAAACTTCTTCCCATATCTATACATGCTACTGCTACTGCTCCATGGAACTTCTTCACCGATCAAAACATTCTACTGCAACAACTCCATGAAACTTTTTCACCGATCTAAACCTGCTACTGCTACTGCTACTGCTACTGCTACTGCTACTGCTTCTACCGAGGAAGTTGCTACTGTCTCTAGCGTGCTACAAAACCTGTTGATTTAGCGAAGCCAATCAAAATCAATTGACAGAAGCCTACAGTTAGATTTACCTGAAAACAAAATCGGAATGAATTTACAATTGAGCTACTCCGGGTTTACTCACCGATTCGAGTTTCAGAGGTTGAAGACAAAGAAGAAGAGAGGATATCGATGTGGTCGATGCCTTTTGAAATGAGTTTTTTTTTTGCGGAGAGATTGATGCAACTAAGAGAAAGCAATCTGGAAATTTGGGGAAAACTGAGATTTTAAGGTTAAAGCAACAGTGGCAGGCTTGTAATTTAACTGAAACATAGTGGTTTTTTTGTCATTTGGTCTTCCGGGTCGGAGCTAGGCTTGTTTCATTTAATTGTTCGGCCTGAACTGTTGTCTTGATTTATATGACAAATTTTGTAAGTGAGTTTTCTTTATTGTTAAATTTAATCAGGTGTTACTGTATAATTAACTATTTAATATATAGTTAGGTTACCTTTTAATAACTAATTCTTAAGCTCCTTTAAAAAAAAATTGAAGGTAGTGACTAAACTAGAAGCAGAGCTGAATAGAAGTTCCATCATAGCCCAAATGAGCGAGCCGAGGCCCGCATGGCAGAAACAAAACAACACCTCCACTTTCATGTTGTCAAAAAAAACAGGAGCGCTAAATTCTAGCGGAGTCCCAAACTGGACATTGAAATCTGCGCTATATAAAGCTGCACAGTCTCTCCAAACCAATAATTGTCACATATACCGAAGCTGGAGAAAGTTCGATTACTTAATTCAACCCTCTTCTTCCCCTGTTCACCTAACCCTGCAACCTTTCTGCTTTCTCAGCACCTTCAATGGGAAAGTAAGTCTCTCTCTCTCTCTCTCTCACCCTTATTTGATTCTCTCCTGATAGTTTTATCTTTAAAGTGTTGGGTTTTACTCTTCAGTTCTGTTCTTCTCTGCTTTGTAACCTAACTTAGCAACTGGTGTTACTTTTCAGTTCTGTTCAATTTTGAAACCCGATATTGTCATTCTCTAATTTAAACTCTGATGGTTTAGAATCTTTGTTCTTCTTGCTGTAATCTTGTTGCATGTACTGCAATTGCTAATTTAGTTTGAAAATTACAGAAAGAAAAACAAGAATCTGAATGGTGTGGAGGAGTACGAGACTAGGGAGCAGGTGTTCTTGTCCTGGAGCTGTCCCCCAAAGGGCTGGTACAAGCTTAACGTGGATGGGACAAAGCACAAAAGGATTGGAGGAGGCGGTGTGATCCGAAACGAACACGGCCAATGGGTGGGAGGGTTTTCAGCCAATTTTGGTTTTGGCAAAGCAATTGATGCTGAGCTTTCGGCCTTACTTAAAGGCTTGGAATATGCTTGGACTAATGGATGGTTCCCTCTTGAGGTTGAAACCGATGCGGTAAAGGCTATACAGTTTATTGTGAATGAGGTTGAAGGGGATCAGTTTGACTTGGTTAAGAGGTGCCGGGCTGTTCTTAATCAAGACTGGAGATGTTTTCTTCGTCATGTTTATAGGCAGCAGAACTGCGTGGCGGATTCTTTGGCCAGACATGGGCTTACATTGGCGCCAGGCTGCCACTATTTCACTGATCCACCTCCGCATTGTGTCCCTTTGCTGGCAGAGGATCAGAGTGGGTTTGCTCGGCCGCGGTCTGTTTCTCGTAAAGCCATGCAATACAGGTTCGAAGAGTTATCTCCTAAGCTAGATTCAATCATGTGATTTTTGGTGTTATGGTCTCATTTATTACTTAGTTATGGTTTTGGTTTTGAAGGAAAAGCACGAGTCAGAGTCTGATAGCAGGGGAGAGTGAGAAAGTGGAGGAGATTCAGGAAAAGGAGGATCTTGCATCTGTGACTTTCAGATGGAAAATCGACAACTTCTCGGAGTTGGGCTTGAAGCATTACTCTGAGGTTTTCATCATCGGCGACTTTACATGGTATCTTCAAGTATTTCCTACTATTTGATATGCTCAAAGTTTTATACGATGTGCTATATTATAGTTTTCCCTTGCTTGGTTTGGTCAGGCGGATCCTTCTTTATCCAAGGGGAAACAACACAAATCATCTGTCAGTGTATTTGGTAGTTGCAGATTCTTCAGAATTACCTGATGGGTGGTCCAGATATGCCCAATTCAGCTTAACCATTGTTAATCAAGTTAATCTCTGCAAGTCATTCACAAAGGGTTCGTATTTTCTCTTTGTTTTGTTATACATGTATGCCTGTGTCATTCTTAGTTGTCTAGTCATTTTATTGTGATGCTAATTTATTGGCTGTGGTGGTGTAGGTTGCATTCTTTTATTGACATTGTGCTGTAATCTTGTCTCACGCACTCACGCTTGCTGCAAAAGAATGATTATTTGTGATTACATATCAATCCCTGATTGCCTTCTTCAGTACTCCTATTTTTAGCTTCTGCCTCGTTCTAAAATCTAAATTGATAGTCTTCTGACAATAAGCTCTAAAATTTTGTTATAATCTTGTAATAGCAATCTTGTATGTTTTCACAAATTGAGTACTAGTTGGAGAAAAGATTGAAACTATGGAATTTTGTACTATTCTGTTCTATACATAAGACTCCTTGGAGAATGAGAAAGTCATACCTACGCTTTCTCATATAAAGGAATAGCCCTTTTTAGAGGAAACTATAGAAACATTTCTCACTTGTTTCCTCAAAAAGAAATCCTTAGAAGCTATTGTTTGTTTGCTTTGCTCTTATATCATGTTCCCTTTCTCTAGGTAGCACTCAAGGAATGACCATCTCCCAAATCCTTAAGAATCTTACTATTTCCTTTTTCCACAATTTTTCTTCAATTCTTACTTAATTTACAAGAAATTGTAACAGCGCTCTATATATTTATTTTCTTGTGTACTGATTAACCTAATATAGTGTGAGTTCATTTGGGGTCCTATTTTACCAACCTTCTCTATTTCAGTATTCAACCTGATGTTTACTTCTGTTAATGAAAACCGTTGTACTCGAGTGTTATAAAATAGCTACTTATTGACCACCTTCGACACAGAAGCTTACTGGTATCAACTGTCTTAACTGTCAAAACTCAAAGTAATATGCTTGAAGTGTTTCAACTGAACAAGCTTTGATGAGTATTTTTTTATTTCTTCTTTACCTCATGAAGAAATATGCTTCTTGATTAATTTGTGTTCCTTCAATCCTGATTTGCAGAAGCTGTACATGTATTCAGTATCCATGAGAGTGAGTTTGGGTTCCACTCCTTAGCGCCTATAATTCTTCTCGGTGACCAAAGAAATGGGTTTCTTGTGAATGATACTTGTATCATCGAAGCCGAGGTTGGAGTCCGTAAGACTGAAGTGAAGATTTCAGAAGACACAAGTTCCAGCATTTCCGCATCTATAGGAGAGAAGCAGAATGAAGAGCAAGTAACAAAGAATCTATGAGGAAACATAATATCCAAACGAATGGTTGTCCTCACGATTTATGAGACATTCACAAACCTTATGCTGCGACCAGACACTTTGTCGATATGTAAATATGATTAGATCAAAAGTACCGTATGCAGATATTGTCTAGGCCTCTTTGCTCAAATGTAAAGCCTATTTGAAACTAGTTTTTCCCTTCTACTTCTAAAATGTCCCAAGATCATACAAAATCAATAGTATCTCATATAAATCTAAGTCTATTTCCACATAATCCTGATTAAAATATATCATCAAGCACCATGAAACATAGACGCATGAAATTAGAAGTGTTGCTATTGGAACTTTCATATTTGTTCACTTGACTTCTTTGTGTTTTCAATTATTAGATTACATATATGTCTTTTTATACAATGACTATTAAGGACAATAATTATCAAAGACATATTATATTTATATTTATTTTATCTAAACTTTCTAATTCTATAAAATAATAAATTATAATATTGTTATTTTCTTTATTTATTTTTATTTTCTAATTTTACTACATACACAAATCATCTGTTAGTGTATTTGGTACTACATTCACATTTATTTCCTTATCTATTTGTATATATTTTCTTGCAGCTTAATTTAATATATTTAAAAAACTAGTGTGGCATAAAACAAATTTTATATAAGTATATACTATATAGGTTGAACTCATATATAAATTAAATAAGATGATGTAATATATTTTCTCTAATTTTAAAATTAGTTAAATAACTATTAAAAAAATCATGAGATATACATTCAGAGAACTAAAAGAACATCTAATAAAAGTTTGCTTGTAAAAAAACAAAGGTGAAAAAAATTCAATACATCTAATAAGTAAATATGTGAATTTAAAAGCTAAAAAATGGTGTAAAGAGTATGAGAGTTAAGATGAGTAAATTGAGAAGTCTAATATAATTAGAAATACTTTCCATACAACATCAAACTAGTAGGGGTTTAATGCAACTGAACAGGCGTCGTTATCCTGGCCATGATTTGTACGATCAACTTAACGGCTCTGATTGAATTGAAATCTCCGAGCCACAACAGGAGACAAGCACCCAAGTCTTCTTCCCAAAACAGGAAATAAGCAATTAAGCAAGGCACTGCCAGAACCCAAAGGCCAATAAAGAAACCTCCCCAAAAACAGAGCAACTCTGCACAACCACGCTCCAACATAACTCCAATGGTGGTGCGTGTGACTCAATCGCGCAAACAGGTGAGTCAGTAGTACTCACTCTCTTTAATACCTTCAAGGATTACAAATTGAATGCCCATCTCTAGGTTTCAGAGACTCTAAAAATCTCAACTTTTCTCTCTGTTTTTTGAGTCAGGGCACCGCCGTCTCTGCTTGCTCTCTGCCTTGTTGGACTCCCCAATGGGAAGGTACCTCTCTCTTTCTAATGGGTTTGATTATGTGATTTCAATTTTGAATTTAAGATTGTAAAGTTTGCGCTTTTATGTGCTGCTTTGCTGCATTTTAGTGATCTAAGTTACAACAGTGTGAAATGTGATTTTGAGGAGGAGTTGAAGGGTCCCCAATTTGGATGGAAGTGTTGGAGCCCTAAATTAGAGGGCAAGAGGTATAGACTCAATGTAGTTGGGATTGGGGTAATGGGGTGGAGCATAGCAGGAGGAGGGTGTGGTTATAAATGAAATGGGTGAATGGGTAGCAGGGTCTGCACAAAATTTGGGAACTGGCAGAGTTATTGAGGCAAAGCTTTGTGCTTTGCATACGGGCTTGAAGCTTGCTTGGAAATCTGGGTGGAATCCTCTTGAGGTGGTGAGTGACTCAACTGTGGCTGTAACTCTTGTATTGAATCAAATGGTGCACAAGAATCACCGTCTGTTTCGGTTGGTTAAGAACTGCCAGGAGCTCCTTGAGAAGAACTGGAGATGTTCGCTGCGGTGTGTAATGAGGGAACAAAACTTTGTGGCCATTTTTCTAGCCACTTTGGGGGCTTAGTATGCAATTGGGATGCCACTATTTTGATGCGTCCCCACCCCCCTCCCCGGCTTGTGCCCCATTTTTTGTTCAGGATGAGTGCAGTGTAGCTCCACCTGGGTCTGTTGCTGCTAGTAAAATGAAGAATCGGGAGGCTGATAGAGTGAGTGCGTCATAGGGATGCTATTTTGAAAAATCTAAGGGCGCGTAAACTAATTCAGAAGGCTTGTAGAATGAAGAATCGAAAAGTGGAGGAAGATCAAGAATATGTGATATTCACATGGAGAATCGACACATCTTCTAAACTGGGCACCTTCAAGGTTTACTCGAGAGCCTTTTAACATCGGTGATTTTAAATGGTACTTTTAAGTATACCCTAGCATTCAAACATTTTATTGCTTTGTGATATGTTGGGTTTTTAAATTTCCTTGGTTGGTTTTGTCAGGAGGATCCTTATTTATCCATAGGGAAACAAGGAGGACTGCTTTGTCGGTGTATTTGAATATTCCAGATACCAGGGCACTCCCACTTGGGTGGTCTAAATTTACCAAATGCAGCTTAACCTTAGTTAATCAACTTCAGCGCAGCAAGTCAATAACAAAGGGTACATTCTATTTTCTCTGTTATTTGTATCTGTTGTGTCTTTAAGTTCTACAGAATTCTTGAAAGTTACTAGTGAATTTCTGCATCCTCTTTTGAGGATTTTCTTCTATGTGCTCTCAGCCTTGCTACAAATGAAGGAATGGCTGCATGATGACAATATAAATGTGTGACTGATGGCATCTTAGCTTCTTTAAACTCCTGAATTCACCACTTATTATCAACTTGTCTGCTGACCCTAGTCCATGAGATTAGTTGCAGTAATCGTAAAAATTTAACACTGTGCAAAAGATGGAGAAAAGAAAGATAAAAGTATGGAATTTGTTTCGTTTGATTTGAGGCGGAGAATCAATTAGTTACAAAGAAGTAGAGTATATGATTTGAAATCTCGGTGGAAGGAAATAATAGAACTTCAAATTGTCATATTCCTTTCTTTTTGCTTCTATTTTTTTTCATATTGCCGTTCTAGCTAGGAAGTATCAAGAAAGATATGTTTTCTCAGATTCAAAAAGCATTTAGCATCATGCTCTTTTGTTAGATGATACTATAGATTCACTTACTGCATTAGTAGTCTTAATATTAAATCTCCATTCACTTGTACTTGCGTATAGATGGTTCAATCATGTTAATTGCGTATAGACATTGACAATCATGTTAAATTGTTGTGGACTAAAAAACATATTGGCCACCTATGACGACAGAAGCTTGTTAGTATTGATTGTCAATGTCTAAGGGATATCCTTCGTCTGCAGGTGTGGGTGCTTGTCTTTTATCACTTTTTTTTATATCTTATACGATCCATCAAATTGGGTGGGATGAACAATAGTCATATGTTTTTATTTAGTTGTAATGGACTATAAGAAGGTTGAGTTGCTGCAACTAGATACTTTAGATATGTTGGACAATTTTTATTATATTGTGGTTTACTTTTTTTTGTTATGTTTACTTGGCCACGGAAATAAGTGTATGAGACTATGAGGTCCATTTAATAGCTGACATGCATTTACCTAACGTAATAGCTTTGTCATATAGTTAATTCACTGGGAACTAATATCATGTGTAACAAGGTGATTACCATCGAAAGCACACATTTCTCTGTCTTGCTTGAATAACATTTCTCTGACCTACATACACTGCTAACTGTGTCAAAAAACCCTTGCCTAATTACTTTTTATTAAATGCTTAGTCTTTAGTATGATGACTATGATCCCTTATTGGACTAATGCTATATTCTATTAATGACCTTTGATGGATTTACTGCAGAGATTGTACATGTCTTCAATGCTCGTGAGAGAGATTGTGGCTTCAAATCTATAGTTCCATGGTAATGGGTACATTGTCAATGATATATGTATAATTGAAGCCGGGGTTGCAGTGTGTAAACCTGATGCTAAGATTTCACCAGACCATGGAACTTCTGCACCTGTGGAACCCTTGAGGAAGGAAAAAGAAGGACAGGAACCTTCAAATCTGCAGCCTGTGAATGTCCCAGACATATTTTCAGAACAGGAAACACCAAGTTGTGAACAAAGTGCACCAGTCTCTAAACAAAGTTGCACCAAGTTTCCTAACATTTCTGTTGCCAACGTATTTGAGGTTGTGTCCTCCACTTCAGCTGATGAGCTCATGGATTTCAGGAGGGTTTTTGCCAAATTAGAAAAAGCTTTAGTTCCACTGTTGGATGAAGCTTGTACCTGTCACTCTTCTCTCATTAAAGGCCAAATGAAGAAAACCCCCAAGTATAAAGAGTGGGCATTCACAGCCTTAGGTCGAGTTCTACTTTTTCTGAAAACTAAAACGGTTAAGGACATGACAGATGATGTCTATGCGGAACTAGAACTTCTATGGAAAGAGGTTCAGGACTTCAATTTTGACTTGGCTTGGCTTCCTCATGTTCAAAGAGCTTGCAGAATGAAAAATGAGTTGGTCAAAAGGGAAGGACAAGTAAAGAGCTTGAGAAAGATTGTGGATGATTTGGAGATTGAAAAGAAGCTGCTAATGGGCAAGCCTAGCAAGAAGAGATTTGGATAAGGAGCTCGGTTATGGGGTTTAGGTGTTTAGTTGTTCTGTAGAATTCTGAATTGTGGGATTTCTCCTTGTATGATTTAACATGCCGAAGATTGTAAACATAGTGCAGACTTCGTATTTACAAGTTCAGAAGTATGCAGTGTGTTTACAATCTTCGGCATGTTAAAGCATTCAAGGATGAGTCTCAGAATTTTAATTAGTTTATATTCAGAATATAGCTAGTCTTAGTTTCTCCAATTCGTTCTTTTTTACAAGTACTTGTAACCTTTTAATGGCTTGAGGCTGTACAACTTGTAATTGAGTAAGATTGTTGTAGTCTTAGTCATTTCTGAACCTGTGCATGGTGTCAGTCTTAGCTCTGGCTAAAGTTCAGTGCTCAGCTTAGAGATTATCATCACTGTGATAATGTGATCCCACTGTGGTTCTTATGTCTCATTCTTGTCTTTATTTGATATCCCCTGTCGGTATTTTTGTGCAAATGAATATACAGTACGCACCAGCCTGAGAATGGACATATTTTGATGTTCATAGTGTAGCACCTTCGGCCCTTGTGCATTCCAGCTTGAGAATGGAGAAAGTGCTTGGTCTTCGGTTCCTTCAACACATAATAAGAGTTCTCTTAGCCTTGAGTTTTGTTTGAAGATGAAGCAGCTATATGTCAAAAATATATTCTTTCCTAGTATGGTTTCATTGATTCTGCATATTCAGACGACTCATCTTGTTCAGAAACTTATTGATTACTCGAAAAATACTTGGGCCAAACATAGTATGGTTTCATTGATTCTGCATATTCAGACGACTCATCTTGTTCAGAAACTTATTGATTACTCGAAAAATACTTGGGCCAAACAATTCATATTCATATTCATATGACATATTTGGGGATCTTACTTACTTCCTAGAATCCTAGACATGTAGATTATTCATTACACTGTGGTTTGAGGAGAAGGGAAACAAAACAAAACAAAAAAGAATCACATTCATGTTCTGGTGTGCGATAAATGACAAAATGTGCAGCGGTGTTCCTCATTTCCCTCCAATAGTGGCCTTGGATGGATTCTAATAAATTCTATCATCTTGAACTCCTCCCCTTCGTGGTACGTTAAACTCACTATTGATGGTTCTAGCTAGTCATTGTTTACATTTCCAATGAAACTTAATTTTTCAAGAGAACGACCGCAGGAGAATGATGTCACTGAAGTTAGTGGTGAAACTAGGATAGAGGCACAATTTCAATTTTAAATTGAAGCAATTTTATAGCAAACTAGTTTAATGGCAGAAATCATCTTAATTATAAAACAAAATGGCATTCGTGTCTTTTTTCTTGAAGCAAATATTGTTAAGAGAAATTTTATATATACTCCCTAAACTTCTTAATACACCTTCTAAACGTTTATATTTCAAACAAAATAAGGGGTGTACGTGTATCCAATAAAATTTTTAGTGGGTGGTGTATTAAGAATGGAGTGTGTATCAAGTAATTTGAGGAGTGTATTTAAAACTACTCTATTGTGAAAAAGTAATATATAAAAGAAATGACTTCAAAATATGGTGATATTGAGCATGTCAATCACAACACACATGGTAGCCTTATAAATTTTTAATACATACAAGTAGTTTCTAAAACTTAAGTTCAGACTTGAACCTAATAAAGTGGGTGAATGACTGTTTCTGCGACTACACAAAATTGTCGTCCAAGGTATTAATTGACTAGATTTCTCGATGTTAAGGAATAGACACGTATTTTATTTTTTTAAAAGCACCAAATAGGCACGTTTTAAGAAGGAATGTGTTGATAGTTATTACCAATCTCTTAAGAATCAAAATACTAGCAAATATGGCTTTCCACTAATGGTTTTAGGGAAACCATTGATACTTAAATGAAGTGCTTCAATCTGGCTTAAAACTCTTGTAACAAGGAAATGAGTCCAATCTAATTTGGATAAGATTATAATCTCAGATTTTGAAAATCTTTTAAGTTTTTGTTATACATCGGTCCTACAACATCTTAGTTTTAAGATCTGTTATTAAATAATGAACAAAATACTGGTCACTCCTCCAATTTTGAGAGACTCGATAGTTTAGTCCTCGTGGTTTCAATTTCAACAGAACACTCCTTCAATTTTCCAATTTCCTGCAATTTGGTCATTCCATTAACTCCTCATCCAAATTGGCTGTCATCTAGGTGACATGACCACCTGATCTAGTTGATTTGGAATGAAAAAAAAATGCCAACTCAGCTCAATTAGATGGAGAGTTAACCAAATAACCCAATTGTAGGAAATTGGAAAGTTGGAGGAGTGTTCTGTTAAAAATTGAAACTACGAGGACTAAACTGTCGAGGCTCTCAAAGTTGGAGGAGTGACCAGTAATTTGTCCTATTATCGAGAGTTAAATTATGCGTGCAGTTTAGTTTCAAAGATTGTTTCTGTCCAAATAAGTTGGAGGACAATTTGAAACACCATCATAATTCTGCGGCCGAGAATTCCTCTAGACGTATGCATGTACTCGGTTTGTTAATGATTAAATAAAGTAAAGTCTTTTACAACAAACGCTTTATTTATTTTCATGCAATCTTTTGAAATAATTTTCAGCGGGACATTCATTTCTTTCTTTTAATTTCGTGTATTTCAACATTTTTACTACCTTCTTTTTTTTAGAAAATCTGAGACTCACATCCTTATATTTGTACTTTGAGCAAGAAAAATGTGTGGTCATTAGAATTGCCATTGTAATAATTTAGGTTAGTGACTGAATTAACAAAAAAGAAAAAGAAAAGAGAGGTTGGCGTTGGTCATGCCAAGTTGGTTGACTTGCGTAAATGTGGATAGAATTTTCTCTGACCGTCTTTATAAACCGACTTGGCTTCATCTCATCTCACTATCAAGACTTTCAGACTGTCCCGTTCACTATCAGACTTCTCTAGTTCACTCCCCTTCCTCATTTCCTCTCAGTTCCTGTTTTTAAAACCTCTCAGTCAATCTCATGGAGGCC
Organism: Potentilla sterilis; assembly: GCA_963682095.1. Lineage (NCBI taxonomy): Eukaryota > Viridiplantae > Streptophyta > Magnoliopsida > Rosales > Rosaceae > Potentilla > Potentilla sterilis. The sequence goes on along the minus strand of OY821759.1, from coordinate 34,889,021 downwards.
GCAACGCAAAGGTATACCATTGATCATACAACGTTTTCTGTTCCTAATTTCATTTTTACATGTCAGATTTTGTCTCATGTCTTTGTATGCAATAATCCATCTTCATATTTTGATTGGGGAGTGTTTTTGGAGAAAACCCTGATCCCTAAATGGTTATTTCCCTTTCAAAGTTCAAATCTTTTTTTGGTGAAAACCCTGATCTCTATAGAAATCTTCACACAAGGTTATGCACTCTTCAAAGTTCAAATCTTTTTATTTTGATACGAAAAAGTTCAAATCTTGTTTCTGTTGCATGATATACATATAGTTTCTGTGTGCAATTTTTCGCCTGCGGACATAATAACGGTAACCTTCATCTGGAGAATTTACAACTTCTCCACATTCAAAGGCAGTTTTGTGCATATAAAATTTGTTTTCTACACAAATGATTACCAATGGTAATTTTGAATATTCTACATCTTTTTAGTCCTGAGGTTTACATTCTTAGAAATTTTGTGTGCTTTGTTAGATGACAGTCATGTCACTGTCTTGACTTGCTATGGTTTGTTTCTGTAGGCGGGTTTTGGTGTATCCTAAGGAGAACTACGTGGAGTACTTGTCTGCCTATCTGGAAGTCCCTGGTTCTTTAAAGTTGCCGCTTGGGTGGTCAAGGCTTGCCCGCTTCAGGTTAACCTTGGTCAATCAGTGGGATCGTAGCAGATCGATCACAAAAGGTTCATTGTTTTCTCTATACTGCTGTTTCCTTTGTTTGTGATTTTGTTTTTGTTTGTTGATTTTCATTGCTTCATTTTTATGTTAGAAGCACTATATAAATAATGAAACAAGTGATTGTTTTCTTTAGTGATGGATGCTTAGCTTTCATTTTGTATTGCATATACTGCAAAATGTGTGATCTTCGTTGTGTTTCATATCAATGATTAACTGCTTGATCTATGCTTACTGAATTTTTTATCCATACAAGAGGAGTGAAAATGGAAAAAGAAATGCGATACAAAATGGAATGTTTGTGCATGCCATATAAGAGAAAGTGGAAGAAGTATAGTGGTCAATCTATGATCTGATATAATCAGGGACGTAACCACGTCAAGGGCTGGTTGGGCTACAGCCCAAGGGAGATTTGGGGTAAAAAACTAATAGGTATATATGTATCTCAGCCTATAGCTCAAAGGAAAAAAAATTACTTACTGAACTGCACTTCAACTTTCATTGATTGATGACATTGTTTGATTTTGGTCGAACCATAATTAATAATAGAAGACGTACAAGACATGGAGTTGCATATTCAGACTCTTAACTTGTATTGATTTCATCGTTTCAGCAGGTTAGGTTACAATGACATCGGAAATTTTTTTGCGCTTCGCACAAATATAAGGGGCACCAATAAATTAGCCCAACCAATGCTTGGTTCTTGCCTACATCCCTGGATATAATGTGTATAACTGATTACAGTTGAATTAGTTGTCATAACGAAACGTAAACCCCTCATCTGCATGTCTAATTGCTTATGTTTGATCCATCAAAATCACGTGTTGAGCCATACTTATTTGTTAGATGCTATCTAAGAAAGCTGAGATGCTGCGACTAGATACCGACCAGGTTGTGTGCCAAGTTTGGGCTGTTCTTTATTAAGGCACTGTTATTGGATTTGGGTAGAGGAAATTAGTAGATTTAATTATTTATTGTGAATACATATGAGGTACGTTTAATAATTAATTGGAGTAGAATTTAATGGTAAGTGCACGTTCCAAAATATGCCCTATGATGATCACCATGGAAGCTTGTTAGTATTAATTGAGTTTGAATCATGTACATGTATAGGATGTGTATAATCTATATGTTTAAATTAATTGGACTGTAAGTAATTGTGATGCTGCCATTGGCAGTGTATTCGGCTTTGCTCTTGTCAGTGCATTTATGTCATTTTCTCTTATAGGTAATATTGATTACAAATATGTCTAGCTGATGGTTTATGCATTTGCTTAATGTGTCGATGTTTATCAAAGAAAAATTGAATTGAGTCCACTATTAGTACTGGTGCAAATTTCCAGGATTTCTTTCTCCTATTGCTTTTTGTTATGTACCTAGGAAGATCTATCTTCTGGATCAGTCTTTTTGATATCATTGGTAATTTGATTTTGCAGAGACGGTACATATATTTGACCAAAAAGACAGCGACTGGGGCTTCACCTCGCTAATCCCCCTGACTCTGCTCAATGACCAGAGGAATGGGTATCTTGTGGACGATACCTGTATCATTGAAGCAAATGTTGCGGTTCCCAGGGCTCTTACAACCTTAGCCAATGAAACTGGGAGTTCTGCACCTTTGCAGCCCTTGGGTGCAGAATTACCAATGAAGGCTGAGCCCACCCTTGCTAACTTTTTAGATGTCACGGAAGAGTTTTTGAGCTCCAAACCGATTGGCGAATCTGCAAGTTTCAGAGGCTTTGGCAAAGTTGACAAAGCATTTATTCCATTGTTGGAGGAAGTTTGTGCGAAGCACCCATCTCTGGTTGAATGTGTTCAAGACAAAGGCGTAGACTTCACGCAATGGGCATTCTCAACTTTGGGTCGAATGCTCTACTTTCTGGACACTCGAAAGCGCAAGGACATTACAGCGGAATGTTGTCGACAACTAAAAATGGTATGGATAACGCTTGAGTCCTTCAAATTTGACTTGAGTTGGCTGCAGGACGATTATGTAGCTGCCTTGGGTGTGAAGGATGAAGTGGAAAGAGCAAAAAAAATGAGAGAGGAAATGAACACTCTGGACACTCGAAGGAAGAGGCTGAGGGCTCAACTCGCTCAAGTGGAGGTTGATTTTGAAGAAGCTCAAGAAAAGGTAGTTGATGTTGAAAGGTTGCTTGAAGGTGGACTACAATATGGAAGGGGCGCGGCGGTGAGCCGTCCTCCTAGTATGTAATTCTTTTTGCTTTGGTGTAACAAATAGGGGGTGAGGGGTGGGGGGATTATAGAGTTATCTCTCTTTACTTGCTGAAAAATCGCAAGTTGAGGCAGAGTTCCGTTAGGATACCTTATAAACTAGTGAAATGGCTCGACATGTTTGTACCATCTTTTATATATGAGCAATTTGCTTCAATCCTTTGCTCGTGTTTTCTGGTTGCTGGGAATGTTTTTATATTTGCTTCTATGCATGAAAAAAAGGGTTCAAAACGACATCGTCTTACTTAAACCCAGTTGGCCACTTGTTCAGATATCTGGGGTTTTCGAGGTTTCTAAACCCATGTAAATGTTCAGTAAAACCCCAAAACTAAATAAAATAAAAATATCTTCGAAAAACCAAATTGTTATCTAGACGAAAATACTCTCAAAATCCCAAAAGAGATGCACCTGCTGCCGGGGGCATTTTCGTAAACGTGAACGATGATGTGTTTTTCTTTCTTTCTCTCCAAGCACAGGTACGAAGCACCCTTTTCTCTTCTCTCTCCCACCTAAACCCCTCTCATCAAACCTCTCTAGAAACCCCCATTTTTTTCATATTCCGATTTTGCCCCTGAAATTCTTCCTCAGCTATCAGCCATGTTCGTCTCTAGGGTTTTAGCTCGCGTATCGAGGGCCGTCCCCAGGACCGCCGTGTCCTTCGCCGCGCAGCCGAGTCACCGATTCCCAATCGTTTCGAATCAGTCGCAGCCTCTGATTCAGGACATGCCCAATAAGGTGCCCTAATTTCTCACTAGGGTTTAAGCTCTTTCCGCAAATTTGACCATTTTCGTATGCTCTCTATGCTCCAATTTCGAATATGTAACTCAGTATGCGGTGTTTTAGTGCTACCCATTGTATTAGTTAACAAAGTTTTGATTTTTGTTTTGAACAAATTTTGGAGGATAATTGTGGTGGATCGTATGTCAATTCTTCTCTGAGGGATTGGTACTTGGCTTTCTGGTATTTCAATTTTTTTGAATTTTTTTTTTGAATATGGGTTTGTTTGATAGAGTTCTGAAATTTGGTGTATAAATCACTATGGTAGCCTAATTTGCAGTGAACTTGGGAAAAAAAAATTATGTCTTGGGATAACTTATTATGTCTTGGCATTAGCTAACATTGATTGTCCAACATAGTTCTCTTGCTTCAATCGATGACTGAAGGCTCATGTATTGCTTGGTTAGAATTTCACCCCAGACTAAAAATTGTTGCAAAACATAAAATCCACTGTCAAATTTAAGCTGGTGGGGTTACTGTACTTTAATTTTTTCTTCGTATAAGGTTCAGTTGTTATAAGCTTTTGATCTTCAATCTGTTCACTATCCTTAAAGAAGTTGGGTTTTTTTTTTTGTCCAATTTCTAAAAGTTTGTCAACAGGGATTGAACAGAGAATCCAAAGATGTTTTTTTTTGTTTTCTCTCTCTCTTGAGAGTTGAATGACCTGTTGAATGCACATTTTATAGTTCAGTTTGCGTTTGTTTTCCTTATTTACTCATATAACAGTTGATTCTGAGCCAGGTCTCTCTGTTGCATCATTCAACCCCCCGTTCTTCTATTTCTCAACTATTTGGATTCTCTTCATCTGCATCTCCGGAGCCTTCTGAAGGGGTTGCAAATGGAGGTGCTGAGAAGAGTGATGCTAAAGTTTCTGACAGTGGGGATGCAAAAGTGGCTGATGAAACCAAAGATTCAGGTTCCATTCCAGATTCGCAGTCTACCAATGTTAGGAGACAACGTAATCTGGGAGGAGGTACTAAACGAACTGCATTTTCTGATTCAGATTCAGATGAAGACTTGTCTACCGAGGACTTGGTGAAACTTCTTACGGAGAAGGAAGAACTTCTGAAGCAAAAGCATAAAGAGGTCGAGAAAATGCAAGATAAAGTCCTACGAACTTATGCAGAAATGGAAAATGTCATGGATAGAACAAGGCGCGAAGCAGAGAATACGAAAAAGTTCTCCATACAGGTACGGGTTGACTTTTGGCTTATTTTTTGTGTCCTCAGATCCAAGTTATTGTGATTGTATTTACCTCATTCTTGTAGGAAAAGTCCAACAAACACAAAAAAAAAAATAAAAAAAATCCTGAGTTATATATTCTGATAAGTGATTGGAATTATTGCAGAACTTTGCAAAGAGTTTACTAGACGTTGCAGACAATTTGGGTAGAGCTGCTTCAGTTACTAAAACCGGTTTCGCAAAAATTGATCAGTCTAAAGATTCTGCTGGCACTCTACCACTTCTGAAAACTCTTCTTGAAGGAGTTGAAATGACTGAGAAACAACTTTCAGAGGTAAGCTTTTCTTGTTAGTAATTACAAATTAACAATCACTCACCCAAAAATGTTGACTGAATAAGTTGGCATTTCAAAGTTAAACAGCTTGTCCTCCCTTGTAGCTGCTTGTGTTTATTGGATGTTGTATAATATATGGTTTATTGACTTCATAAATCATTCAAAACATAAAAGTAGATAATAGGCCTTTTCATTTACCTCATATATGAAGACATGTTGTAAGTTAGGCTCATTCTTAAAAGTTCAAGTGTATATTTCACATGCCACGTTGCGGTTACTGGTGTATCGAGTTATTGTTCCTTTGCAGCTACTAGTGTATCAAGTTATGGTTTAATTAGACTGATTTGTAATACCTCTGGTACTTCTAACATTTCACTCCATCTCATTTCAGGTATTTAAGAAGTATGGTATAGAAAAGTTTGATCCTAAAAATGAACCGTTTGACCCACATAGGCATCACGCATTATTCCAAGTATCAGATCCTTCAAAGCCTCCTGGTACCGTTGCTCAAGTTCTCAAGGTATGCTTCATGTTCAATTATTCAGGAAGAAGTTTAATGTTTTACTACTTGGCATCAATAGTAGAATTTTCTTTTAGTGTGCAAGCCTTGGGAGCACAACTTTTGGGACACAGTGTATGTGCTGAGATTTGATTGAGCATTTGGACATCTTGATGTGAAGAAAATTAGAATTGCATATGAATATTTTATTTTTATCCTCACTTAAAACAAATATTAGGGAAAAAAAATATGACTTGTAGTCTGAGCATTGAAGTAATATATATATATATATATATATATATATATATATATATATATATATATAGTCCCTATCTAGAGCAAGGCTCCGCTCTGAAATTAAAGAGCGGGGCTCCTTATTTGACCTACTTCTGGTCAAATTTCTACATCTCTACCGGTACAGTATTTAAGTATATGTGTATAGATTATTTTTGCAAAGTATCATCAAATTTGATAATCGTTTGAACATTCCTAGTCGTGATTAACACGAATGGTTCATACTGAATAGAGTTTTTATCGTTTTGATACTTTAACGATCACCAAATAAGCTGAAAATTTGTAGAGATGATCTACACGTATATACCTAAATACTGAACAGTGGAGATGTAGAAATTTGACCATAAAGTTGGTCAAATAAGGAGTCCCGCTCTTTAATTTCAGAGCGGAGCCCCGCTCTGGATAGGGGCAGCTATATATATATATATATATATATATATATATATATATATATATCTGGTGAATGAACCGGCCTAACTTAGAGGCTCACTCCATTCCCATTATTTATATAAACAATATATTAATTAGATAACAGGTTTTTGCCACGCTTTTGCATCTCTAGTGTTGGATTTTACAAACCAAGTGTTGGCTCTCATTTGCAACTTTGCATTATGATTTACATATTTTGTTGCAATTGAGAAAGACCCAGAAATCAGTAAATGATAAGGACCACTAATTGTTTTCATAAGTGTCACTGCCATAAGGATGCCCCCATTTACATCTGCAATCTTTCATCATATAATCCTTAATTTTCTCCTGTTCAATGGGGTTTTAATTCAAACCTGTGGGAAGAATTCATTTTATGGTTTGGTTTACTGATCGTGTGACTTGTAGAATTAAGAACATGAATAAAGTCCTTTCTGTATTTGTGTATTGCAGCCTGGATATATACTTCATGATCGAGTTATTAGGCCAGCTGACGTTGGTGTAACTCAAGAAGCAGACAACAATGCAACTGAGGAAGATGCCGGCAATTGATGTTTTTGCTGCTATAACAGATTTCAGTTCGGCGTTGCAGTGCTCTGAAGTACATGACCAAATTTTAGCATGTGATCACAGATCTAATGATATTCCATGACTTCAGGTCCAACTTTATTTCCAGTGAAATTGTCATTCCATGTTTTGTACGAGTTTTGAGTTTGTGGATGACATCAAGGATCATTACGGGCATGTAGTTCTAGTTCTATTTCGGCCTAATTTCTTGGAGCAGTGACCGTAAAGCCAAATTCCATTGCAATACCTTAATAAATATGCATGCATTTAGCTCCTGGTGTTTGCTGTAAGGCAAGATCAACGAACTTAGTATGTGCATCTCCGGAGATAAATTGAAGCTTTGGCTGGTAATTATCTCATGGAGCGGTACTATAAGTCTATAATGCACACTGAAAATGAGCAAAATGGAAGGATAAAGTCTTATATGGTCCAACGGTTTATCCGTAACCCAAAAGTTCCGACCAGTGAAACGCTTCAAGAAGGTTTTCTTGCAACATAACCGATTATCCATTCTGGTCCGAATGGCAAGGCAACTATTTGAGCTGCCTGCTGTAAAATTATTGGGTTGATGTGGATACAACATAACAAACTAGATGTTATGTTCTCGTCTTAATTTGGTTTAGGACTTTCCGGTATCCACAGAGAACAACCACCAGAAACGGGAATTGTGAACCCTTAACAAAGGGGTGCCCACAGCTCGACTCACTAATGATTATACAAGCAGTTAAACGTCATCTGCGATTTCATTATGCACTACCACAGAAGTACTTAGTTTTACTCCTTACTAATCCTACAGCTTAGTTACTTACATCATAAGCAGTATCAGACTAAAATAGATAACATATGACATCCACAGTGGGTCCCAAATGTTGACTTCATGTTACTACAATACTAGGTCTCTCTAGCTTTGGCTGCACAAATGCTAACATCACTGCAACCAAAACCCGCCTGAGCTTGCAGTTTTCGTCTGAGCCTCCTTCATTTTGTTCATTAACTCCAGGTTGGCACCGTGACCTTGCAAGCCCAGATCTAAATTCAGATTGTTTATACTTGAGGCCTGAAAGCTGGTCTTACCCAATTCCTGCATTGCAAATACAACCATTTATTAAGTTCAGCATTGTCAACGATATTACGGCTCAATCATAAAAGATCCTATTCACTGGCTGGAGAACAGGACAATAATATTCACTTTTGTCTAAGTTACCATTATCACAAATGTTGATAGTTTCACTTACAGTAAAAACTTGGCCTTAAAGATAGCATACAAGAAAGATATTGAATCTTCTAACGTCAAGTGAATATTTCACAGCAAACAACTGTATCAACTAGCTAAACTTTGCTTTGTCTTTAAGAACAGTAAAAAATTATCTGATCAACGTGCAAGAGTCAAGAGTTATGGTAGTAAAGTTCATATGCACATGAATAGGAGCAGGAAAGTTTGACATTGATTTTAAAATGGTTAATTTCAGCTTCCCTAACTCATCATCATTCACCTAAGAGCAACCTTTCAGAAATGAAAGAAAAAAACAATATTGACTTCTGCGACGAGTTACGTACGATAAAAACAAAATTGCTCACTTCCTACGTTTATAAATACTTTTATGACTGTAACTTACCAAGCTGGACATATACCATGGCCAGGTGTTGCAGAGCTATGAGTCTATGACCATCAGATCATAGAATTTGGTTGAAGCACCAGGGCTCCCTAGGTTATAGGCTCATAGCACCAACGCCACACTAAGTTATATTTTTAATAATTTTCAAAATCAGTTAAAAATGAGGAAATATAAACTTTGCAGAAACCAGGTAGTATTATGGGTTCAGATAGAATGAAACATATAAGAACAATGAGCTCTAAACCTATAAAAATCTATGTGACAACCACACCACCACCTCCAGGGGAGGGGCCACAGTTCCTAAACATAAAAAGGAACCTCGAATCTATACCACAAAAGAAAGAAAAAAAGAAAAAAAAGACCCAACATATGCATATGAGAGAAGGAGTTTAAAGGTCGTACCTCAGCTTCTTGCTTCTTGATTTGATCCATGGTTGACTTCCCAAACATTTTATCACTCAGCACTGTAGATTGCTCTCCCTCACTAGTGTTCTCCTCTTCCATGTCCTCAATCTTCTTTTCAACCGACTTCTTCGGGTCCTCTAGCACCGCAACCTACACAAATCATTCATTACCACTTAATCCTGCTGATAATCGCAACACAAAGTAACAACAATTTTTCCTCATTCAAAATCAAAATCTTAAGCAAAGCGCAACTGTGAAGCTTCTTTTCGACTCTAAACATCTCTCAGAGTCAAAGCGTCAAGACCTAACTGCTCAATAGCATAGAGTCTGTTCACAATTCATTTACTTCTATCAAAATTAACTGAGCAATATATAAATACATAAAAATTAAAAAAAAATTACCAAGCTCAAAGTGCACAGCATCTAAAACTTGAAAACTCAAAAAGAAATCCAACAATAAAACCCTAATTTCCTTAAATTCTAACTACTCTAATTTCCACACACACACACAGATACATATGCATGTAGCTACTTGACTTACAGGAGTGTAGCGGAACCTCCGGCGGGGCCGCTCCTCGCCGGCGTCGGCAGTCGCTGAGTTAGCGGCGGCGGAAATTGGAGTCCAGCGGCAAAGGAGGAGGCGAGAGTTGTTGTCGTTGTTACGGCCGTTGGATTGCGAGCGAGAGCTGAAGGAGGAAGGAGATGGAGACACGTGGACCCACTTCTTCTTCCACCTCCTGACTGGGCCGCTGAAGACGGTGGTTGCTGGGCCGTACCTTGAGGAGGCTCGGCTCAATCTCGACCCGGCTCCCTCCATTTTCGACTCTTTGCTTTTGGGAGTTGAAAAGAAAAGCAGAGCGAAACGCACCGCTTACACGTAGAATCAATGTCTCTAATTCTTAACAAAGAGAGAGATGATACCACTTTATAAAAAGTCTCCATATTTATAGTTGACATTTTTTTAATAATTAAAAAATATATTTAATGTTTTCTAACCGTTTATTCACTTCTGAAATTTTAAATCTATCCCTATATATATAGTTTATTGTTTATCACTCAAATTTTTAGGTGTAAAAATACTCAACAGGATTAGTTTAATAATAGCATAATAGGCAGTAATTAAGTACTTTGAACGTCGTAAAGATTGGAAATCCCTGAATTGATGGTTCTAATTAGAGATTTCTATACCTCAAATGTTTCCGGCGGTAGCTCAACTATTGATAAGTAAAAAACAAAAATAAGGATTTGTTTTCCTTTGAAAAAAAAATAATAAAAGAAAAACGACACACACTATCTGATCTTTTAGGTGGATAATCCCCATTTTACCCTCTATCTTTGCAGCTAAAACTGCTCAACCTCAGAGCTCGAGCTCATAAAAAACAAAGCAAAACCAGCGGAAGCAATGGAGCTCTGCATCACCGGTGGCTCCACAGTGGCCCTCAACTTAAACCCACCACGCTCTTCACCCTCCCTTCTTCCCCATAAAAACCCCAAGTCTCTCCATCTCCACACTTCCCGTAGACCCTCCTCTCTTTCCCGCCAATTCGCAGTCGTCTCCGCTTCTTCTTCCTCCTCCTCCTCCGCCGCCGCCGTCACCTCCGAGACAGACAGACTCCCCGCTGACATCACCGTGACCGAGACCCAACAGCCCAACTCCAGAGTAAGTTTCCTCTAGTTTGGTTTTTTAGTTAAGACTTGATAGTTAATACTCATCATTGTGATATTAATGCAGGTAAAACTGAGCATACAAGTGCCGCCGGAGGTTTGCAATGACTGTTACAAGAAGGTTATAGTGGAGTTCATGAAGCAAGCAAAGGTTATACCTCTTTTTGAGTTAGCTTGTCAGGGAAGAAAGTTGTATTTGTGATTTTGATTTGTTTAATATGAGTTTAATGTGCTCAGGTGCCGGGGTTTCGCCCCGGAAAGAATGTGCCGGAGAGTATTCTTGTGAATTACGTGGGGAAGAAAAGTGTCGAAAAGGCTACCATTGAGTCTATTTTGAGGAGGACCCTTCCACATGCCATGTCTGAAGTATGTTTTTAGATTTATAGTAGATATTTACATTTTGGTTGGTTCAATTTGGGAATTTTATTGATTATGGAGATGTCACTCATGTCAGGTGTGGTTATTTAATCTTTGGCTTGAAATGGATTAAGAGTTATAATGTTGCAACATTCTGCTGCATGTTTCTAACAAACCCAATTTTTTTAGGATTATCATAGGTTTTTTCTTTTATTATTATTATTATTATTGAAGATTGGTCTGCTCTTGTTTTACAGATGACTGCCACGGCTTTGACAGACTCCGTCAGTATTCTAACCAAATTTTCGGAGATGGAGCGGGCCTATTCTTCTTTCAATTCTCTCAGGTTCTTAAAAGTAGAAATTTTTTAAGTCACTGTTTCACTATTATGATATTCATACAGTCATACTCAGTTCCACCTTTAAAATATCATGATAAATAACTCACATGTAAGAATGAGGAGTTTTCACGTTCGATTAGACTGATCATACTCACTCGTTCATCTTGTGCTCCAGATATGATGTGATTGTTGATGTAGCACCAGAAGTAAAATGGGTTCCTGAGAATGGATACAAGAATTTGAAAGTCGCTGTTGAGATAGATAGTGACATAGATGCACAAACGGTTTGTGTAAAAGAATTAAAACGACGTCACAAGTCTCTAGGGGCTTTGAGAATTGTAACTGACAGAGGATTACAGGTAACTAATGTTCAAATTACTCATATATGCTTTCTTTTTTATATTTCTTTATTCGTTGGGTTGTATTTATTCCCTGCACTATTAAGCATGTTCATGTGATGTGTACTTTTAAAGAACTACTCCTGGACTATATATTGTTCAAGACTGACTGCATAAACACAGTTAGATTAGCATATGTTGCTCAAGTTTCATTCTGGGATTCATCATTGATTTCATTCTTGAGATCGTCTGAAGTACTGAAGCTGATTATACAACACCAGGGACTTCAGTCAATAAATCATAGGGTGTATCAGTTATATACTACTTTTCACTGAAAGGTTGGGCTTGTAGGGATTCGTTCAGATGATAAAATCTTCGATTGATTGGCCAGTAAGTTTTCGGCAAATATTATTTTCAATTGTCTGAATAAATCGATTTAAGTTTGATTAGTCCAACAGAGAAAATATCTATAAAATTATTCACTACATCTGAGAATTTTAGGACCGCATCTTCGAGATGCAGTGGAAATGCTACGTGATCTCGCATGGATTAAATAATCATAATTGTTGAGTTTTTTGTTGGATTTTCAAAAGACACAAACATACTAGCATTAGAAATCTTCTTCAGCGAGTTCTATGATGTTTGTAACAAACAAAGCTAAGACTCCTACAGGTTGGCGATCTTGTTGTCCTTGATATATCTGCAACAACAATAGATCAAGACAAAGCAAATGTTCAAAATATTCCATCCGCAGAGAGTAAAGGTTTGTCAAGATTCTGATGTTTCTCCAACAGAAGGATGATGAACTCTTGTCTCAACTCTAGTCTCCACCTGCAGGTTATCATTTTGATACGGAAGATGGTGATAAACTGACTCCCGGTTTCCTCGATTTGATAATCGGAATTCAACAAGGTGAACCAAAGTCCTTTCCACTTGTATTTCCTGAATCATGGGCACAGGAAAGTCTCCGAGGAATTCATGCTCAATTTAATGTGAGTGTTTTTCTGTATTGAGGATCTCCATTTTCTTCACCAAGTAACATCATAAGACAAAATAGGCATCTGCATCCATATAAGAAACAACACTCAACCGTTCAGCTGGCTAGCTGAACTTTAAGAAAGTCTTATCATTGAATTAATTATTTTATTTTACTTCTGTCTGGATTTCTTTCCCGAATAAAGTTAAGAATTCCCTTACATTTCTATGAGTTAGGAAATGGTGTGATAGTGTTTGATACTCTTAATACACTTGAAATTCACCCCATTCAATTGCCACCATTCAAAGACCCAGTTGATGTGAAATCACTTCTTAAGGTTTTTTTTTTTTTTTTTTTTTTTTTACTTTTATTACAGGCTACACAATTATCTTAGGCAGCTTTTTTATGCATCAAAGATACTAAATAAACTTTTCTTTTTCCTTTTGGGTCTCTTTAGGTTGAATGCAAAGAATTATTTTACAGAGATTTACCAGAATTGGATAACTCCCTTGCTCCTAAGCTTCTTCCTGGATGCACCACCCTGGGACAGGTGGCCTCTATGAACTTTTGAATTCTCTCTCTGAACTTCTGCTTCAAGTTGTACTGTGTCAAATTTGAAAACTAAAATTGCTGCACATCTATAGGTCAAGGAAGCACTGTTGCAAAGATGCCAGGAAGCAGAACAAACAGCTAGAGAGCAAGCAGCAGATAATGCCATTCTAGATCAGCTTTGCAAGGTGATTTTAATTTCTAAGATTACATTCAGTTTTCAGTAAGGCAGTGCATACCATTTTCATCTGTGTTCACACATGCATACATCAGTATAGTTAGTTTTTGATATACACATAAGCACACACCTTATGATGAGTGGAGTAGCACCCTAAAGGTTTAAGTTTGAGAAGTTAGTAGAGACTGTTGAGCACATAATCTTTTGCGACGTGGTGTCTGTTGTGCACCTTTGTGGCGTTCGTCATCATACCTTTTGTTTTTATTTTTCTTCTGCCCATCTTAATGTAGTTGTTTAGTAATGCTATATTGGATGATGTCTAACAGAAAGGAAAGAGAGGACAGCTGTGTTTGGTTTCTTAGTGCTAAAATGTACATATTCAGTTATTCACCGAGTACTATTTAAGTTGCATTTTGGAACAAAACTTAGCTTTCTGTTAATAAAAACCATATTCAAAGTAAAACGGGGCTTAGGTTGGTTGGTTGCCCTGGTATACATATATTGGCTTGCATGAGCACAGACCATCCAAATCAAGCCACGACCCATCTACTCCTTGGTTGCCTTCCTTCCAGATTCCATTGATCCTGAGACGATCGGAGATAATGTACAGTGTGTTAAGCTTGAACTTGGAAACCTCACACAGGAGCTTGTCATAGATGGACTCGTCAAAGAGCACCATGTTGTTGGCCTTCTCCCTTTGCTTGTTTTACTCCACTTCTTCTTTTGCCTCTCTCCTCCAGACTTGGCGGGCTTTAATGAAGCTTGTCTTCAGAAGCATTGAAGAATGTTTTGTCAAAATCTCAGATTATTCTCTCTTGCTCTCTGTTCACTTCGGTGTCTATATGTCTTTATTGATGCACCAACTGCGACCTAATTATAGGACACTAACATACGTCAATCGCAGTACGTAACTAAACTATAGGCATAGAAAGTGGACACCAATTGGGATTAGTGTTATTTTTGATCTAGTTTGAAAGTTGATCCTCTAAGGATATCGGTCAAGCACCTCTTACGAATTATTAATCCTTAAACTCGAGGGGAATCGAACTCCATAGTTAGCAATCGCGAGGTACAAAGAGAGGAGAATGGAGGCGAAAGCAGCAGCAAGTGATAGATGTATTCTGCTCACTAAGTTTATTTCTTATATAGCAAACATATTATAAGACGGCAGTACATACAGTATGTACATAAACTAACTCCTTATCTTGTTATTGCATCCACAAAGGAGATACATATGTAAGCTATGAGAGATTTAAAGTGTTAGGCCTGTCTGCGTGTCAAACTATTAAATTTTCTCCCTGATATATAAAATCTTACGTTGAAGCAATTTCGACTTGCTGCTTGCAGATGATAGAGGTTGATGTTCCTCAATCCTTGTTTGAGGAACAAGGTAGGCAGCTTTATGGAGCCAAACTTTTAGAGATACAGGTAGTATTTACTATGTATTTTATTTGGCACAGTGTTGCGTTTGAATTGGCATGTATTAGTGGGCACAGAATTGAGTGCAAATCTCGTTATAATCTTTTATCTTCTGGTTGCTGTGTATGTGCAGGCAAACGTAAAATTAAATGAAGAGCAATTGGCTACCCTGTCAAGTAAGAAAGCTGTAGAGGAGTACCTTCTACACCAGAAGGACAATATCATGAATATGATAAAACAGAGTATGGCCGTTGGAGACATATTTAAACGGGAAAATCTGCAGGTATACAGATTTGTATGAACAGATTAACCATCAAGTTTTTTTGTGTGTAGAGCCTTGTTGTAAGATGCTTGGTGGCAGTCTTTTGAAATGAACATGTTTTAACTGCAAACCTATTACTCGATCACAAATAAAATGCAGTTTGTTGCGTTTGCAGTTTTCAACAGATGATCTTGTGAAAGAGGTCGAGAATTCCATTGCTGAATTCAAACGTCAGAAACAAGATTATGATGAGGAACGTGTTAAGGGACAGGTTAGCATATGCCATCCTTTATGTTTCAGTTGACTTGGCACTCAATTTCAACTCTTTCACTCTATCTCCTTACTTTGTCTTGCTTTGGTTTACTTTGAATGGATGACTGGTTCATCAGTGTTATACTTCTGCTAAATATAGTAGGAGCAGATTCCATTATTGTATTTTACAAGTATTTTGCTAGTGACACTTACAGCTTCTCTTCCAATATTTGTGCAGGTCCAAGAGATTTTAGAGGGAGCAAAGGTGCTTGAATGGTTAAGAGAACATGCTGAGATTCAGTACATAACTAGATGAAGAGAAGAGAGAGAAAGCATATCCGCATCTGCGCTGTAGGTTCCAAAGTTTTTGCACGTTTCGGAAGAGCCAACATAGTTTGAAGCATGCCTATTTTTTTCCTGGTTTCTTGGGTTTACAGCCTTAAGACGGGTTTCTGATTGTTTGATAAATGAGTTCAGTGCAATGTTTCAACATCAATAAATCACTTTGTAAATTCAGTTCTATTCAATGGAATCCAGCTTTGAAGTTCCCATCTGCTATCTACCGCCGAAGCACATCATCAAATTAAGCAAATGCAGAGTTATTTGGTCTGTTTCTGATCGGAAGGGGAGAGGTGTTGGTGTTGGTGGTTGTGGTGTGTTCCAAAGTAAAAACATTTGTGAATCAAACAAGTGTTCCGATTTTTCTTCTACAAAATCACTTGCAAAATCGCGGTAGCTATAGTAAAACATGTTACACAAGTCGGGTAAACTTTATAACCGAGACTATTTTAGCGCTATCACCTCTTATGTTGAATACGGTTGATTTCTCTATCGCTGGTGGGAGGTGGCCAGATTTTCTTAACAGTAAAATCATGTGTTTTCTACCTTTTCGGCATTTCCTTTTCACTTCCCCAAGTGTTTTCAAATTGCAAGTCTTACTCCTTTGCTGATACATTGACCGGTTTGATACAAATTCAATATGTTCAATACTAGCACTCGATCATTGGACTAAAGCTTTACATAGTTGTGACGATCTGCTAATAGGTCCGAAGTTTGCTACTCGTTTTCAATGTTGCATGGCAGCTCATGCTCATCCGATGAAAGAAGCCGCTGCCACACTTGTTCAGTGTTACACGATGAAGCAAATGAAAGCCACCGAGAAGACGTAAACAATAAGTGTGTGGAGACGTATACAAGATAGGGCATTTCCAAGTGATTCATGAGACAAACATACGTTAAGAAGTTCATGAAAAATGATCAAAGGAAGAAGCTCTATCATTGCTCACACTATCTTCCAAACATTAAGCTTGTGCCGGAGTTATACTCTTGCTTGATCAGGCATAATATCGGTCTTACGGCATTAAGTCAGTGAATATCTATGTCATATTAAAAAAAAAAAACTTAATTAATATTATTAAGTAAATAAAATTTAAAAAGAGAATATAATGACTATAAGAGCATCTCCAATGGATATGTCAAATCCTACATGTACGACAAACGGGTAGAATTGACAGCAATAAATCATCTCCAACCGTACAGTCAATTACACGTATAATTGACAATTTGAGTTCCCTGTCAAATTTGACATGAACAAAGGAAAGAGTCATTTATTATTGGCAAAATTGCCAAAATGCACTCTGAACTTGGCTCAAATTGTCAATTTACACCCTCAACTTGTAATTGCGAAAATTTGCCTAGTCAATTTGTCAAAAACTGCCGATTTGCACCCCCTCCGTTAAATCTAACTTTTTCCATCCAATTTCGAGTTATGTGACATGCACGTGAGGGGTATTTTGATAATTTTTTATTTATTTCATTTTATTAACAAATATACACTAGAAATTTAATTCTTGAAGAATATTATCTATATATATATAAAATAATTATCTGTACTTACTGATTCATTTCGTGATACTTGTTTTTTTTTTCTTCAAAATATTATACATACTTTCCGTTATATAATTTGTTGATAAGGATAATTACGTGAACTAAAGTTAAATTGACGAACTACTTGTATCATGTCTTTTGTTAATTGAAATAGTAGTTCGTCATTTTAATTTTAGTTCACGTAATTTTTCTTATCGACAAATTATATAACGAAAGTATGCATTATTTTGAAGAAAAAAATAAATTGAATGCAAAAAAAAAAATATCACGAAATTAATCATTAAATAAAGATAATTGTTATTTTTTCTGTATATATAATATTCTTCAAAAATTAAATTTCTAGTGTATATTTGTTAATAATACGAAATAAATAAAAAATTACCAAAATACCCCTTATGTGCATGTCACATGGCTCGAAATTGGATGGAAAAAGTTTGATTTAACGGAGGGGTGCAAATCGGCAGTTTTTAAGAAGTTGAGGAGGTAAATTTTGGCAATTACAAGTTGAGAGTATAAATTGACAATTTAAGCCAAATTTAGAATGTATTTTAGTAATTTTGCCTTTAATTATTTTATCATTATTTACTCTCTCAGCTCTCCGCTCTCTCTCTCTCAACTAAAAAAATAGAATATATTAGAAAAACATTTAAATTTGACATATTGGTTGGAGTACATTTAAATAAAAAGACTAGTGTCAAAGCAAGTCACATGTTAGATTCAAATTTGACATTTACTAAATAACATATCTATCGGAGATGCTTATATCTTAAAATTCAAAATCACGAGGATTCATACTTGATATCAATTAGCCCATTGTTTTGCCAAAATCGCTGCCTCTTTACCCATTGTTTTACCAAAACCACTCGCGCTAATAACGGTCGTCTTATCTATAAATTGAGCACATTTTTGCAGTCGATGCACAAGTGCAGTTCTTACAATCGGTTGGCTATTCAGTATCCTCTTCAATTTAGAGAGGAAAAAATTAATCTATATGTGAGCTAGCAGGCCACGATGAAGACGAAGACGATGCTAATGCCGGACTTGAAGAAGGTTGTCCGATTATCGAATCTATGATTTACCAAAGGTATTTTTCAATTTTTTTTCTCGTTAATTGTTGTATGATGTAACATATGTATGTTAATTTATTCCATAGATACCGTAAGGTTCGCAACTTTACATCAACTCTTTGATTGAATTTGATTACATAAAACTCCAAGGTATAATATATGCTTAAAAAGAATTGAGACTGATCCCGTAAAGTAGTAAACCCATCAACATGAATTCCCGACGTGAAGGTTTTACTTTTGAGTCTTTGCTTCATCAACTGATGTTGACTTGGCTTGATTACTTGCAGGGGCCTCGTTCACCTCCATGTTTCGAGGCTGCAGCTAGACTGCAGGAATTCCCAATTGCCTCTGGCAAACAAGGGGTCCTCATCAGGTTATGCTGCCCCCGAAGCTCTTGCTCTTCGAACACGACGACGACGAGTAGCTGCTTAGTGTCATTTCACATTGGGAGGAGCTGACGCGAGTACGACAAGGAGGACGAGGCAGAGCATTTCCAGGCAGTAGGCAGGTCCGTTGCCACTTCATTTTTCTCGTCCAACCTTGACGTGTAGGCCGGCATGCACCTGGCATGATTAAGACGCTCCTCCAAAACGGCGTTTACATCCCAGAGTTGCCTGGACTACCGCGTTAACCACCGTCATCACCGGTGGGATAGAAGGACGGTTAACGTCGTTCATGTTCACCGGCGGCGTAGGAGCGTCGTTGGTTTTTTAGTTGCTCAACTGTGCGTCCGCGTTTGCGAGGGTTAGAAGAGGAGGCTCCATGAGGAACGTTGTTTGCTTGGTCAGCTTGATGTTTTGATCACCGGCCATCTTATGCAAGAGAGATTTAGTTTACCCTAGGAAATTGATTGTCTGATACCAAATATAACTATCTAGGAGCCTAGGACTTCAAATTAAGGTCCTTAACATTTGTTTGGGTTTGTGTTAAGCACCTTAATTTGAAGTCCTAGGCTCCTAGCTAGTTAATATTTCGTATTGTATGCGAATACATACAATTTTGTATACCTCATCGAGCAATGTACATTTATGATTTAGTTAAAGAAAAATTGCAAAATTCGTCATCTGCTTTTAATCTAAAATTGTATGGCAATGAAGTTCATGCATGGTAACTCTAGTCAGGGTTGCAACTCTCTGCTGTAGACTATGCATATAAGAGGAAAATTGAAGCATTTATTATCGGATTACCCTAAATTTAGATCTGTTTGATACCTAACGAAATATAATTGGGTCAGTTGATAATACCAACGCTAATGCTCAGTTTGTTGGATTTACATTACATTCATCCTGATAATCACTAAGATATTAGAAAGAAAGGGAGAAGGGTACTGGAAATGAAGAGAGTGCCAGTAGCTTCAAGGCCTAGAAGAGGGTGGATGATTTCGTATACCATATTGTAAACCAGCGAAGAATGACACTATAGGACTTGATGCCTGAATTTGATCTGAAATTGTTGTGGTGTCTTGTGCCTTCTTTAGGCTCTGAATCTGAAAGTTGAAAGAAACGGTTCAGCTTCACTGTGTCTAAGCTGATGCATGACGACTAAAGACTGAAACTGAAAGTTGAAAGTAACAGAAATCTGTTGACAAATGGGAGGCATTGAGCTGCTTGGAACAGAGAGAGATGTTGACAGATGGGAAGCATGCAGCAAGTTGTATGAAACTGCAGAGCGATGTACGTTGCTGACAAATGGGATGCATTAAGAGGCATGGTCAGTGTCTCGCTCCCTTCCCCTGTGATAGGAGCACAATGTGCGACGATATTATATGCTTATGCCCTCGTTTATGCTTTGTTTAACCCTTATTTGTCTAAGATTGAGTCATAATTTAGTTTAGTGTTGTTTTGGTGGAGTTTTGGTGAAAAATGGTTAAGAAACCGAAAAATGACTAAGTTTGAGAAATCTGGAAAATAGTGTAAAATATGTCTTTTTCGTGATTTTGAGACGAGCAAAAGTGCGATCTATCCTTGTCCGAATTCTATGAAATTTGGTGTGCTTAATATCCATATACTGAGGAATGTTGTGTTAAAATTTCAGATCAATCGGAGTTCGGGAAGTCACCCAAAAGTTGGCTGCAAAACGGCAGTCCGAACATTCCAATCCAGGGGCTTACAGGATTTTCCTGGGACTTTGTCCCAACTTCGAAAAATCATTCCTGACGATTCACAAGGAATTTGATCGAGATATTTTATGAGGAGATGGCTATATGTGTCTAGTTTATCTGAGACTTGGAATTGCATCAATTGGAACTCTGAGAAGGGAGATATGTCGGATTTACTGGAGCAAGGTCATTCCAGCCGAGTTGCTGCCGGTCTTGTGTTCTTGCGGGTTTGGGGCATTTTTCCATGGACCAAGCTCACCAAATGGAGTTGTCAAGCCTACACAAGAAGTTCATGAAGATATGCAGCCCAATCCAAGGAAGAAAATCAGAAAAAGAAGTTTCCTAGAAGAACCAAGAAAGGAAGGAACCAAAACCTTGTTGCACAAGGATTGCCTTTGCCGATTTGGACTAGGTTTTCTACCTAGGGTTTCTGCCGAATTTGCCTCTATATATAGCCATGTTTTCCTACAGAAAAATCATCTCATCTCAAGCTAAACACAAGGCCGAAACTCTACCAAAATTCACCAAAGATCCTAGACAAAAACCCTAAACCGAAAACCACCACCACCACCACCCAAGTTTCTGCCGAAACTTGGAAAAATACCCTGCCGACATACCTTACTGCCGTGCAGCCTCATTCCATCTTCCATACATCGCCGGATCCACACCAAGTGAAGCTCTCAAGGTGTCTCAAAGTGTGATCCACTCCCTTCTTCGGTTTAGTATTTTTGTCTAGTTATGTTTAAGTTTTGTCTATGAAACACTCATGAATTTTTGGTGAAGATTTGTATGTCTATGTATGAATTGATTTTGGTTTTTATAAATTGCATGTTTTGCATGTTGATTTGTGATATGTGACTTGTAGATTTTTATGTTTGATAACTAGGACAATAGGTATGCGATGTTGTTTGAGAACTTAATTCGATTAGTAATCTAAGGTTAGGGCAATAAATCGACACACTAGTTTTGTTTTAAGCATTTGTTGTTTGACATGTAATTCTAAGTGCTAGGTTTCATGTGATAGAGTTCATGGTTGAGTCATACTCGTAGTTTTCTTAAATCATGTGCTCACTAGGTCTAAATACCTTAGAACTTGCAAGATAATAAGAGGATTGACAACCCTACTTGTTCGCTTGTCTTCGATTTGTGATTCATGTGCTTAATTGTTGGCCCAGTAAAATCGGTTAACACATACCTTAGGATTATACTCGTAGTTAATCTTAAGACTCTAGTAATCAACGATTAGATGACCTCGTAGGCTCTAATTGGGATCGAAATTGGTTAGGTCGAAACAACATTCATACTTGTTCCTTACCTTCTTGCATATTAGTCTACATGTTAAAGAGTCCTTTGTGCTAAATGTTTTGTGAGAGATGATGATCACTTGTAAATATTAGTCTTAGGTTTTTAATTTTCTGTTTTTGTTTCTCTTATTGCCGTGTGTCGTCTAGGGCAGCTTAGTGCTACCGATCCTATCTCAATCCCCCTTGATTTCGTGTGAATATGTATATATGTATCTAAGTGTGACAATTGTGTGCATATGTATTTGTGAATATTTGTATTAACATTCTCATATTTCAGGTACCCTTAATCCCCGGCTTAGAACGATCTCTACTTGCTCATACTATTAACGATTGTAGGGTTATTATTGCTTGATGCTCGCTCACGCGACTCGTCACCCTGATAGACTAAACAGAAACAAAGAAGCGAGTTTCCTTTGTTATAGATCACTGGCTAGATTTTCTGCAGTCTGCAGCATGTACGCTGAAGCCAGTTTCATTCAAGCACGTTTGTTCTTCGTGAGAGGACGGTGGATATCCACCAGCGATCTGTTGAAGACAAGAATGCTCAATGGAGTTCAAGATTTTGGAACAACTTTGCAGCTGTTTATTCTTCCAGTTAAGGATGCGCATGCAGAAAATGGAAAATAGCATATGTACCATTTGAATTAATTTTTCACCCAAGTCTACGTGTACTACTTTGCACTAGAGAATGTATAAAATACCAAATTAAATATCGAACCAATAGCTAAATGAGAAAGACCGTGTTTAAGACCTTATTCTTTATGATGTATCTCTATTATATATACTGCAAGTTCTATGCCATAGCCACTAATCTTACTTCAAGTCCGGATCCCTCAAATGTTGCCTTTGCTGATATAAGCATTGTCTCCAAAACAGTGATCCCCCTCACAGCAACAATTTAGTTTCTATGAAAGAGCAGCTATAAATCAGAGATTAGCATATAAGATATATGCTCAAACTATATATAAGAACAAGCTTCATATTAATTTCTAACTTATCCATGAAGGTAGCTAGGTAGCTCACATTACCAGAAGTAATGATTCATATCAAGCTCATTCAATAAGGTGCAGGCTAAGTGGATGTTGGTACGGAGTGAGTTAAAACGACACAGCACCAAACCTCTCATCTCTAAGGTCACTCTCATTGCGGCTTTGCAAGCCACATTTGCCTAGCTAGGTGATGATAAAATTGTACCCCGGCATGTAGATGACAGCAATGTGATTTCACTTATCGAGCTCTGGCTGTTGGACCTACTCTACATACTACATACTGCATCAACCACTTTCTGAGACAATGTTATGTAGCAAGAGTGCAAAAGCTAGCAGTAAATATGAACACCAAATGTTGAAGATCAAAACCAAACGAATTCCTCCATCCTCACAATTCCAAACAACTGGATCTTGTGTTTAATAACTACATGGAGGCCATTACTTCTATGAACGAGACTCACAGCAGCTGTCTTCCGTGGTTTCTGAATGAAACGTCAATGTTCTCAGAGCTAGAATAATTTCTTATAGTGATGAAGACGTTGCTGCAAGAACTTTATACATACAAAGTTGTTGTCTGGCAATCTCCGGGGTAAGGCAAGTGTACAAACTTAATTATGTGCAACAACAACATCATGATCAACTCACCATTTAAGTTTTACGTTTAGTTCTAAACTGTGACTCTTGTCTATATTCCAAGAGTGAACTCATCCTTGACGCACTTTTAACGTCATTCTTGACTCTAAAAATTAACTATAAAAAAAAAATTCAAAACATATACTAACGTACAGAATCGTCCAAAGAGCACATGAAAGTTTTTGTCATGAACAATTCACCCAAACAGGTGCCATATATTCCCTGTCTAGGCCACATGAAGCAAACCCTACAAAGCTCTCGTTTTTATTTGGTCCAATCATTATTGAAGCTGAAACTATCCAAAGTGGATATTTCAACTCAATCCAATACTACTCATATCAAACTATGCATATCAAACTTAGTATTTAGGTCTTTGTTCTATAATTTCTTTCTTTCTTAATTGAAAAAAAAAAAAAAAAAACTCAGTATTTAATTAAGGAACTAAGGGCATGCATATTTGTTACATGAGACTAAAGTATGAGATTGTCTTGTTAGTTCGAACGCACAAAACTCATGTTTGGGAACAACCAAGGACTGAATTTAATGGACTCTACAGTCCCAAAAATCCTCAAATACCTTCTATGGTATATATGAGATCGTCCATGTAACATCCCGAACCGTGATTTACTAAAACTTTGGATAGTAATATGAGTAAATTATTTGTTTTTACCTTCTTGTGATTATTTGGAGAATTAAATGTTGACTTTTGTTTAGTGTATTTTTTTAGAGACTTCCTTCTTTAAAGTCATGCGTGGATTTGTAACATGCATATATTGAAATTTATATGATAAAGTGACAATACACTATAGTTATTTTTTTTTGTTAGCGACTTAAAAACTAACTCATCGCCCTTAATCGAAAATTTATTGACAAGTCAAAGAGATATAAGAGGAAGGGGGGCTATATTTTAACCACTTCCAAAAAACAAAAACTAACAAACAGGACATTCCCATCGTTTGGGTTAAAAGCACTAGTGAAAAACCAAACACTTTCCACAATAACAATAATCAAACTAATGAAATCTATAAACTGTTGCTGAAAACAAATCTCTCTCATACATCCGGTCAATGAAAACATGCAGATCATCCCACTATTTATACCTAACATTACAGGCACCAAAGTTCGCCAATGCATCAGCCACCACATTCAATTCCCTGTAAATATGAAAAACTGTACAATGCATCTGACGAGCAGTATAAAGGCAGTTATTCCAACTTAACCTCCATGGAACAAGTTTACGATTCCTGAAATAATGAACTACTAAGGAAGAATCAGTTTTTAACCAGATATGGGTCCATCTATTTGCCCAGGCAACCCGAAAAGCCTCAATTACTGCCAAAATCTTTGTATCAATAGCACTATGAACCTCCACATTTCTTGCAAAAGCCCTCACGAATAACCTCTCATGATTCCTAAAGATACCACCAAAACCCGCAATAACAAAATCACGAAAAAAACTATCAGTGTTGACTTTTACCCAATTATTTGGAGGAGGAACCCATTGGACATGAGTGAAATTCAGAGCTTTATGACGCAAAGATGAGAGACGAAGCACCTGAAACATGTCATGTACTCCTGAAATTCCCACACATGGAGCAAAAGAAAGTAAAGCAGACTCTCTCAGAGCTATCAAAAAGGAATGCTTAAACCTCAATAAATAAAAAGCTGCCTCCTCAAATCTGTTCGTATTTCTATAAGTCTATATGCACCATAAAGTGTTACAGAATGCAAAACTCCATAAAACTATGTTACTATACAAGTATATATCATATCATCAAGGAACTCATGAGAAATTAGTTGCAAAAGAGGGGTACTTGATGACAATACACTATAGTTTAAATTTTTCATAGGGGTTTAGGGGTATATTGACTTTTAAAGGCTATAAATACTTGGAGAGGGGAGATAAGGTGGACACCAGGGGGAATTGTTGAAATTATAAAATCGACTGGTCACCGCCTCACGTAGCGGCGTTGTCCGGCAGAGACCTAAGCAGCTAAACTGACCTCATCTTGCTCGTCATCACTTCTTTTACTTAACCATGCCTATATTTATGCAGGCAAGCGCATAATCTACTTGATTGGAGGAGGTGGTCGTCAACCTCTACTATGTGATTCTAGCGAAACGTTGAGTTCTCTAATCTTTTTTCGGTTTCTACCCCAATCATCTCTCAGTTTTCACCGAGAAACCTCAACCCTGTCAATTCCCTTTTCAGCTTTTAAGCGACTAGAGGTTTTGAGGAGGACCAAAGGAAGCCGAGGACTACTCTAGGAATTTCAGAGACAACTTGGACAGTAGTAGCAACCCGAAGCCAAGGCCATAAAGCTTTGTAAGTTTAGCTTGAATCTTGAAAACCAATAAGGTAGAAATTCCATTCTTTTTGGTCTATGGAATTCGATTTTGTGGTTGGGGAAAATTCAATCCACCTTCATTTGGATTATCTATGTTGTTAATCTAGGTTGGGGTGTCCTAGTCTAAGCCTCGTTTAATCTTTCTCACGCTGCACTTTCACCAAATTCATGGGTCATTTGTTATTAAAAAAAAAAGTCACGTGTCATCTTCATGGTCATGTTCTTCTCCTACATTTTTGGTCTGGGCTTGAGTACTGACACCAAGATTGTTCTAAATTAGAATATAATAATGCACAACACATATGCATATGTAGTTTTAAAAAAAAAATAATGCTTTGAAAATTATAAGTGACAAAGGTTCATCAATTCCAAATGACAAACATGAGAAAAAAAACTACTGTGAAAATAGATCATTCATCTGCAAACTGGAATAGATTATCAAATTCGATAGCATGAAAATTATATCAGCCGAACTATTAAAGGTTCGAAGTGAAGTTGAAAACAGATTAAAGAAAATACTTTGATCCTTCATCTTAGAACATCAAAGGCTTACTAATGTAGCTTAATATTCTCGTAATCCCGCTTTTTTCTTGCCACACATATCACAATTTTCTCCAAAGTCAGGCATAAGCTAAAAACAAAAGGATATAGGGCTACGTAGAGGGAGTATTTAGTCTTGAACGATATAATGTATAGAATAAGAGTCACCATTGCAATAATAACCCCATAAACTTTTTGGATCCAATTGATTCTTCTCCATTTCATCATCTTGTTCTTAATACATCGATTATTCTTACAACTCCTCAATATGTCCATAATAGAGAGGAATTATAATTGCATAAGTGGCTAGAACATTTCATCCATGAATTCCCTTCCTTCTCGGCTACAAATGGTTCGAGAATAGATAAAAAAAAAAAAAAAACTTATCTCCCTTTCGTGATGAAAAAAAAACTTCTCCCCCTTATGAAAAAAAAAATTTCTTTTTTAACTTCATCGGATTAGTACCAACCTTTTTTTTTTTTTCAGCTCCCTGATGGCTGTCCATCCGGCTTGGGAGTATTTCGATGATATCTCTCAATTTCAGAGTTAAGAGAGTTGATTTGATTTTGCCGAGCGGTCAAATTCACCATATACCTATCAACAACTAAATTCAACCTGGTTATCTCTACCTCTTTAGTATTCAGCAAATAATCAGTTAATTCATGAATCGACACAAAATGCGTTCAATTAGCCCAGTTAATACTCTCACACTCATCTCTAATATGCTCATTTACAATCCCTCCAAATGCATTTATGCGACCTTGTGATAGTGCAAGACCATTATTCTCGAAAGTTGAAATTAGATGGGCAATTTCAACACTAGGAAAAAGAAAAAAAGAAATTATATGCATATGCATATGCATATGTATTTCATATCACTAGTGGTCAAATCAAGCTTTTCATTTTCTACTCCTCTTGCGGGTTCCAACCTCGCATTCTCAACTTATTTTTTGTAACTTATTTCTATTTTTTGTTTGTAACATTTTTCTTTTATTTTTCTAATCTCCTATCTTTTTTATTTACGACCCTTTTGCCTTTTTTGAAATATTTTTTTAATACCTTTTCATCACAATTGGTTTTGTTTACACATTCATTATTTCCTTTGCTAATGAGCCTGATTAAAAAAAATTCACAATAGAAAAAAAAAAACCTATTATAAATGCCTAGCAAAAAGTGTGGTACAGTTAAAAGTTGACTGATCCCCAATCAATCCACATTATGCTAGTAAAATGATCTCTATATCCTCTTTTATACTCATAAAATAAATCCTATAATGTCTATTATTGAAGCATCATGAACACATTAAAATAGAAAAATAAAAAGAGAGGATGTGAGGATGGGGTAAAGATTTCTACATACTCTCACAACTGATCCAATCCCACAAGAGAACCGAACTCTATGAGACAAACATAAACAGGGGTCATTGACTCATGCCCTTTAAAGTTAAACTTAAGCCTAAACCCCCAAATCTAAAAGGAAGTAAGGACCTCGCCTGGCTTAGCATGTGTATCGCCACCATCTATAACGTTAGCACCATCTCGCTCATCGATGTTGGTCAACCACTCTAGATGACCCAAATTCATACTGTTCCATTTATGTTTCATACCGTGTGTAGGCACTAACACTAGAATGTGAGTAATCTATACAGAATTAGGAACAATAGTAATCTCGCATCGAAGAATAAAAAAGCTTCCTAGAGAAATTTAATGTAAAGACCCAACCACCATCATTCAACGGTAAAATAACATTTGATCTTTCACTTATGTTTGTTGTATTATATACATCTTGCAAACTTAGGGATCAAGGTGGATTGAACTGGTCCTTCTGACCCGGTGTATCTCTTATAACAGATCCGACTTCTCTGCTTGGAGAGAAGTTGCTTGGATTTGCTTGGATATTGACGAGAGAGTGACACATATCTACAATGTCATTCAAAGGCTACAATCCAAATAGGTGTCTTCATATGTATAAGAGAAAAAAATTTGTTTCCGTTTTGATGCTATCAGGAGTAATCTTATGCAATGAAACAAGATTTAAACATCGTGCTATAAGATTTTTTTTTTTTTTTTTCTGGGGTGAAAGGTTCCTCAAGCTAAGGCAGGGATCCTTGTCAACTGATAATGAGAAAACGAAATCGGGATAAATACCAATACCCATTACCGGTAAAATGATCGAAATCGAAATAAATAACTCGCGCGGTCCAGAATCAAAAAAAATTGTATATAGTTTCTAGAGTTTGCTTCCATATTCATTATTCTTCTTAAATTTTTTTTTGTTTTCTGGGTGAAGCTTCTCTCAATCTAAGGTTATCATATAGGTAATTGATAATTGTACTGGAGTTTGATACATCTTAATTGCAGGAGGTGAGATTTTGAACCCAATTGATTTCATTTACTAATCTTTTAGATCAAGAAATGTTTGATTTAATTGATTCAATGGGGAAGGAAAGAAATCTGGAATTTTTCTTCGCAATAAGGCACTGTTGCATATATCTGTTCGGGAAAGCAAGGAAGAGATGAGAGAAGACACTAATCAACTGTTTTTCACAACTTTGATTATGAAGTGGATTGAATCTGAAGCGTTGGATTGAATAATAATGACGTAGATCTTGTTAACATATCCAAGCAGATCCAAGCAAAGCATTATTCTAGTTGAGAAGCCGTGTCCCTCTTATAACACATACAAATGAACTAATTCGTTACAATACAGAGTTCGTCGTCGCTCTAAAATCTTAGTGTGATTATTGGTAAAAACACTTAGTGTTCAATTGATAATTTTATATCACATTTTATTTATATCGATCAGTTTATGTGGCTGTCTATATATAATTGTTAGGATGTAAAATAATAATAAAAATTAAAATCTAAAAAGAAAAAAGCTAATGGAGATCGAAATCCATAAGCGCTCTAAAGAGATGAAAAAGTTCATCCTAAATAAAACAACTAAACCTTCACTAATGACCAAATAATTGCCCAAGTTTCTTTATTGACTACATAATCGCCCAGGTTTACGAGGGAGCATGGAGATGTCATTTCCTATTTCGGCTGGTCCAGTGTGTCCCTTGACCGTTGACCATATGAACCAGAAAACCCAGACACAACAAACCAGTCAATGTCATTATTCGTAAATAGCCACTAAGACACCGGCAAATCCGGAATCAAAGTTCTCCCTAAACAATCTGATTATGGTACTACTACTGCCCAAAAGGTGGGCCCCATTTCCATCTGCAACCTGTTTCTATATTATTATTAGTCTTCCCTGTCCTTTGCTCTCACTACTCTTTCTCTCTCTTCTTAGTGTGATGCACTGAGGAAGACGCACACTCACGCCACTCTAAGTCACTCACTCTTTTCAGATCTGAAAAACCCAGAAGCGCCTCATTCAGCTACAAGGACGATCCGGTGAGCATTTTCTGTGCTCTCTGACTCAGTGCACTCTCACACTATCTCTGTCATGCTTTTTTGTTATTGTTGGGTTCTCGTGTTGTTACTAGTTCTTTTAAGGATCTGAGACTTCTGGAGCTTTGTCTGTTCTTGATCCAATGTGGGCTTTGTGGGTTGTGCTTGGTAATGTGTTTTCTGTCGCTTATGTGGTGGGTTTTTATTTTTGGTTTGTAGTGGTTTAGCTTGAGATTTTTGTAAGAAAATGAGGGGTTTGAGTCTTAAATGTAGAGTCTTTTGGATTGTGTTGGCTTCAAGTTGACGTAAATGACGTAAATGTATATGGGTTTGATTGCTTTAGTGGATTTAACTTGGTCCTGATTGGATTTTTGTGTAGTATGATTTATTTGGGTGATCTTTGCTTGGAGATTCAGTGTCGTTCGTTTACCTAATGTAGTTATGGATTGGTTGTTTTCGTAGTCCTGGATGCTGAATTCCAGAACTGTAGTTATGTTTTGTGACATTGTATTTGCGCACTTCAAATTTCTGCTTGTGTTTATGGCTGTTGTGTTGGTTGTCGAAGAGATGACTTTGAACAATTCTACTACATGCTGTACTGTTTCTTTTGATGTGTTGATGCTTTTTGGTGATTAGTTGTTCCGCTTCTTGTGATGTTGACTGGTGTTTACTGACCTGCTTGTCTGATTTTCCTTCTTGGGTCTAGTTTAATGTTGTGCACTTCAAAATTTAGCATAACATCAGGATATGAATTACTAAATGGCTTTTGAACATTTCTGTGAAGTAGAGTTTAGCTTTTAAAAGATGGTCACAGATGCTAAAAACCCTCTTGGAGAAACAACCTGCGGTTCTTTGCTGCAGAAGCTTCAGGTGACTTATATTTTCACATTTGATAGGCTTTAATTTTTGTTCGCGGGAGTTTCTATGTACTGTTGAAATTGACCATTGAACCAATCCATTTTTCAATGCAGGAAATTTGGGATGAAGTTGGTGAGAGTGATGAGCAACGAGACAGGATGCTTCTGCAATTAGAGCAGGAGTGTCTGGATGTATACAAGCGAAAGGTTGAGCTTGCTGCAAAGTCAAGGGCACAGCTTCTTCAGGCATTGTCTGATGGTAGACATGAGCTTTCTACTCTCCAGTTAGCTCTTGGAGAAAAAAGTTCCATTGGATTTGTGAGTATATTTTCTTCATAAGTGTTTTTGATCTGTTGATGAATTGTGTCGCATTTCAACTATACTATCTGAGAATCTGGATACTAATTAACTGCTAATGTGGTTACAGCCAGAGAAGACTTCTGGAACAATCAAGGAACAGCTTGCAGCTATAGCACCCGCACTGGAACAGTTGTGGAAACAGAAAGAAGAGAGAATCACAGAGTTTTCTGACGTACAATCACAGATTCAAAAGATTTGTGGAGAAATTGCCGGGAACCTTTCTCTCAGCGAGGGTCCAGCTGTTGACGAGTCTGATCTGTCCCTGAAAAGGTTGGATGAATATCAATCCCAACTTCAAGATCTGCAAAAGGAAAAGGTAATTATCATCTAAAGAACAGTGGTTACCTAAAGGTGGATACACTATTATAGTTTTCTACTTTTAGCCTGCATCAAGTTGTGAATGTTAATACCTCACTTTATCTGGCAGAGCGAAAGGCTGCACAAGGTGCTTGAATATGTGAGCACAGTGCACGACCTATGTGGTGTACTTGGAATAGACTTCTACAGTACTGTGACAGAGGTTCATCCTAGCTTAAATGACTCAACTGGTGTGCAATCCAAAAGCATTAGCAATGATACTCTACTTAGGCTGGATGAGACAGTCGTAGCACTAGAAGAAGATAAGAAACAGAGGCTTCATAAGGTATTTTTTTTATTCTCTACGCTTGTAGGAATATATATATATATATATATATATATATATATATATATATCCATGAATTAAGTTTCGCATCTTTGTGCTGCAGCTTCAAGAGTCGGCAGCACAGCTAATTGATCTCTGGAATCTGATGGATACCCCTGAAGAGGAAAGGAAACTGTTTGAGCATGTTACCTGTAACATATCAGCTTCAGTTGATGAAGTGACTATTCCTGGAGCCCTTGCAGCAGATCTTATTGAGCAGGTAAATGTGTAGAAAGTGATTTTCATCACTATTGATTTACAAAGAGTACAGCTTTATAGTAGACTATGGCTAACTAAGCTATAATTACAAGATCCACATGATTTGCATAACAACTAGAGTAATTCAAGATTCATATGATTATCATAACAGCTATTCAATATTAATGGACTTGATTTGAGGAAGAGGCTTGATTTTCTCCAACAAAATGAACTATTGAGTAGATTGTTTGAACAAATTTTGATTGTGGTTTACTCATTTTCACTATTTTTGTTATCAAGACTGAGGTCGAAGTTGAGAGGCTTGATCAGTTGAAAGCAAGCAGGATGAAGGAAATTGCATTTAAGAAGCAAGGGGAGCTTGAGGAAATTTTTGCTCGAGCACACATTGAAATAGATACAGAAGCTGCCAGAGAAAAGATTATGGAACTCATTGATTCTGGGAGTGTTGAGCCTACTGAGTTACTGGCTGATATGGATGATCAGATTGCGAAAGCAAAGGATGAAGCTTTCAGCAGGAAGGACATATTGGACAAAGTAGAGAAATGGATGTCAGCCTGTGAAGAGGAGAGTTGGCTTGAGGACTACAATCGCGTAAGTTAACCCTCAATTATTATAATTTAAGTAATTCAGCTAATGCCGCTCTGAAATTGTTGACCCCTACCATTACATCCAGATACTTGACCCCACATGGATGCAATTTAACAATTCACTTAGCTTGAGAGTAGTTTAATAATTTCTGGCTAATACTGTTGTCCTCAACTTAATCTGGGAAATAAGAAATTGTGCATATGCCAAAACAAATTTGACTCTTTCTTTGGTTAATTTAATTGGATAGCTATGTTGCATGGACACGGCAAAACCCGGCGAATCGGAGTGTCCGACACGGCCGGACATGGCGACACGACACGACACGGACAAATACGGTGTCCCATCTGGCGTATCGGCCGAGATTGACTTTTTAGACGGCAAGGGCTGGGCGACGGCGACGGCAAGGGCGAGGCTGGGCGAGGTGAGGACGAGGGTGAGGGCGAGGGCGAGGCGACGGGAGGTGAGGGCCAGGGCGAGGCGCTGGCGAGGGCGAGGCGACGGCGAGGGCTGAGGCGGCTGGGTGAGGCGACGGCTGGGCGAGGCGGCTGCCTCAGTTTTAGGTTTTTGTCGAGCCTCAGTTTTGGGTTTTTGTCGCGCGAGAGGGCTTTAGGGTTCAGTTTTTTTTAAATTAATAATTGACCAATCAACAACTGACAAATGGAAACATAAAGCCCATTATGGATTGAATTTACAACTTATAGTAATATTATCAATTTATTTTATGTATAAAAAATATATAAATTATTATTTATTTGCCCTAGCCTTCTGGTCCTTATCCTATCCCCTTGGTCTTGGTAAAGGGAGAGGTATTTGTCAATTGCAGAATATAGTGTGCTTGTATCAAGCGATGCAGCTAAACAGTTACTATTATAAAGTGGCTTGGTATAGAACCATATGAGGATAGTCTTTCCTGCCCATCTAATCACTTCCAAACTGTAGTTGAGCCTACAGGATAAAGTAATGATCGTCATCGCTGGAAGTTAGAGCAACCATAATCCTATTAGACTAGTCCTATTAGACTAGTAATTAGTCCACATGATTGTCCTTGTAGGATGGATTGCAATGGATACGACTAGCATTTGTGCAACACACATGAATCTTGCATTATTAATACTCAATTATTCCATCTTTAGGCGTCATCTAACCAAAATTGTGGTGCTGAAACAGGATGAAAACAGGTATAATGCAAGTAGAGGTGCACACCTAAATCTCAAGCGTGCAGAAAAAGCACGTATTCTGGTTAACAAAATTCCAGGTATGTGTAGAATGAGGGATTAGAGCAGTTATGTTGATTGTGTCATACAGATTCAAAGTTGATTGAACGCCATGTGCATGATAAAAGAAAACTAAACAGCATAATAAAAGAAAATTAAATTGTGCATGGTAAATGACTAAATGTCCAGTTTTTGCGTGGCCTTGTATATATGGATGATAAAAGAAAATTAAACGTCTATTGATGCCAATTACCACTCCTTGACTTGCTTATGTACCGTTAGTTTTCAAATTTCTTATTTGTACATTTTCTTGGCAATGCAGCTCTGGTTGACACATTGGTAGCCAAAACTCGTGTGTGGGAAGAAGAACGTGGCATATCATTTACTTATGATGGTGTTCCCCTCCTTGCTATGCTTGATGAATATGCCATGCTCAGGCAAGAAAGAGAAGAAGAGAAGCGGAGGTTGAGGGTAAGTTTAATTTAGTAGATTAGGAGTTGCTTGACATAACCAAAATACTGTACTTCAGTTTGGTTTCTACATCCAATTATTATTTTTACTTACGTGAAAAGGTTATAACAAGTTGATTATGCAGGATCAGAAAAAGTTCCAAGAGCTGCAGCACACAGACCAAGAAAGCGTATTTGGTTCAAAGCCTAGCCCTAGCCCTGCTCGACCAGTTGGCACAAAGAAGGTAGTAGGTCCTCGTGCAAACGGTGGTCCCAATGGAACTCCCAGACGACTATCACTCAATGCTCATCAAAATGGAAGATCTGCAGTGAAAGATGCAAAAAGGGACCCCAGGCCTGTTGCTCCTATCAACTATGTTGATGTGTCCAAAGAGGATGCTGCATCCCATGTTTCAGGAACTGGTTCTGGCAGTGACCCTATTCCGGCTTCACCATAATAATAACAGAGATCATATTTGTAGGTTACATCTCTGTCAGGTTTAGTGTTGTGACTAGTTACTGCTTTAGGGATATAATGTATGAAACAGTGAGGGTAAATTGGAGAGAGAACTATCAGTACCTGTGTATGTTGAATTGGCATTTGGAGGCTTTCTAAATACATGTTGCTTTCTCTGTTCAAGTTTTGATGTAGTGTAGCAAGAATGAGGCATTTTCAGGGAGCTAATCAGTCTTGGCAATAAAATTCTTGCCTCTATATCCTGGGGTCAGTGGTCACTACACTTGAATTTCGTTTATTGCACTTGTTTCTTTTAATGTTTGGTTTTGCGAGGCTGAATCCACTGAATATCAGATGTGGCTTACCTTGTCTCAGGGCAAACATGAACCAAATTCCTTTGCATCTTGCTCTTAATGCTCATTCTCACTTGCAGGTTCAACCAATAACTTATAACTGATTGCAAATCCTCCCTTACTTTGTTTCTAATGCTTTTAATCTTTATCTATCCATTCGTGTCAGTGAGTCTTGAATTGTAACCGATATAGTTAGATTAGCTAATCAACATGCCACGGGCAAAACACAAATGGTAATGCAGTAAATTTTGTGTTATACCCTTGTTCCAACAATAGCTGTAAGCTTCTAAGGTAGGGATATACATGGATAAACTTGAAGACAAATTCAAAGTGATCTCGGATAGTGTCATTTGTGCGCTTATGCTTTGGCATCTGCATACTAGTGCTATATACATCTCATGGTTCTCTACGTCCTACATGACGTTAAAGCAGTCTCCTAAAACATGTTTTACATGCACAAAACGCATTGAACTGCCGGCATTGTAGATTTTGTAGTGTAGCTAGTCTCGGAATTTATGTAAAGGAGTTGGCACTATTGGGGAAGAAGAGACGAACCTGATTTTTGAGTTTAGATGCGAGTACTGTGAATCACTAGTCTTAAAATATGACTCTTGTGTTCAGCTGCTTATGAGGCTGTTTTCGCCTTGTATTGTTGCCAAGAAAAGATTGGTGTGTCCAAAATAGCTCAAACTTCAAAAACAAAATGACAGATCTTTCATTTTCTACATCCATAGGGACACATTCTGATGGATAGAGATGTAACCAAGGCAACATTATCATAATTTTAATGAAACTTATGGCTCTAAATTAAAATGCACATTGATATAGAACTATTGAGAATTTGAGATAGAACTATCTTGTAGGATCAGAATTAGAAGTTGCCAATATGCTTATGAATAATGCTGCGTACTTACATTCAATGAGAGGAGAAGATCGTTTTTTTTTGTCCTTAATACTAAGACAGTTTTGTCTTTGGTTAAGATGTATCTAGCAATCAACAACCTGCTTGTTTACTAGTGATGGATTTGTATCTATTGGTGAAGTTACCAAGTAATGTAGTCCTGGTGAAAAAGAGGATAATCCAAAAAGTCTCAAAGATTTTTATAAAAAAGCTAGAGTTTAACTAATTACAGTGATCATATTTATCCCAGAATCTATCTTGAATTGTAGACAGAGATACAGACATTGTTCTTTGATCTTAGTCTTACCTCTAAACGATAGGTTCAAGGAGTGCTTTAGTCATTTTCTATTATATAAAGTTATAAACCAGCTACAGTGTACAAATTCAGATAGCAATCAAAGTATATCTTTGTAGATGCCTCCCCAAGTTAAACACATGCATTAAACTCATGGACTTGATGTTGATAAGAATGAATTGAAGTTAGCTCACCAAGAGATTCCGATACGATTCATATCCTCGGAGGCTCGGAGACTCCAAGGCCGGTATCCAACCATCAAAGACATACAAAATGTGCTCACGATATTTTGGATTCGTGTTTTGTATTTATGCTGAAACCTCATATAAGTACGTATTCTCTTCCATTCATGACCCTCTTTTAATCCTAGCTAGGAAATCCAAAGAAATGGGTAGGAGTTTCTTTTGCTTTCGGCAATTTTCAAACCCTCGGAGATGGCCTAAGCAAGACTCATATGAAGATCGAAGTATTAGCTTAACAAAATCTATTTCCAAGTTCATGAAGCCATCATGCTTATGGAGAGAAAATAACATGATGTGGAAAAAGTTGGTGCAGCAGCCCAAAAGGCAGAAGAAGCAGCAGAAGGTGAAAATGGTGAAGGAGCTCACTCTAGACGAGTGGTTCTCAACATCGTCACCATGCAGAGATGATCGAGTCGAAAATTGCCATCGCATCAGTGGATCAGATGACCTGCCTGAACATAACACCTGGGTTTTCCCCTCTTCAGATGATGATGATGATGATGATGTTATGTTTAATTCTAGGCACAGTAATTCTCAGCAGAGGCTGTTGATTGAAGTAGTTGACTGTGGAAGAAGAAGAAGTGATGTTTCTTGTTTGAGCACAAGGAAGAGTGGGAAGGTGAAAAAAAGGGTCAGCTTTAGATTACCAGAAGAAGCTGATATATTCATTTTCTGTTCACCAAAACCAGATTCTGAAGAATGAATCGAGTTTATGCTAATGTATGCATTTGTAAACTGTCAAGTTCATGGTGCTTGGTGAATTTCTGCACTGTACCCTAAGAAATAAAGAAGTTGCTGAATTTGTGATTGAATTAGTAACAGGTTCATATTTTTTGCTTCTTTTTCCTTTTAGGTCTGGAAAGAAGTTTATAATATAAATAATTGAGGTTTGTCTGCAACTGAAATAACTAACTTCGCTCACTAGCAGCCTATGACTTTGTTTCAAAAAATTAAACTAAAGTGGAGGATCTATAAACAAATTAAAGTCCAACTGCTCAAATGGGATTTCAAAAGCTGTTTGGTAAAACAGAAGCTAGCTTTAATGGAAGCAAAGTGAATGTAGCCTCCCCCATTCATACAAGTAGCAATGCTATATCATATGATGCAGAAAACATAATCATAATATTATGATAAAGGAACCAAAGTGAGAAGGGTTACTGGCTTTATCTACCCAATTGTTTTCTTCAAAGGAGCAGAGTCATAAAACCCACCAAGTATATTAATAATGACTACTACAGTCAATAATAGCACAAACAAACACACAAAAGGAGGAGACAAAGAAGAGGATTGAGCCAACCCTCCCTCATCTTTTTCCTTTGTGTTATCTGCTTCTAACTATTACGCAATGAAAATTAAATCAAACGGTTTGTACCACTATGAATCCCATTGTTGACATAAAATAATTAAATTACTTCAACATTACTAATGAAAAGAAAGAGACGCCACTATGTGATAGAATTGTAGCTTCTCTAGCAGCTCCTTGGCATGTGATGCGCCTCTCTTTTGTACTCGCAGAAATAGTTCATCGCTGAGTTTCTCGCCGATGTGTGCATCAACGAGAACTCCAGCCACACTCCGGCAGCTGTTGGCGAGGGCTCGGCCTACTTCGGCTGCATCATCGGGCTGGTTCACCACAAGGGGGCTCCCTCCTTTGAAAATCTCAAGCTTGTTAATGGTGAATGAGCCGTCGGCTTCTACAACCTCCTTGAAATCTTGTAAACTTGATGCATACACCGGAATGTTGAAAGTGTCACGTTTCTCACTGGTGATAAGACCCTGCAATTATAAAAAAAAACAGTAGATCTTATAAGCTAATTAAGGCAGTTTTCTTTTAATTTCTTTTACCATGATGAACATTGATCCTTTTGTCTTTGATATAAGACATTATATATCCAACTGATCAATATAGTTTCTATATGGGCCATCCACGAGACGATGTTGTTATAATTTCCATCTGCCGACAGAAGTAATCAACAAATTGAGGGCTTGATCGACTTTAGTGGAGCATCCAAGTGCTAGAATATTAGTGTAATTTAATCATGACCAGTGAAAACTCATAATTAGGTCTTGTGAAATCAACACCTAACCTTGCATATCTATCTTTCCTATCAAACTATGAAAGTCATTATGAAGCCCAATTCCTTCTAACTATATAAGAAGAAAGAGATGTAAATGGCTATGGCATTCCATTCCCTACGTAACTTAGTTACAAACATGCAACTAAATCGATGCACAGCACTAGGATTTTGGTACAATTGGTTCTCGATGGTATAGATGGTGTGTGCTTGCTTTTGGTCTGCCAAGAAGCAGAAGGTAATGAAAACTGCCTAGTCGTAGGTCTATTATGCATGATATATGGACAGTACCAGTTAGTTATCAATTAATACACTACTCTAGCTTTGAGATCGAGTAAAGAAATACCTCTTGGAGAAGATCGTCCCAGGCATCCTGAAAGTGGGTTCCGAAGAGAATTCCCGGACCACCCTGGTCGGTGGGGTCGACGGAGGTCCTGCCGAGGCAAACCAGGAACATGGAGCCACCTTTCTTCATCTCCCTTGATCTTGCTCGCAGGAAGTTTGCTAGGTCTGTCTGATACTGCTTCTTATAAGCCTTGGCCGTGCACTCCTCCGCGCCGTGGATGAACACCCTCCCTTTGTTGTACGCCGGCGACCGCTTGTCCACCACACTCTCCGGCACCTGCATATCCCACATACGTATTTACATACGTAGAATAATAGTATAGTTAGCTATAGGATTGGGACACACCAAAACAAAGCATGCATGCATTTTCATAAAGTAGTGAGATCACTCTCATGAGCAATATATTTTATCTATTATTCTTCAAGAAATCCAAGCAGGCTCACAGTGCTTTTCTTTGATTATTTTTGGTCCAACCCACTTGGCTTTTTTTGCCTCGATCAGATGCATTCAGTCTTTTTCAGGACAACTCGAAATATGTATATTTGGTAATAATTCTTAGGGAAATAGAAAAATTGCTTTAGGCATGCTTCAAAGTCGAAAGCCAGAAGGAATGATTATGTGATTAAGAACCCTAATTTATAAGTACCATTAACTCTAATTAGGTAGCAAGTTGATTAGTTAATTAGTCAAACTAGATGATTATTTACTAAGTGAAGGATGTGGTCGGATAAAAAAATAAAAAAATAAAAAAATAAAAAAATAAAAGAAAAAAAAAAGAAGGAGAAGGAGGAGAAAATGTGGTGTAAAGGGTATCAATAATTAAATTTGATAATTATATATGATTATTTTCATTTCATTACCATTCAATGAAAATAATATTTACTATTTGACAGAGGTACGTATTGTAAACAAACTATTATCACAGTCTTTTACGAACTCAGCTACTTTCTCCTAACCACGAAGACCATGATTTTGGGATTTAACTTTTGACCGACTCAAAGCCGGCTATAACAAACAGATGTTGAACGTAGGAAATGTATAATACATTTTTGACTTTCTTTTGCTTAAACTGCGGGATATCTGTTTACTGTGATATCCTCGGAAATAATTCACACATATATGTCATCACCAACCTAGAATTTTGCAGTTTGTTATATTTTAAAAATACAGTAAAAAGTGATAAAGCAACTGACCAATGATCAACAATATTCACCTGAGAAAGCCAATGCAGGGAAAACGCCGAGTGAAAGAGGTCAATGGACCTGGACGGGAAGAGGCTCCGGTAAAAGGAACCAGGAACGCCTGCCGCAAAGTACGAGCGATGGTTATCGGCGGCGAGGCACTCCTCCATGCTTCCGGCCCCGTAGTTGGCCAGAGGAGGGAGGAGCTGGAAGAGAGTGTTGAAATCATTGCTAGGGAGGTCGGAGAAAAACGCTGAGAACTCCGGGGGGTCGATCCCGGAGGCCTCGTAGCGCTTGGTAATGTGCTTGATGATCACATCGACGATGTAGATGGTGTTGCTTCCGCTCGAGCAGCCCAAGTCCACAACCACAAAGGGAACGTCGGGAGAGCTCAGCTGAACACTGTCTAGGGTTTCCTTGAGAAGGTGAAGCATAGATCTTGCATGAATGGCCTGATCAAAATCATTTGAGAACACAATAATCAGAACATAAACTAAATCAAACAACAAAACAATCAAGTGCTAGCTTAATGGTGGTCGATAGTTTTGTGAAACTTGACAAACGTACCTGGGCTTGGGAATTGTTGGCATAGCTGGCTTCTCCTTTGCCTCCTTTCATGCTAAAAATCCTCTCAAGGTTCATGTTTGAGACTACGACATTGTCTCCCTTTGGAGCCATTTGAATAGTATTATGATCAGAAAGCTAAAGAGAAAAACTTGGTGAGAAATATTATTGGTAGTTGAGAGGTTTGAAGGGGAAGTGAGAAAATGCTGAGTATATATAGAGGGAGAGGAGAGAGAGAAAAGGGTAATCTATGTTTTTGAGAAGAGTGACAATGAAATTATGTTATACTGCATATAATTTTAGGAGTGGCATGATGGGGAGCTAGCTCTTTAATTGTGTTCCCTAAAGAATTTTCCATGTGCGCCAAGTTGGGGCTGATGTGACATTCCTCTTTAATTTGCTCAAATTTTTGTAGTAGCTAGCTCGTCGTGTATATATATTGAAAGGTTTCTAAACTTTTTATGTACATATATCCAATTCCACTCAAATATATATTTTCTCTATAAAAAAAAATTAAAAAAATTGTGACACGTCAAGCACACAAATTTTTTCCCATATTCATTAATGTTGTTCTTTTTAAATATATATATATTTTTTTCAGATGAGAGATTTAGGGATCTTCACATTAATCTCCAAATTAAATCTTGCATATGTTTGGATTAATGTGTTATTACACTTTAGTGTTATTTAATTTAATCTCAATTACACTTTTGTGAGAGTAGCTTGCAGTAAATCTTTTTATTAACAAAACTTACAAACTGCCTAAATCGGAGTAAATCTTTTTCTAATATAGCTGATAGTACTCCAAACTTCTCAATACAAAATATTATATTTTATTTTTTATATATATTTTATAGATAACATTATATTTAATAAAGCAAGATTTAATTATTATAAAACGGACTAGATCATTAACGGATCGGATCAACTTGAATCTGTATCCGATTCGTTTAAAAAACAAATTAACAGACCTTATCAACGGATCAAAATGTTTTCCAAATTCGTTAAAAAAGGTGCGGATCCGGATCCAATTGTACTAGCTTAATTAGAGTGGGGTGTCAAGTATTTTGTTTTTTTTAACCTACGAATTGAATATATGTTTTAAAACAGGTACATTGAGGGATTTATTTTAATTTTTATATACCTTTATTAGTAATTTTACATGAGTTGATAAAGTCACTACTGACTTGAATAAATTGAAATATTTTTAGAAAGGTGAGATGTGAAGGCCTCCGTATTTGGCAGAGCGACCTGGTAAGGCCAAAGCTAGGGTTCACAATGGCGGCGGGGAGTCTAGTGCTTTCTAGACCGTGCAAAAGCATATGGAAGGCGGCACACAAGTGGCGAGACGGTGGCCTCCTATTCAAAGGCGTTTGGATCTCAGACGTGGTTTTCACAGGCTCCAATTGGAACATGTCCCAATTGTGGGTGTTTTTCGGGCTGGGGGTCGACCACCAGAGATGATGGCGGCGTTTGTTGGGTCGGTTATGATTGATCGTCGGCGCTATGTTGCGGGGCGACGTCTCCGATGCCGGCAGTTAGGATTGGGCTCGGCCACTGTTGCAGATCGAGAGGTCCGTGAGGCTTGGGTGACGACGCTGGAAGTCGGCAGGTGGACGACGACCTTTGCTGGTAAGGATCTGCAGCTTCATTGGTGGGGCGCTGATGGGTGGAAGCTATTTTGGGCATCGCTGGCCTGGACTGGGACTCAGGATTTTGGGTCTGGCCTTGGTTCAGCTTATGTCGGGCCTGGGTTTCAGCTGTTGTTGAAGGTAGCCCTGCTATGTGAATCACCTTTATGCCCTAGCTTAAAGGGGAAGGAGGAAGTTTAATTTTTAGTTTTCAGATTTAGGCCTATTTTCTATGCTTATGTTCATAGATATAGGTATTTTAAAAATTTTATTTTCTTCGAATAAGTGAGTGTAGTTTCGAATATAGGTGGTTTATCCTATGTATTATGTTGGTGTTTTACACCACGAAGTCCTGTATTATCCTGAAAAGAGGTGATAGTATGTGTATATGTAATTGTCATCTTGGTATGAGTAATATATTGGCACTGCCTTGATTGATTAAAAAAAAAATATTTGAAATATTCTTGGTCGGAAAATGACTTACTTACCTTTTTTTTTGTCATCGAGATAATTTAGTAATAAATTTATTATTATGGCATGTTTACTAAACAGGAAAGGGAATGACTCCACAGGGAGTGACTCCCATTACCCCTTAAAATGGATGTTTACTAACTAATTGAGAAATAGATTCCGTGTGGGCCCACAATATTTTTCAGGATTGACTCCATTTTCATTCCCTTGGAGAGAGGTAGTATTGATTCCTGATCATGGGGGAATCAAATTTTTATTCTTAAATTATTCTCATTATCAGAAATCCTCTTTCGGGATTCAGATTCCTAAATATTAGTAAACACATGAACGAGAATGAATCGTAAGATTGAATATGATTCCAGATTGCAAGTAAATATAGACATATGAATGACTCATTCTCTCTCGCATTCCTCCTCTCTCCAATTCTGATCCTTCTCTCTGCAATTCATTGTCAATCCCATTGCGGTTTAGTAAACAGTGCTTTACAGTAGTTTAATAATATTAAAAATGGAACTGATAAAAAAACGGAAGGAGCTAACGTTACGCATGGGAAATATTAAAAGCGACCTGTTAGTAGTAATAATGGACTCATTATACTAACAATTTACTAAATTTTACGGGTTACAGTTACGATATTAATAAT
Source organism: Potentilla sterilis (assembly GCA_963682095.1). Taxonomy (NCBI): domain Eukaryota; kingdom Viridiplantae; phylum Streptophyta; class Magnoliopsida; order Rosales; family Rosaceae; genus Potentilla; species Potentilla sterilis. Next base: position 34,845,853 of record OY821759.1, on the reverse strand, counting down.
TTTATTTGTAAATCTGTTTTGGATTCTTGACTTTTTATTTTCGAATTATTCTTGACAATATGAAATTGATGCACACTCATATCGTCATTCGAGTAGTTTTAAATACAATCCACTAATCTCTTAATACACACTCCTTACTTAATACACTATCACTTAAATTTTTCATTTTAATATTAGACTAGATACACATCTCGAAGTACCTAAAATACTCTTATGCTAAAAACCCATGAAATATCCTATTAATATAAGTGATAATTAATATATACTGAATTTTTAAAAATATTTTCAAGTATTTGTTAACTTACTTTCTACAAGTTTCGTCTATATATTTTTAAAATTTTCATTCAAAACAACATTGGTCAATTGATAATTAAATTGAGGACTGTTGTTACAACTCTAACATCAATCAATAGTCAAAACAAAATAAAATAAAATTTCAAAATTAAGATGACTAGGTGTACAATTGTATTGCGCCATTTAGTTTTTTTTAATAATTTTTTTTCTTATGATAATTGATGTCTGTTTTGGTCAGTTAATCTATTTATAAAATCTGATTTGAGATATAAAATAAGAGGTGTATGTACGTATTAATTAAGTGATTTGTGGAGTGTATATAAAATTTATTTTGTCATTCTCATATGGTAATATTTAGGGTGTATTTCTAAATTTGAGTTAATGTGTTTGTCATTGGTTTTATTAGATATTAATTACATTTAAGCAAATGCGAGTATGAAAGCACATGAGTTATGTGCATCAGATTGGTTTGCTAGCTTGGGTATCTCAACTCTAAGCTTTTGGGGTGAGACTTAATTATACGGTAATCACATGAGTTATTCTTAGTCGGAAATTATGTCCGATTGCTTTCTTTCCTGCCACAGATAATAAATTGAGATCAACTCTAATCGACGAAATTCGAACTTTTATGTGTAAGTTCGATCACACCGGCCTAGAAACTATTACCAAGTGGACCACCCGTTAATGGTTACCAACTCCACAACCCTGGTGTATTGGGTAGCAATATAGCATGGTATTAAAACCTGATAAACCAACATGACAAAATTCATATTTATCTGTAAAGTCCTCCACATTCCTGTAACTCCATAAGTAGCAGCGATCATGCCAGAAGTAGAAAGAGTCGCCATCAGTAGCTTCCAATTAAGGGAAACAATGGAGTGCAACTTACATGTATATATAGTACTATAAACATCACATGGTTAGCAGCAGAATGAGATATGATCGTATGAAACATTTGCTAGGTAATCGTGTCTTTCATTTCCACAGTAAAATAAATTTTGAGAGAGAATAATTAACCAATTATCTTCATACAAAGTATAATGAGAACAATGAACTGATGAACATACATTATATTTCTTAAGGTTTAAGTGCGCAAATACACAGGGACAGGATTAGAAAGCTAGCTCCAAATTAAAGAAGGTTTATATTGAGGATTTTACTACATGACGGCAATTTCATTGTCGGGTACGTAGCTTATGAGGACTTTGTTGGATAATGGAAATGAAAGATAGACTAAAAGCCAAATGATGAGTGATTATGGTCATATTAATTTAACCATCACCCAGAAATCAAGGTTCAATTTGTACCTATACCCTTTTAAACTACTAATTAGACTTGTAGCCTTTGTTGGATTAGTGTTGGGACATAGGTAATTAGCAAAAAGCCAACAAATTACAACAGAAAACAAAGGCATGCACCCCTCAAGTTCTAAGAAATATTTCAAAGTTATCCTAAAATTGGATGGGTAAGCATTCTAGAACTGTTGATGTAAAGTGTCTTGTAACAACTACTTTCTTAACCGAACGACCAAATGCTTGGTTTAGTGCGTTCTTCGACAAAAAATATTCTTTGATTTCTTGACTTGATCTAACTTTGCGGGATTTTCATCACCAAAAAAGAGAATTGAACTCTCTTTTTGTTCAAACAAATTATGGGTCTCCAATCATTCTTTAATATGTTAGTTAGACTTTACGCTTGATTATCTTAGAGTGAAGGTGAGTATATGGTTAGTTTATATATAGGTATCACACTCAAGTAACGAAGTTAAAATTGAAAAGTTTTACTACATGGGCGGCAACTCTGAGTTGTCACAAAAAGTCTATATTTCTCGCTTAATTTAAAATGTGACGATTTTAAATCACAGAATAATATCAAATTAAATTTGTACGTATAGTCTCACCCCATTTCTAAATTGTCAAAAGTAATTGTAGGATAACATATATAATATTTATTTGGCGATTGGCACAAGCCATCTTCCATTCTACAGAAATTTTATCGCTCAAACAATTTAAAATAAGCAAGCTAGTAAGAAACGAACAACATTATCCAAGTTGTTATAGATAGGCAACATGGTTCCAAAGGTAAAGAAACAAAGGATATCATGGAGCTTGATTGAGCTACAATTTCATGTTTGGCCATCCATCTCTTCAAATTTTAAATTCTAACCCTAGATCCGGAATCTTGCTAGCTCTATCTTATTGGTGTTTGCTTTGCACTTTTTCAGAAACTAATGGTATCATGTGACCTATATATGAGACTACGACCCTCTTTTTGCAGCTGGTTACTGATCCTGTGTCGACTCAAAGTCTTCTACTGGCACACCGCCGTGATAGTCGCCGGTTCACATGAAACAAAAGCCGTCCAACTTTGTTCTCCTTTGTCACCCCCCACCTTTAATTCTCTTTAACCATCTTTAACCTCCTCACTCCTCAATAAAACTACGTACCCTATATCCCACAATTAAGCACCTACAGCTTTTGCTTTGTATAATCCCTCCTCCCATGCAAAAGGTCCATATAAAGCCATAAACGAACCCTTCTTTTCCATTATAATAGCTCTACTTTGCAGTCCATGTGGCCGTTGGACTGAGGGTAACCTCAATTACTCTTATCTGTGGCTTTAGGGTTTCTTGGAGAAAAGAGTAGTGTTGAAAGTTAAAAATGGTGATTAAGGTGGTCAAAAAAGAGGATGGTAGTTGTGCTATTGTGTCATATGACGCTCAAACTTGTCGACTGGTCCGGTATTTTGATTTGGATATGCAGGTCAAGGATTTGAAGATGCAGCAGTAAAATACCACAACTGTTGCTTGCGGGGGCGGCTGGCTTGTCGCCTTCGGAGACAGATGGGACCAGAATGCATGAGAGGTAAACTTCATCGATCTTTTGTAGTTCGTGTCCCTTCAAACTTGAAACACTCTCTCTCTCTCTCTCTCTCTCTCTCTCTCTCTCTGTGTTTATATGACCACGACATCGATCTACTAGATATTGTACACAATAATTCGATGTTTAGTAGTACTCATGTGACGTCTGATGTACATTCACTTTGCCAGAGATTAACGCAGATTGCAGCAAGAAGGATCAAGATCAGATCGAATAAGTGTTTGATTAGAGATTTGTATCTGTTTACAGAAATAAACTTGATAATGTTTGGTATGGTGGTCCAGTACTCGATCGGGAAGATATAATGGATTTAGGGTTTACCAATCTACATTGCATCTTAAGTAGTCGATCGAAGTCATGTCGATCGACTACTAATCCGACATCTGTTTCAGATAGCTGCAATACGGCCGGCCGGCCGGCCGGCAGGGGCAACAGCAAAGCAAGAACTTGGTCATATATATGTGAGGGTGGAGGCTAGGAGAAGAAGCCCCATGCCAAGCCATGCATATGCCACAGAGAATATAATGAGTGCTGGTCCATATATGGGACACCAGATAAAATTAGTTTCTGGCCAGCCGATATGTGTGTACTAATAAAAAGGAACTATAATTACATATTGGGGATGATCTGATTCTATATATATGGCACTAGTTGACATAGATTTTTTTTCTGGGACAAAATTCTTAGCCTCTTAAAGGCAAACTAGGATTAATGGTTATCCATTTACAACACACCCTTATCATAGAAGCATATATAATTTTGTAACACATTGGAGGAACAACCAAAACACAGTAATGGTTTGGGACTAGAAATAGGGGGCACAATCAAACATGGGGTTGGGTTATGTGACGACAAAGATAAGTGTAGGAGACTATTTGACATATCTTCATATCTATGAAATCATTTGTAGGTTTTAGCCTCGTCTATGTTATAATTAGTTTTATAGATAAATCTAACTCTCCAAGAGTTTTTATATCCTTGTAGTTCATCAAGGAAGGACTTTTGCTATGCTTGATTGTTTTAAAAGATTTAGGACATGTTCCAAATTATTTTTGATGATGCACCAAATTCAGTGTGAGGGTGATGAAAACATATATGAACATGATCAGAGACATGTACTCTAAGTTGTTGCACCGTGCTTTGTGCTCATATATTATTGAAACAAATTAAAGACTTCAAATTTTGTAAAATTAACCTAACCGAGATTTATAAAGCAAAAGTTTATAGTAGATTAACGATGTTAATTCTAAACTTCATGATTTGGAATGTTGTTGATTAACTTGCTATTAGTTGAAATCCTCCACAATTGTAAGAAGCTGGTATATTTAATGATAGAAAGTGTGTTTAGAGAACTCGACTCCAGCAATTTAAATTATTATCAAATTATACTCATATTTGAACGAATGGCAAACCAAATTATTAAGTGAAGATTGAGCAAGTGTATTGAATGTAAGGTTCTCCACATATATAGCATGCATCAATATTACTTACTAATTAATAATTAAATAATTACTCAAAACTACAAAAGCCATTAATATATATTGCAGGGTAAGAGAGGTGCGTGATAGAAGCAAGCATAAAAAATTTAGGGTTTATAGCCATAGCAACTAATTCAACGGGGTATTGGGAATCAAAGCCTGCATGAAATTTAGGATGAAGTTTCTAATTTTCTAATTGGATGTATAAAGATTGGGATCACGAGAATCCAGCAAATAACCTTTATTTTATTGTAGCTATTATTGTTAAGTATTATTATCTTTATTTCCCTCTCGAATTTTGTGGTTCGAATGGTGCTGTGGTGGTGGGTTTAGGAATCGGCCGGTGAGCTGGTTCTCTGTTTCCTGTTGGGTAACATCCTTACGACGGCGGCGACGGTGGCCATTGGTGAATCTAGACTGCCTGGTTGTATATGTCAGTTGGCCTCATTTGCCTCACTGGCTATTGCAGGTTGTCTTCAAAGTCGGGCACTTGAGTCTTGCATGTTTGCGATGTTCAGACCAGTTCTTGTTGTGCATTTATCTTGTTTTCCTAATAGGGATCTTGACGGCAAGCATTTATTCATCTTCCATATGAATTCGTCGAGGCACGCAAGACTACTCGAGAATTTAAGGCAAGTCAATTATAAGAACTCTCTAACCTCAAACATGATGATCGATGATCGATATCTCAAGTAAGAAAAATGAAAATTCGATCCTCATGCACCAGCAGTGGAAGTTATCGGCACTTACTAGAGGTGATATCAGCCTTGATATCTATAATCACCTATTTTCTAATAACCAAAGTGCGTGCAGTATTCAGCTGACAATTTATGTTAGTACAAGTGTTTGTCGATATTCTGAATTTCATGTTTTTATGATACACATCAAAATATATATGATTTTGTGCAAACAACATTTCATCGGAAAAAAAAATCTAATGTTGTTTCATAGACTATTGTTTTTAGACTGACATATACTATGAAAACACTGATAATCAAGCTTTCATAAATCCAGTCAATATTCCAAAATGTAGATTGGCCGCCCACCACAATATTACCATAATACCATCTGTTGCCTTACCGTCTGAGAATCCTTTAGCAACTTTTTTAACTCAACCTTATTCTTGTTAGAGCAGACACTAACATGTTACTCAGGTGGTGGCCAATGCTCGGTGGTGGTGCTGCGGGATCATTGTGATTTGAGGTTATATTTTTTACCTTTTTATCCCAAGAGGCCTTGGTTGGACACCAGTGGACGCAATGGTCATGTTAAAATTTGTCTCAAGTCTTAACAGTACTAGAGTGAGGGCTTGGTGCTGGTGTGATGACGGCTTCGCTCACCAGCGTGGCAAAGTTGGTGTTGCTGCAGATGGTTTCACTATGCCGGCATGGAGCGGCTCGTATGGCAGCATGGCAATAACCAGTTGCCCCGGACTTTACTTGGTTGATATATATATATATATATCATCTCTATGGTTGTATGGTACAATTGTTATCTTATTTGTTCAAATAGATGCAAGGTCTCAATTTTACTCCATGCTCTACTGCTTAACAACGAGAATACGAATGAAAGATGGTCATTTTAATGATTTTAGAATTCAAGTGATGCCACTAATAAAGGAAGGATGATTAAAAAGAGGGAGTTCAATTGTTAGTTAGAAACAACACAAATATAACCTAGTTTACACACAATGAGAAGAATATGGAACTCCTAGTGCAGATTAGCCAAGCATGCCCAATTGGAAACAGAATACCTGTATTGACAGAAATTCAGTAAGCCACTGCCATAAATACTAGCTGAGGTCAGGGTAATACAATTAAGAATGGCTAGGAACTGGAAAAGATTACAAAGACATGGTAGTTTGCACAAGCTTAGAGATCCTAAAGGTCACAGGTAGATCGCAAGCATCACGAGTTCAAACATCAAGAACCCAACAAGGACAGAACTAATGATATAGTATTAGACATTTCCTCAAACCTCTATTGTATTTGCAACATATGTCGGCACTTTACTAGGTGTATATTCATCAAGAATAATAATTTATCAACTAAATGAAACTTTTCTACATAGCATTAAATATTAGTCCATTTCACTAGTAAGACAAATGAGTATATTCAACACAACAAACTAAAGCAAGAAACAGAGCTATAATATATACAATGGTATCGCAACGTCTCTCCGGTACCTGATCAAAGAGAGCATGATCAAGATCCCATAAGGAAAAAAATAATAGGAAACCATTAAATATACACCTATAACTGGATTACTGGGAAACAGGCTGCAACAACCCCTTGGACTCGTCATAATTCCATCTGCAAAAACATGAAAACATATAAACATATATTCTTAAAAAAAAAAGCAAGGTTAATATATTACCCCCTAGATAGGAAGAAATGAAGACAAAAATCGAGAAATAATATCATCATTTTACACATCAAAAACAGTTTCTGCAAGCGCGCACGCACGTAATGCAAAGCAGCTGATCTTTTGCAGGATGATTTTGAGTGAAGATTAGAAGTGAATGGTTTGGCTTATTGAACCACTATGCAAGAGGCACCCCAAATGCGATCCCTCAACTTCTCAAATTTGAGAAAAGGATCCTATAGTTGGGGTGCACCAAAAACTCAGTAAAGCCATAATTTCTAAAGATATAATAATTCTACACAGAGATAATATCCACTTTAGAAAACATGTACAAAACTATTATTTCTTTGGTTGACATGAATTGAAGGAGTCATACTTGCAAAGGAAAACTGGCCGTAGTTCATTTTTTGTATCATCTCCTAATTGGCTCCGTCTTTCGATTTCTTCACTGAACTTAGCAAGAGGAAGAACTTCACATGGACCGAGAATTAAGCCCGCCATTGCAGTGCTTTCATGATTAGATTCATACACCTATTATGGAGAAACAATGAATTTATATGACCTACCATATATAAAAACAATAACAGATTTGATATATAATTAGAAAAAAATTATGCTACAAATCAATTGTGTAACTGGAATTACATCAAAAGTAAAATAAAGACTAGGTGTATAAAACATATTGCAAAACATAAAGACACATACAATTATGTATACAAGAAGATAGTGTACCTCAGTACTTTCCAGTGTAGATGGATGACCAACATTCTCTGGCACATCAGTAGGAAAGAAGCAACTGTTAACCATAACCCACTTTGACCCAGTTGTCATATCCTCCCACATTGACTGCAAGAAGATGAAAAAGTTTCAAAACACAATCACTGATCACTTGGTGACAGAAATAACAGGTGATTTAGAACAAAAGACTGACACTAATATAAATTTCAAAATATTAGGATACAGCTACCAAGGGATGGATCATAAATTACTTGCCTGAAGCTTAGAGGGTTTTAATTTTCCATGACCAGACTGTAAGACAGCATGTTCTTGTAGCTCATATGTTACTCCATCAATGCGACAAGAACGGTAAAAGTGTTTTTCACTGACAACTTGAATTGGATCACCGATCCATTCAACAGGTCGCAAGCCGTCAGAAGTATTTTCTTGTGCATTATCTTGGTCATCTCTAATGGAACAGCTAGAATCTTCTCCACTGTTCGGAAGCCCTGCTTGATCAACAACTTCTGAGTTAGAAACAGGCTGAGAATTAACAGAATTATCAAAATCTTCATTGGGTATATCAGCAGGAGATTCTATTTCAGATTCATCAGGTATCTTATCAAATTTAGAGAATTCATAATTATCAGTTTGTTGCGTCAAACTTTCACCGAACGGGAAACTTCCAGTAAGAGATTTCTCATCCATACTATTACTGATTGTTAAGAGATTATTACCTTGCATTTCTCTTTCGTTTGAAATATTTGAATCAGCATCTTTGTTGGATAAATCAACAGGAGGCACTGCGCTTGATTCATATAGTCTAGATGAATCAGAATTATCTATTTCTTGAGAGGATCTTTCACCAGAAATGAAACTTCCAGATAGAGGTTTCTCCTCCGTACTTTGACTGCTTGAAGGGAAATTATTCCCTTGTATTTCTGTTGCTCTTGAAACATTTGAATCAGAATCTTTGTTGCATAAATCAGCAGGTGGTTCTGCACTTGGTTCAAAAGATTCCTTGTCAGATTTGGATGATTCAGACATATCTATCTGTTGAGATGTCCTTTCACCAGACAGGAAAGTTCCAGACACAGTTTTCTCATCCATATTGTTACTGCTTGATGGAAACTTATTCCCTTGAGTTTCACTTGCAGCTGAAATGTTGGGATCAGCATTTGTATTTGATAAATCAGAAGAAGGTTTCCTGTCCAATGCAGATGATTCAGGAATATCTATTTGTCTAGATGATGTTTCACTTGACATGAAACTTCCAGTAACAGGTTTCTCATCCGTATTTACACTGCTTGATGGTAGATTATTCCCTTGCATTTCTCTTGCAAATGAAACTTTTGGATCAGTTTCTGACTTAATACTGTCCGTGCCCAGACCAACCACATTAGCAGGATTCGGGAAAACAGAGCTTACATGTGCATTTATCTTCTGCTCATAGACCTTTGGATCTATAGCCCCCACTTTATTACCCGAGGACATCTGAACTACAGCTGTGCTGGAAGCGGTGACAGTGCCGGGAGGGACCGTGCTGGGAGGGACCGTGCTGGAAGCCACCGTGCTGGAAGCGACCGTACTGGAAGGGGCCGTGCTGGAAGGGGCTTTCAATTGTATATTGCTTCTCATAACACGCCCATACTTAGGAGGCAAAGGCTTTCCATTGCTTAGCGACAAGCATCTTGTGCAGTGCCATTCACCTCTGGGAATTCCTCTCTGGTTAGGTGATTGTGCACATGTAATGTGATATCCTTTCTCACATGCATCACATATAAGAACATTATCTACCTCATTGATGCTAAGCTGGCAAGTCTGGCAAGTCAAAGCCTTACTCATGTAATCCCTTGATGGAGGGATCCATGTGGGATAATCAGGAAGCTGTGGTTGCAATAATTTCTGAATAATTTTCGCAATTTCATTGTGACTATTATTAGGAAGTGGAGAAGGTTGAACAAAGCGAATCTTTTGTGAAGGCTGATGTCCACCAGGCACGTGTCCAGAAGATGGCTGAGAGGTGAATGGCCTAGAATTCTGATCTCTTGCTGCTAATGAATTCATTGGTGGCTTACTCATACCAGAAGTTCCTTCAACCCTCATAGAAGTAAGATTTAGCATCTTGTGTTCTGGTCCACTTTGAGTTTGTGTCGACCAAGTTGGAGCATTAACCGGTGGCTGATTTGCAGAAGAATTTGCTGCAAATGAGTACATATAACTTGTCAAAAACAGCATTCTGATAATAAGTTCAATATTTTCCGAGAATGGCACCTTAGTTAGTGCAAACTAAAACTGAACAGAATTAGTTACCCTGTACTTGATATGTATAAGAAGAACCATTGGATCCTCCATCAGTCCTTAACTGTACTCTGTCACCTCTAGGCAATGCAGGGGAAGATGAATCCCTTCCTGGTTGGCTACCAGACACACTGCCAGAACCCACGGGCAACTGATACTGTGCAGATGTAGGAGTTACAGTTGAAACATGAACAAGAGGAGAAGCCACATAACCACCAGTTGCAATAGGCGCATTTGGGCTATCTGTAGACATACGAACAGTATGTGGCATCCCATGGCTTTCAGCTGCTGCATTAAAGCTTGTTTTCAACGGTTGAGATGGATATGTAGCAGTTTGTGCAGCATATTTTTTCGATTCATCCATCTACACAAATTCCAACATACCCTAAATCAGAGACTTATTTACTCGGAAGCACCTATCTGGCATCAAACAAATATTCTAGCCTAAACTCTTAACCTTCCCAACCAGCTGCTAGCTTTCTCATTATCCTCAGTTCCTAACTGATTATACATAGCTACTTTAAAAATATATATCTATATATATTATATATATATATATATAATTATTAATAAAAAAGAAAAGAACCCTTTCAAGAACTCCAACACAATAACTATGCGGTATTCCAATCATATCAAGAATTGGTATCGCATATCGAATCGAAACACAAAATATACACCATACAAGTATACAGTAGTATCAATCCAATACCAATGAAATCAAACCCAACAACTTTAGCCTAAACTCTTAAGCTTCCCAACCGGCTGCTAGTTTACTCATTATCCTCAGTTCCTAAAACAAAGATGAAACCTTTCAAGAAACTCAACACAATAACTATTCGATTAACTGCAAAGCCAAGCTGAACCATGAAAGAACACAAAATTGAACTCATATTAAGAATCGAAACACAAAATACACACTATACAGTAGTATCAATCCATCTCCAACATAAAAAAAACCCAATAAACCAACGAAATCAAACCCTAATCAACAATTTAAAACCATAATAAAAACCACAAATTGGGGTCATTACCTTCCTCTTAGTCAAGGCAAACTTCTCGGCAACCGTCAGCTTTGGACCTCGAAACCCTAACCCCTGCTGGTCCTTAACATTGGCATTAAGCCCCAAATCCTCAATGACAGCCGCAATCGCATCTCGCGCCACAATCTCCTTGGGCGGCAAATCCTCACAAAGTTCCACCAGCTTAGCCCTAGCCTCATCCATCAGCCCAATCTCCGCCTCCGTCGGCTTCTCTCCGCCTCGAATCTTGGCCAAGGTCGACAACGCCAGCACAATCTCGGCGACTCTCTTTAAATCCATCTCGCATCTGGGCTTCTTGCTCAGCTCGGCCCCTAATTCGCCGTCGGCCATCGTTCTCTTGTCAACCCTAGGAGTCAGATCCATGAGACGACGTCGTGTTGAGGGAAGCCCTAGGCGTAGCCGTTGGGGTTTATTTGGCGGGTAAAATTGGTGGTTTGATTAAAATGAGGGAAGGGAAGGGAGTGTGAAGGAGGTGGGTGAATGAATAGGGCGAGGGAGCGAGCAGAGCGAGATTTGGAGAGGCACAATACAATGCCGAGGGTTGTTTCGTCTTTCGACCCGGTTCGGTCACCTTGGACTTGGTTATATATATAGGGATTAGGGAACGGACCGACCGTGTTTATTATTTTCTTTCTACTTTTTATTTGGTCGGAGATTAATCTCTTATTTCTTTTTTAAGATACCATCTCCAGTGTCAAAATAAATATTCATTTTTGGAAAAAATAAGAACAACTAAAATTACATCCAAGAGTGATGGTGGGAGTAAGAGAAATTTTTGTTCACACGCCTCAAAATAGGGTTGGGCATTTAGGTCCGAAGGACCGAAAGTCCAACTCGAAAACTCGAAAAAAGTTTGAAACGAGCTGAGTTGAAAATTTGAAGGACCGGCCCAAAATTCTGAAAAACGAGCCGAGCTCGGATTTTTTTTTTTTTGTGACCGAAAGCCCGGCTCGGCCCGAAGTTACTGAACAATGCCCAATAACCCATCACCCATACCCTATCAGGCCAGCCCTACTTCAAACTTCAGTCTCCTCCCACCTCGACTCCGACTGCGACTCTGCAACTGCGACCTCCGTCTCCTCCTCTGAGTCCACCGCGGCACCACCCACCTCTGACCTCCGTCTCCTCATCTCCTGACTCTCCTCGTCTCCGTCTTCGCCACCAGCCCTACAGATGTTGAGGAGCGTGGCGGTGACGTCGTCTTGGAAGTCGGGGGAGGAGCCAAAGAGAGTATCGGCGAGGTAGAGAATGGCACCGGTGTTGGCGTCGTGCTTGGTGATGAGGCGGAACTCCTATAGGGCTTCAGATCGGGTCTGTTCGGAGACGGAGCTGAGCTTGGAGACTAAGGACTGAGCCGTTCAGAGCTTGACCTCCATTTTACTGTGATTTTCGGATTGTGCTTGGATTTGATTTTAGAGAATTGTTGGGGGATTTAGAAAGAGTAATGGAGATTTTGAGATACGAAGGTTTAAATTTGGAGGAGCTCACAGTGTGAATTTGGAGGAGTTCGTAGTGTGAATTTGGAGAAAAATTGATGTTAGGGAATACAAGTATACAACAGGCTATTTTTAGGCCTGAAAAAGCCCGAAAACCCAGCTCAGGGGGATCCTCAGTCTCTGAAAATCCTGTCTCAGCTCGGCCCGAAGGTGTCGGTCTTTGGGTCGGATTTCACAAAATTTGAGCTCGGCCAGGCCCGCTTCTACCCCTACCTCAAAATACTAAATACACGTATCCTTTTTCAGATACCTAACATCACATTTCATGAGTAAGTTAAATGACCAAAACAACCAATTATATATATATATATATATATATATATATATATATATATATATATATATATGTTCGTACCTAAAACCCGTAGGCCTGGTAGAGACAGATGAATCCAAGCGTGATTTCCTGTAAACCTGCTCACTAAGGGGAATACCGGGCGGGCCGGTCTTCTCCTCTCCGATGCCTAAGTTAGTACAGTTGGGATGAATAGATAACTTAAGCACGTATGATAAGCGGTTGGAGAGATCAGTTACCTATTAATGAGGGTAGTTGAGGCCCTTATATAGGTGGCCGGGCGTGAGGTCTGGCTTCACTCTTCGATGTGGGACTGGTTTCCTTCTGTTTGCACACCAAATGGCAGCTCTGGTGACCTCTTTGGCAGGCTGGCGCCTCCGGTCCCCGGGTCCCTGGTCGTAAGGTAGACTGCTAGACCCCGGGTCCGAGTGCTGATGATCCGGTCCCGGGCCCTAGGCCGGCCCCGGGTACACTGGCTGCGGGTATGTGGGCCTGTTGTAGCCCCTCTGTGGCTACTGTCAACAAGTTCCCCAAGTTTCCGGTCAAGTGCAATCTTGAATGGGGACTTAATATGTCTTGCTCCTGTCCCACAGACCCGCAGGGTTACCAACCCAACGGTGCCCAGTCCCCCAAGTCCGTATTGAAGATTAGGCGTGACCGGGCGTTCGGTCAGAGGAGGCGTGGTGAGTACCTGTTAATGATGATGTGTGACAGTTATGAGTATGTTTGCAATACAAATGATATTGTGCTTGTTTCTGGACAAACCCGTAGGCCTGACAGAAGCACAATAATAAATATAGAACATGAACAGAAGCACGTATAGTGGTTCACCGTGCCATCGGAGGGCACGGCTACGTCCACTTGGAATCTACTATGACCGGCCAATAGGCCATCGGGTTACAAGGGTGGAATGCCTTGGATCCAAGATCCCCAACTCTAAGGGGGAAGCCTTCTATTTATAGGGAAGGACGGCTCCCTCCTTTACAATGTTTCCAATGTGGGATGCTTATTACACTATTACACAATTCCTTACTCACGAAACTACTTCAGAGGCCCGGTGGCACGGCTTCCGAGTGCGGTACCGGTGATGTGGAACAATGGAGATGTAGCCGGGGTGCTGGTCTACTCGTTAGATGCCGGAAGTAGGACCTATGATGCCGGTTGCACGGTCCACGAGGTCACCGAACATGCTTGACGGTGTACCATATATACTGTCAACAAGTCCCCCAAGTTCCCGAGTAAGAGTGCAATCTTACTTGGGGAGTTAATCATCATGTGCCACCAAGCGTAGGTGGTGACCGAGTCACCCCTACTACCACCAGTCCCCCAAGTCCCGAAGTGAGATTGGGCTCTTACCGGGCGTTCGAATGTCGAGTCCCACCCTTCCGCTCGAGTGCTACTGATGTGCCCCCAGTAGTAGTTCCCCAAGTCCGTGCTGGAGATGTGACTTGGGCGGGAGTGATGAGGTGTCGAGCGTGATGAGGTGCCGGGCGTGATGAGATGTCGGGGGTGATGAGGTGCCGGGCGTTTCCTCACCGTCTGTGCCGGGGTCTGGAGCGGTGGCGGGTGCACCAAGGAGGATTCGGGTTTGACCGGTCCTGACTCGCTGAAGCCTGATTGGGCAGAGTTGGCGGAGCCGCGCCGGATAGGACCGGGCCTGTTGAATCCGGGGTGACCCGTTGGCTGGGGTGACCCGCCGGATGGGACCGGGTCGGCTGAATCCGGGGTGACCCGCTGGATGGGATGAGCCGCCGGATGGGACCGGGCCTGCTGAATGCTGGCTGGGGTGACCCGCCGGATAGGACCGGGCCGGCTGAATCCGGGGTGACCCGCTGGCTGGGGTGACCCGCCGGATGGGACCGGGCCGTGAGCGGCCGAGGCTCTGGCGCAGCGGTGCGGAACCGGGGCAGCCGGTAACCGGAGTGATGTCCGCCATGCAATAGATTTGTGCATGGAATCTGGACCCCGCGTTCTGCCATATCAGAGCGAGCCGGAGAGCATGGGATCTCGACCGGGCGTTCTGCCATATCGAGACGAGTCCCCCAAGTTAACTTGTGCACCAAACCTCAACCGGGCGTTCTGCCATATCGAGACGAGTCGGTGAGTATGAGACCTCGACCGGGCGTTCTGCCATATCGAGACGAGTCCCCCAAGTGAACTTGTGCACCAGACCTCGACCGGGCGTTCTGCCATATCGAGACGAGTCGGTGAGTATGGGACCTCGACCGGGCGTTCTGCCATATCGAGACGAGTCCCCCAAGTGAACTTGTGCACCAGACCTCGACCGGGCGTTCTGCCATATTGAGACGAGTCGGTGAGTATGGGACCTCAACCGGGCGTTCTGCCATATCGAGACGAGTCGGTGAGTATGGGACCTCGACCGGGCATTCTGCCATATCGAGACGAGTCCATATTGCTAGGCTGCGGGGAGGTGGCCCTGGTGTTGCGGTCTGCTGAGGCACCGGTCAACACTTGCTAGTTCTTCTCAGCTTGTGTTGGAGTAAGCGTTGAGGAAATGGGGTGGCATTGAGGTGACAAGTCTCGCCGTAGAGCCCCATATTGACCGCAGTTCAGTGCGATGCAGGGTTTTTATCCTGCTGGACAAGAGTACATGTGTTAGATGTAAACTCACCCGGGTGTATAAAGCCCATGCCGGTCGAATGTTCTCATAACCGGGGTCATGTCATGGAACCGGGTGGATCTCGACCGGGCGTTCTGCCATATCAAGACGAGTCCCCCAGTGAGATGCCATGGGGCCGGGTGGATCTCGTTCCGGGAAAAATGCTCTCGAGCCGGTTGGATGATCATAACCGGTGAGATGGTCTCGAGTCGGTTGGAGATGGCGTTACCGTAACGCGATGCATACTGATGCGTGCACCGTAGTGTGATGCATTGTAATGCGATGCATACCGATGCATAATGATGGCGATGCATACTAATGTGATGCACGCATGCATAATGATGGCGATGCATACCGATGCGATGAACTCTGATATGATCGTGCAATGCTGAAATGATCAACCGATGCATAATGATATGCGCAACACTGATAAGCGCATAATGACATGTGTGCAATGATGCATACTAATATGCGATGCATTGCAATGCTGAGATGATCAATCGATGCATAATGATATGCGCAGCACTGATAAGCGCATAATGATATGCGTGCAATGATGCATACTGATATGCGATGCATTGCAATGCTGAGATGATCAATCGATGCATAATGATATGCGCAGCACTGATAAGCGCATAATGATATGCGTGCAATGATGCATACTGATATGCGATGCATTGCAATGCTGAAATGATCAACCGATGCATAATGATATGCGCAGCATTGATAAGCGCATAATGATATGATGCTCGTGCTTTTATCACATGTCTAATTATCAATATTCCCCAACAGATTATGTACAGGTGAAGCATGCGTTGAGTAATAATAAATAAGTTAGAATACTTAGCTTTGGAGAAAGCTGCCGGGTGTTGAAATGGCATGCGGGAATGATTCCCGGGTTGCCCGGTGAATGTCTACGGGTGTAGAGAGCAGCTTGATTTTGCTGTTTGGAGCAGTGGGTGTCTAGAGAAGATTTCTGGGTGTCCAGAGGAGATTTGCCTGCTGAACCTATTCCCAGCCCTGCCTGCTGCAGCCCAATCCGGCCCGGCCCGTTTGCTGAAGCTGGCCTGTGTTGACCGGGCGAATAAAGATGACCGGGTTGACTCTTTTTGAATTGGGCGGGGCCCAGTTTTCCCCCCCTTTTTTTTCTCTTCTCTGTTTTCTTTTCGCATCCGGCTTCTCTCTCGGCCTTCTGCTTTCTCGTCTGGTTTCTCTCTCGTGCGGATTTCTCTCTCCCGGCCGGGGTTCTCTCTCTACTCGTCCGGTTTGGTCCATGCCCGGAGACCAACCGCACCGGACCCTGCTGCACCGGGTACGAGCCGCACCGGACCGGAGACGACGCACCGGAAGGGAGGAAGCCGCACCGGGCCGGAGATGACGCACCGGAAGGGAGGAAGCCGCACCGGACCCACACCCACAGTTACCGGAGAGGGAGGAGTGCGGCTGCGCGGGCGCCCGGCGATCCTGCTGAATCCACTGACCCGGGCGGGGTTGTTCGGCATGCATGCGACCATGCTCGTGCTGACGAAGGTTACGTCGGCCGATCGGGACTGCACTGCGGAGACGACCGCTCGACAGCCAGAGGTGAGCCGCACCGGACCGGAGGAGCCTGCTACACAGGGAGGACGAAGCTGGGTTGCCCGGGTTGGCTGGGCGGGGTTGACCCGTTGATTGGGCTACACGGGCCGCTGACCGGTTTGACCGGGTAGGGTTGACTCGGCCGGGCTGGCCTGCTAACTGTTAGGCCCGCTGACAGTAAGGCTGGGCTGCTGTCCTGGACTGCTTGCTGGCCAGGATGAAAATTGTTGGGCTGCTTGCTGGCCAGGATGAGAACTGCTGTCCTGATAACACGACCAGTAGAGCACAATGAACTCTTTGTATAGGTTCCCACAGACGGCGCCAATTGTTTCTGGACAAACCCGTAGGCCTGACAGAAGCACAATAATAAATATAGAACATGAACACAAGCACGTATAGTGGTTCACCGTGCCATCGGAGGACACGGCTACGTCCACTTGGAATCTACTACGACCGGCCAATAGGCCATCGGGTTACAAGGGTGGAATGCCTTGGATCCAAGATCCCCAACTCTAAGGGGGAAGCCTTCTATTTATAGGGAAGGAAGGCTCCCTCCTTTACAATGTTTCCATTGTGGGATGCTTATTACACTATTACACAATTCCTTACTCACGAAGCTACTTCAGAGGCCCGGTGGCACGGCTTCCGAGTGCGGTACCGGTGATGTGGAACAATGGAGATGTAGCCGGGGTGCTGGTCTACTCGCTAGATGCCGGAAGTAGGACCTATGATGCCGGTTGCACGGTCCACGAGGTCGCCGAACATGCTTGGCGGTGTACCATATATACTGTCAACAGTGCTCAAGTGTTGTCGTGCCATGAGCATGGAGCGGGGTGAAACCCGGAGAGTGCATGGGATGACAATGGGGCGTTGAAATCCGCCATGCAATAGATATGGAGCGGGGTGAAACCCGGAGAGTGCATGGGATGATAATGGGGCGTTGAAATCCGCCATGCAATAGATATGGAGCGGGGTGAAACCCGGAGAGTGCATGGGATGATAATGGGGCGTTGAAATCCGCCATGCAATAGATATGGAGCGGGGTGAAACCCGGAGAGTGCATGGGATCTCGACCGGGCCTTCTGCCATGTCGGAGCGAGTCCCCCAAGTTCCCAAAATGAAATTGTACCAACGGCAGGCCGGGAGTAGCCCGGTGGCTCGGCCCAGCTTGTGTTGGGATAAGTATAGGGTAAGACTGCTAGCCTGCGGGGAGGCCTGTTGGAGCGTGGAATAAGCCAACAGGTGCCCCGGTGGGTGTTGCAGCCATGTTGAAGCACCGTTTAACACTGGCTAGTTCTTCTCAGCTTGTATTGGAATAAGCGTTGAGGTAATGTGCATGTTTGTTAGCCTGCGGGGAGACTTGTTCTGTGTTAGAGAAACAATCTGTCCGGTGGGGTGGCGTTGAGGTGACAAGTCTCGCCGTGGAGCCGCACATTGATCGCAGTTCAGTGTGATGCAGGGTTTTTATCCTGCTGGACAAGAGTACATGTGTTAGATGTAAACTCACCCGGGTGTATAAAGCCCATGCCGGTTGAATGTTCTCATAACCGGTGTCATGCCATGGAGCCGGTTGAATGATACCTAACCGATGAGATGCCATGGAGCCGGTTGGATGTCTCATAACCGGTAAAATGCTCTCGAGCCGGTTGGATGTTACCTAACCGGTGAGATGGTCTCGAGCGGGTTGAATGTTACCTAACCGGTGAGATGCCATGCAGCCGGTTGAGTGATACCTAACCGGTCAACTGCCATGGAGATGCCCTACAGCCGGTTGAATGATACTTAACCGGTGTACTGCCATGGAACCGGTTGGATTGACCATAACCAGTGAGAAGCCTTCGAGCCGGTTGAAAGATCATAACCGGTGAAATACCGTGGAGATGCCATGCAGCCGGTTGAATGATACCTAACCGGTGAACTGCCATGGAACTGGTTGGATTGACCATAACCGGTGAGAAGCCTTCGCTCTTGGGGAAGTGGGGGGGCTTGACGCCTCGGGTCCCGCTCCTATCTCCCTGACCTGTCGCTCGTAAGCAGGACAAGTGGCTGACATGCATTTAAGTAGGAAGCCCATCAGTCCTGTCAGTTATGATGGCGTGGGAAGTTTACCAATGTTGGGACACGTGCCAGTAGGGAGCGATCTGAGATGGAGGGTCTGGATTCGCAGGCGTTTGAGTTGCCCTGATTGCGTATTGGGGGGATTACAAGCGCCTAGGGCACCGGACCCGTCTATAAAAAGGCCTCCTCTGCCTTCATAAGTTCTGTTTTGCTCTTGGCTCAGAGAGAAGAAGAGAAGGTTAGAGAGGAATCTGGTGAAAGCTCTGTGGAGGTGCCCCGCGACATCCGTTGCCTCAACCGTTCTTGTTCTTTGCCTACCATTGCTCGGTGTTTTCGTAGGACGGACTTTCCTCGGTTGTGCATAGTAATCGGTAAGTCTTGCTTTCTTTGCCTGGTTTTTTCTTTTTCTTTTTGGCGTTTTGCGGCGGGGGGGGGGGGGGGGGGGGGTCTGTTGCCGACTGTGAGTTGTTTTAAGTGGGGCGTCTGCGGTAATCTTGGGGAGGAGCTGCAGAGAGCGCTGTTCTAGCCTGTTGCTGACCAGCGGTGGGGTTTTGTTTTCTTCCCCTTAGGTTTAAATGGCTTCTGCAAGCTCTGATGGGGCTTCCGAATCGGCCGACAGGCGTCCTGTCGTGGACGATGAGGAGAGACTGGAGGATTGGCTCGGTTCGGAATCCCCGGAGGCCGAAGCCGCTGACCGCTCCCGGGGTGGGGTTTCGTCTTCCGGGTCCTCAGGATCTGAGGAAATCCCGCATGGGGTGCGCTTTTCTGGCACTCCGCTCGTGAGCTACACCATCGGAGTGGGGAAGAGGCCGTGGTGTGTGATGAGCCGGAGGGTAGTATGAACCCCGAAGAGATTGCCGCCTTCCGGGAGACGTGGAGTATCCCCGATGAAGTGGCGTTACGGCCGCTGAATCCCAGAGAGTCGGCCTGCAACCCGGAGGCGGGTTGGGTTGCCGTGCACTTAGACCAATTTCACCACCGGTTTTCCCTCCCGATGCCAGATTTCGTGCAATACACGCTTAGTGCTCTGCAAGTGTCTCCCGCGCAGCTTCCCGGAAACCATTGGAGGCGGCTGCTAAGCCTCGGTTGCCTGTACGAGTTGTCCGGGATGAGCATGCCAACGGTGAACGAGTTCCGGGTACTGTACAGGATATCCTTCTCGAAGAAGCGAGGGTCCCGAGGTTGCCTTCCAGCCCCTTGGCGATCAGTCGTTCGAACTATCCGAGTTGGAGCGGGAAAGGATTACGACTATACTCAGATGCTGGGACGATCTTGAACGAAGCTCCTACAACTTCATTCGACGGGAGGTGTTGGAGTCTCGCCCGGTGCGTAGCAAGGTTTTGCGGTGACATTTCTGCTGACCGATTTTTAAACACTAACCTTTTGCTTGTCCTGCAGGTGCATCTTCCCAGGCGGTCATCAAACCCGACAATACCTTATCCATGGACGGTGAAGACCTTCTCTCAAGGCTGAAGGAGAAAGGGGAGGCCGTTTCGCGGACCTCGGTGGATGAGGAGTCCGGTCGGCTTACCGTTCATGCCGAACCGAGGGCCATGTACGTTGAGGACGACGCCTATATTCTGAGGCGTGTGAAGAGTCACCCTGCTGCGCCCAAGGCGGGACCTGGAAAGGGCAAGACTACCGGGGGGCCACCAAAGGTTCCTGGTGGGGTGAACCAGATTCTGTACCAGCCGGGATCAGTCCCGCTCATCACCAGGGTCACCCGGTCAGGAGCACAATCTTCTTCACCGGACGGCCAGGGTGAGAAGAGGCGGAGGGTCATGGACGTTCCTCCCTCCACGCTGGTGACGCTGACCGGCCGGTCGTCAGGTGAGAACTTGGCGAAGCGGCTCAAGGTGGTCAGCGGTGCGTCGAGTTCTGCTGGGGACAAGGCTGCTGCTGCTCCAAACTCTGCCCGTCAGCAGAGTAGCCTCGCTCCTGCGGAGGAACAGAGGGGGAGTCTGGAGAGTCTCTTCGTCCGGAAGCTGGCGGCAGATGTGGCTGGCCTTGGTCTGGACAGGCCTGGGGTCACCGGAGCCTTGGCGAGGGAGAACCGCCAAAAGTGCAAGGAGTCGGTCCTCCGGGTAAGAATTGCTTGGTGTCATGGCACCGCTCGTAACTCGTTACCTTTGCTGCTTGCCTAATTGGCTCCCTGTTGTTGTGTAGTTGTTGTACAATCTGTACCAGCCGGACCCGAGCGAGGAGCTGCCGGAGCTGAAGAGGCAGCTGGCCGCTCTGACAGAAGCCCGAGAGCGTCTGGAAGTAGAGAAGTCCAGGCTGGAGCGGGAGAAGGTCAGACTGGAGGAGAGGGCCAAGAAGCAGGTGGCCAAGCTGGAAGAGCAGGTCCGGAGCCTCGAGGAGGAGAAGGAGCTGGCTGAAGAGGAGAAGGCCGAGCTGGAGGCCAAAGTGGATGAGCTCCAGGTGGGAGTTGCCGCTATGCCCGCCGCCGCTGCCGCTGCGGCAGGAGAAGAGGACCCGGAGCTTTACCAACGGGTTGTCCTCAAGTATCATGAGAGCGATCAGTTCCTTAAGTTCCTGGAGAAGGCCAGGGAATCGGGTATCGCGGACGCCTACATGGAGTGGGAAGAGAAGGGGTACCTGGATACCTCTCGAATGCCGAAGGCCGGAGCTGATGAGAATATCCATGAGCAGTCGGATATCCATGAGCAGTCGGTAGATGAGGAGCAACCGGAAAGGGAAGGCGGGCCTCAAACTGCTGGAGAAGGTGCGGCGGCTTCATCTGGAAAAGCTGGTGGAATGCCCGCTAAGGGGGGGGGGGGGCACGGCTCCTTAAGATTTATGCTTTGCTCTTTTTTTTTTTGTAAACCCGCTGGAACGGTTTTTGTTTGTATTACTCCTTGTATATAAATACACTTGCACTGGTGGAACCGGTGGAATTTTTCTCAAAATAGTTGGCATACATATCTCATGATGTTACAGCGGTTGAACCGATGATATGCCAAACTAACCGCTTGGAGGTTTGGGCGTGCCTACCAGCCCTGGCCCTGCTCCCGGTCGGGATCTGCTCTCATTTCCCCTATATACCGCTGGAGCTGGCCGTTGCTAATCAAACCCTCCACCGCTGTCTTGAGAGCGAAGCACTTGTTCGTCCGATGAGTAGCTTCATCGTGATAGGAGCAGTACTTGCCCGTTTGCGCCGGGGTAAGCTTCCCCTTTGGGTACTTTCTCCTGGGCGGTGGGGGAATGATGTTCCCGTTCTCGTGCAAGATGTCCTCGTACGAAGAGGTTAGAGTGGTGAAGACCTCTTGACGTTCTGCTGGCATGATTGCCAGTGGGCGTTCTTGCCGGTACTGCGCCGGCTTATGCTCGACCTGGGGTTGTCATGACAGGGCCTCTGCTGTCGTTGCCCCCAATTTCTGCTGGGTCGGCCCGGTCGGGCACTTCGGTTCTCGCTCCGCTGGCTGGCCTTGTCTTCTTGGCCGGGAGGGGGGTGCTCCTCCCGGGGGTGGTCCTCCTGCTGCTCGTCCCGCTTTCTTTTCAGCAGGTGCTGCCCGTACGTTTCATGGTCGGCCTGAGCATGCCTGATGGCCATCGCCATTAGCTCGTCATACCCCTGCGGGAGTTCCACCCGTACGGCGTAGGAAAATTTTCCTGGCCGGAGCCCTTGTTTGAACGCCATCTCGGCGATACCCTTGTCGAGGTTCCGAACCCCGGCCGTCACCGTCTGCCAGCGGTTGACAAACGTTCTCAGCTCCTCGCCAGGTGCCTGCATGCAGTTGAAGAGGATGGTCGATGTCCGGGCTCCCTCGACCCGGAGGATGAAGGGGCCTACGAACCGGTCGGCCAGCTGCTCGAACGCCTCGATGGAGTTCGCCGGAAGCTCATAGAACCAACTGAGCGCCTCTCCAGACAGGGTTTCCTGGAAAATGTTGCAGCATACTATATCAGAATAGCCCTTGGCGCACGTCTGAGACCGGAAACTGTCCAGATGCTGGTACGGGCAGCCGGATCCTGAGTACGTGAGCTTTAGGGATTTCTGGTTACCAGACCTCCCTGATTCCAGAACCCGGTGCGAGAAAGGGCCCATGCGCTCGTTGAATCGCGCGCCTTCCATCCGCCGCGCCGCTCTTCTCTCGTTGGCCTCCATTTGGGCCTTCAGATCTTACATAGTGTCGGTGAGTATCTGCAACGCCCGTGCAGTCGGGGTCATGATTTCATCCTCAAATGAAGCGTGTGGTTGCCTGGGCGTCGGCGTGCTCTTTGGTGGGGTCGTGCCGGCTGGGGACTCCGCTGGCTCGGGGTCGCTGGGCCGTCCGCCCGACGGCTGTCCCGCTTCAAACCGCTGAGATCGGCCTGGTGTGGGTGCATAGGCCCTGGTCATAGCATCGTTGCGCTGCTGTCCTCTCTCCAGGGCGGCTACCAGGGCAGCGTTCACCGTCTCCATTTCCTCATACCGGGCATTGGATTTTGCTCTATCCCGGTCGCCCTTCTCGCGCAGGCGACCGACTTCTGCCCTCATCGCCCGTATCTCCCCCGCTATATCGTGTCGGTCGGGGCTGTACGTGGTGTCCCGGTCACTGTCACTGAGAAGGCTCTCTTCCCTGTGGCTCGGATCGTCCGAGAACGTCAGCGAAAAGCCCCGGTGCGCTGGCTGGTCGCCCTCCACCGGGCCTTTCCCGCGCGAGCTATCATGGTATGGCCCCGGCGTGCCGGCCGGCCTCCCACAACTCCCGTCTTCTTGGTTGGCCTGGTCGCTGCGCTGCTCTCGCGCGACGACCAGGGTGGAGATGAGCGCTTGCCCTGGTGCAACACGCTGCTCCTCAGTGGCGTTTCTTTCTTGGCCTGCTTCTGAGCTTTCTGCCATTGGTAATGCTTACGTGGTTTTTTATCCAAGTTCCCACAGACGGCGCCAATTATTCGTACCTAAAACCCGTAGGCCTGGTAGAGACAGATGAATCCAAGCGTGATCTCCTGCAAACCTGCTCACTAAGGGGAATACTGGGCGGGCCGGTCTTCTCTTCTCCGATACCTAAGTTAGTACAGTTGAGATGAATAGATAACTTAAGCACGTATGATAAGCGGTTGGAGAGATTAGTTACCTATTAATGAGGGTAGTTGAGGCCCTTATATAGGTGGTCAGGCGTGAGGTCTGGCCTCACTCTTCGATGTGGGACTGATTTCCTTCTGTTTGCACACCAAAGGGCAGCTCTGGTGACCTCTTTGGCAGGCTGGCGCCCCCGGTCCCCGGGCTCCTGGTCGTAAGGTAGACTGCTAGACCCCGGGTCCGGGTGCTGATGATCCGGTCCCGGGCCCTAGGCCGGCCCCGGGTACACTGGCTGCGGGTCTGTGGGCCTGTTGTAGCCCCTCTGTGGCTACTGTCAACAATATATAGTCAATCTCTGCTATGGACGTCCGCACGGTGTGGATTCACCGGAAACAGCCCTCGCCGCAAGTCGAAGCTGGCCCGGATACTGCTAGTCACCCTCCTCCCCTCCCAGCGCTCCTGTCTGTGTCGGCCGGAGCTCCAGCGCCGGCCTATGCCAGCCGAAATTTTGAAAATTCTGGAAATTTTCATGTTTCTGCCCAGAAACTTGAAATTTCCAGATTTCGGCAAGCGTGGGCCGGCGCTGAAACTCCGTCTGACACAGACAGGAGCGCCGGGAGGGGAGGAGGGCGACTGGCAGCATCCGGGTAGGCTTTGGCTTGCGGCGGCGGGCGTTTATGGCGAATCCGCACGGTGCGGACGTCCGCACTTAGAGAATGATTATATATATATATATATATATATATATATATATATATATATATATATATATATATATATTAAAAGGAAATCTTGGTTTTTAATAAAGAGTCAATGACCACTAGCTTATATTTTGGAACTTTTCTTCCCACTAGCAAAATAAGATTTAAAAAATTCTCATCAACTCAAAAAAGAGAAAAAAGACGATTATACCCTTAATTAATTAAATAAATTCGAAATAGACATCTATTAGAATAATAAAGGGTTAGACTGTTGACTATTGACCGTTGACTGGCAACTAATTCTGGCAGCTGACACCGTATTCTGGCGAAAAGTGATCGGATTCCTGCGACAGTTGACCATTGACACCCTACAAACATCTTATTACCCCATAATAGTTCCCTACTGTCTATATTGCTCCCCAATAAACTCATATTCCCCCCTAATAAACTCATACTGCATTCCAATAGACCCCTACTATCTCCTAATAAAACCCCTAATTAGCCCCTAATAGACACCTATTATCCCCAGTATAATTGTCCCCCAATAGAACCATACTGCCCCCCAATAGACTCATATGGCTCCTATATAGAACCTTAATAACTCTAAACTCTAAATAAATCTAAAATAGACATCTATTAGGGTAATAAAAGGTTGACTGTTGACCGAATTTCGGCGAAAAGTGACCGGATTACGGCGACCGACGACAGTTGACCGTTGATCATTGACTATTGACCGTTAAGCCATTAGAGAGGGAAGAGAGATGAATAGTTAAAATGGGTATTTTGGACACGAAAATAAATATAAAAAAAAAAAGTGAAAAAGTGGGCAACTCAAAAAACTCTCTTACAATCTTTTGTACAAGTGGGAATTTCTCAAACCTTATTTTACTAGTGGGAAAGATTCCTTCAAAATCTCGGATAATGGGCATTTTTCCTTTAATAAATGTTGAAAAATACACACTTCTCCATTGCCATCTACAGACAATCAAGAAGTTGTGAAGGACACTCACGAAGGTACATAAAATAGGTCTATTTGCATGTTGCTCACAACTAGATCTGAATAGCCATTGTTTACCTGAGGGTCTTCAAATCCCAGGCCCAGTAGCTGCGCCCAGCCCATGTGTGTTCCCCCTAGCTCAGCCAAATCTACCATCGGTCAAACCAACAGTCAACTTAATTTGAAATTAAGGTTTCCCGCTGTTTTTTTCGGAGGAGAGGTTAAGAGTGGCGCCAACAGTCCCCTCGCCTTCACTCTCCCACACAGCTCGAGCTCCTTCCCAGCGTCCAGCATAACTCCGGTCACTTGTGTAAGCCCCGCCACCGGGTGCGTTCTTTTACATAGTAGTCTTAAGCCTTGTTATCACCACCCAAACCTCAAGGGAACGCAAAGCACAGTTTTCAAATTGCTTACGCTGTCATAATCTGTCATTAAGAGCATACCGTTGTTGAAAAACCACAGCCCATTGTGAAGCACTCGACGTTTCTCTACTAAAACAGTTTAGTCGGCTAGGGAGAAAACCCTAGCACAACAAAAAAATCAACGATTACGCTAATGACAAATAGACAATTATATTAACAATTAATAAATACATTAACTATAAAAAAACATATGAAGGTTTTCTTCTTCCATTTGCAGCTCTATCTCATATGAATATCATAAAATAATTCTTAATTTAATATGAATGAGATCTACCTTCCTATCAATCCATAATAATATGGACAAACAATTAAGATCGAGCAAGTGAAAACCGCTTAAAATTATTTCAAGAAATGATCACACTTGACATTTGAGTATTGTCTTGATCAATTCCTAAATGACAAGAAACTCTCAATTAGGATCTAAGTATGTTTAACCCAAAAAGTGAAAGGCAACTAAAACATTTTTTGGGTGGCATTGTATATATTAACTTTGGTGATAAACCATATGATTCACCAAAATCATATATATTGATGAAAATTTGAGTTTTCTAGTTTGATATACACATGTATTAAAGAACAAAAAAAAAAAGTGTGCATTTAATGAAATGATATGGAGTACTATTGTCAATGAGAATGATCGATTTAGGAAGTTTTGTCTAGTAAAAAGTGAAACAAAAAAGTTTATATGTTGTGTATTAAGTATGAGATATGTAGCAATATGTGAATAAAATTTCTCTGAATGAACAGTTGCAAAGAGAAGATAGTGAGACAGATCAATTATTCTGGGCAAAAACTCTAAATTGCCTATTGAGGTATATATGCAGATACCATCAATCTACTCCCTCGGGTTCCATCTCTGCCGATTCACCCCCTCACCTTTTATTAACAGTCGAACTATACCCGAACGTTAACCTCCATATAGGAAATTCTTTGAATAATGGCTGATAAAAAAAGCCATTATTCAACTTTCAACTTTATGAAGATCTTCCAATATCTAATTAACACTATTTAAGAGAAATCAAAATGCCCGAATAGTGTGGCTAACTTTGGCAAAACCTAGCCTAAGCAAGCCAAGGGGTCATATATACCCATCCATCAAAACAACATACATAAGGAAATTAGAAATAAAACTAAAAGCAAAACTAAAAATATACAAATAGTAGACTAAACAAGCACAGCCCCAAGCCCAAACGAACAGCCTAGCTCTAATTGCCCTAGGCACTAAAGGGCAGGGCACCCTGGTCTCCAAGCCACAGTCACTAGTGCTGCTCCCACGACTCCAGCTTTGATTGAGATCCACACCCAGTCTAAAAATCGCTCCTCGGAATGGCTACTATCCCAAGCCGAGAATCCTACATCGACATTCCAAGCACAACAACCAAGAGAGGGAGAAAAGTCCGACGACCTCCAACCAGCTACGCCAAACATCACCTCCATAGCCTCTAATCTCCCAACCCATCTAAAACTAGATCTGACGCACCACCAGATCTTGGACAACCCCAGGTCACTGTCGGCTCTGTCTCCCCAGATCAAAGATCGCCGATTTCAAGCTTTGCCGCTAGAGAAGAAAAAAATGACCCTAGATAAACACTAACTCCATACCCTCCACCAGATGCTTACCTATGTCTGCGTTTTCCTGAATCACTGGCCATCTATTGATCAATGCGCCGTCAGATTCACGATCTAGTGACACAAGAACAAAGCGTTTAATAGAATTTTGTGTTATTTCACTTTAGATGATGCAATGGCGGCTAGAATCAACATAGGTCATCAGAAGATCGAAATGAAGAAGATGAAGAAAGAAACTTACCGGCGGATTACTTTCTATAAGAGAAGGTCTTGCATCTTCAAAAAATAAAATGAGCTTCGTAGTCTCACGGGTGCGAAGATGGCCGTAATCATAAAGTCTCCGGGAAATAAAACATTATCGATTGGGTTCAGAGTAATGGTGGTCAAACGACAATGTTTTATTTCCAGGAACCTTATGATTATGGTCATGTCTGCACATGTGAGAGTATGAAGTTCATTTGATATTTAGAAAATCCAAAACTTCTTTTCAATAAAGTAATCAGCCGGTTAGTTTCTTTCTCCATCTTCTTCATTTCGATCTTCTATTGACCTCTGTTGATTATTGCAACATCTAAATGAAAGAACACAAGTTTCTATCGAACACTTTATTTTTGGTGTGTTATTTGTTTGGCCCAAGGAAGGTATTTATAGCGTGTAGTTGGACATAGAAAATTAAGATTTGTGGATGCTATTAAATTTTGTAAGGCCGAACCATAACCACGTAAATTATTGTTTAAATTATACTTTAATTATCTACCATTATATACTGTAACAATTATTGATTGTAACGCAACAAAAAAACAACTAATGGTTGAGATTAAACAATATAAATTTCTTTCTTATTATCCCTCAAATTCATTTAATATAGACAACTCAAAAAATCTTACTAATTACATAATCCATTTCCTCGAACATTATAGTATATATGTATTTTTTAATTTCAACCACTGGTTGTTATACGATCTAATGGTTTACAATTAGAGTATTATCTTAACTATAATTAAGTGGTCACAAATCCGCCTCTAATTTTCTATTATTTTTCTTTATTTCAAAATATTTTTTTGAAATTTAATACAAACCTCACTGGCTACACAAGACAAAGGAAATCCGAATGAACATGCCCAAAATGATCATAACACGAGTAAAAGTGCCAACTTAGACTCGGAAATCAGATTGCTTCCACATGGCAGCCGCACATTCTCCATTCACCCCAGTACAGCGACCTCACTTTCTTCATCGGCAACCACAGGTGCAACTTCAATTTCGTGTATGATATCTGCCTTAGCCTCGGCAGCCACACTTGTCCTTCTGCGACCACCGGGAAATTTCAACTTCAAAATGTTTTTAAAAAGAAAAACGTAGAAAAAAATACAGATGCTGAAATTAATAATAAATTTGAAACCAATAATATTAGATATCACCTATGAGTGACTGACATCGAGAGCCACCTCACTACCATGACATGACTTATGATTGAGATGAGGTATGTTATACACTTCTTTTTCTTTTTCTTTTCCAAATAGTTTTTAAATACTAGGTGTCTTCTTCCAAAACAACAAACAAAATAAATTGAGAGCAAGTCTCAGGGTGTCTCATTTATCACTTTACATGAATAATTTTCAACATAGTTAAAGGATTTCCTATATGTCTTGTACAAGTCTCAACAACCTACTTTCAATCCAAGTAGAAAAAAGATTGGTTCCAGGCTAGTATATTCTCTCAACATAGTATAGGCTAATTTTCAACATAGTATATTCTCTTTACATATTTGTGCATAAGAGACCTCAGTCCAAGTAAACAGTAGCATAATTTAAGGAAGAGTAAACTAACTTGGATTGATCAAGTCTTTGGCTTCTTGTTCAAGTCTTCTGTTTTCCTATCCGAGGCCTTCTCAACTGCAGTTGTGTGTGCTTGCTCAACCTTAGAGTTTCTGCTGGCTCCACGAGGACCTGATCAGCCATGGAAGGTATGGGGACCTATATTTGGATCTTTATTTGAAATTTAGGTCCAAAAAAGTGGATTAGGTTTTGTAGTGGGTTAGAAAAAAAAAGACCCAAATTAGTCGGAGAGCCAAATATTGAATCAAATTTGACCCAAAGTGTGAGCAAATTTGCTTTAGACTCAAAACTGAGACCTACCAAATGAGACTGTTTTGCTGAACCCTATTGAGACAACGGCTATATTTCTGACTATGTCTAATAATCTTTTGCATGTTCAATTGGTTATTATTGAAGTTGGATAATATTATTATATATTCAAATTATATATTGAGTTGATATTCAAGTTTACTAACACATGTAATTTACGTTGATATTTGTTATATTGTAATGGATAAAAATTCTTGATTTTATGTTTCATGTCTGATGAATAAATTCTATTATCTTAAACTAAGTTTATTAATCTTTTTTTAAACTTAATTGAAATGAATGTATAGATGCCTAAAAATTAAATCAAACATAAATAAAAGACTCAAGTATGAATATGAGTAAAAAAAAAATTGTGTTCTGAACCTACATATGAGTCTAAAAAATTGAATTAAAAATATAGGTCCAAAAATAAGTCATGTACCACTACAGCACCCAAAAAAATAAGTCTTGTTATACACTATTCAGATGGACTCAAATCACTATTCAGGCTTATTTGGACCCAAATTTGAGTCTAAAAAATAAGTCCTCACTACTGATGCTCTTGTAGACTTTGATTTAATGAATATTGTTTTTGTGTATTGAAAGACAAATATCAAACTGCACAATATAAAGCATAACAAGATATGAGAGCGAAATAGACTCTTCATGCAGCTGAAGAAGACGATGGAGACAACACTAACACCAATCTGATTACATCAAATTTGGCAAAGAACACATTGATGTGGCATATTTTGTTTGAAACATTTATTTTCCAAGAATATTATGTATAGGCTTCTATACTCTCGATTGATAAATAACGTTTGGTCATAGTTCTTAATTAGATTGGATTAAATTTTAAGTACCATACCTTGATGTAATTGTTGACATATTAATAACATTTCGAATATGTCTCTTAGAGATTTGAGCTCTATTCGAATTTTTATGATTATATTGGCGTACTTAAAGATTATGATACCTTGTTTTGGCACATAGTTCGGAATTTTTTTTGTTTTCACCATGAATATTGCATAGTGCAAGCAACAAAAACAAAAAAAAAAGACTCTGTGATCAATGAAAAAAAATTAGTGAACGCATATTCTACTAAAAAAATGGAAAAAAAAAAAAAAAAAGAGAGAGAGAAGAATAACATATTGTGAACGCTAAGTAGGGCTGTTAATTTTAATCGGTTTATGACATAACTGTTTGGAACAGAATCGTTTGAGTCGGTTTGATTCGGTTCTTAGAAAAAAAATAATGTAGCTGTCTTAGAAACCGAACCATTTAAATTTTTTTGTCTGTTTGAACCGAACCCAATTGAACCAAATGGAACCATTTATTGATCATCGATACTCAAATCCGTCTCATGAGAGTGTTATAAATTATGGTCATTGGGGGGCGCCTCAAATGTTGAAACCAATTCATGAGAATATTGATATCTCTATAAACTATAAATTACACTAGTGTACATGAGAATATGGATATTGAGACTAATATAACCTTACTTGGTTGTGAATTGTCAATGTAGTAATTTGGACATATGCGATCCAGACTGAACAGAATGCACTAACAAAGAGAAAAAGCTATTTGGGTTGGTGATGTCAACACACTCAAGTGTAAAGCCTATCAAATATAAATGAGCTTTTGTTTAAAAAAAAAAAAAAAAAACGTTATGTGTAAATTTAATTATAAACTCGTCTCATGGTGCAAGGCTTGTCACAATGCTCTAGAATCGACTACGAAGAGACTGATTCCCTCGTAATTGATGTCATTGCACTCCATTACCTTTTAAGTTTGGTACTTTAGTAATTTTTTCGATAAACTTGATATGTAGCTTATCATATTGTATCACTATGGGCATCTAGATTACGAGCTATAAGTGAAGGTCCTAGATGGATTCTTTTTTTACCAAATCAAGTAACTCTACAGCACAGATTACGTTTACAATATGGTTGAAACGTTCACTAAGCAGTGATTACTTGATTGAAAGGAATATGAGGACTTACGCCTATGCATGCCCATGAAAAGGACAAGTTCTTGAGTTATATTATTGCGGTTTATATATGTTTATGCCATGAACTTTAATGGACTCTTAATGAGTTAAGAGATACCACTAAACATTTGAAATTCGATTTAAGATAAAAGATATTGGGAAGACATGGTTTGTCTTGAACTGGAGCATGAGCACCCCGATAGATTTTCTATCAATCGGCTTATACTCCGAAATATTTGTTGAGATAAAAAAAAAAAAAAGATTGAGGTGTACACGTCCAAGTATTAGAGGTGGAGTTGTCTTACTTCTAATTAAACACCAACTCTCCAGCTGGATGATAACAAAGAAAAGGAGTCCAAGTTCATTACCATCACGTCACCCTGGCCTCTGAAATCGCTCATATATAAGGACTCTATGGCAAACAAGAGGACGCATAAGCAAAGAGGAGGCCGCAAAGGCCACCAACGGCAGAAGCAGCGCTGAAGAAGAATAAGAAGAAGAAAGAAGAAGAAGAAGAACGTAGCGGCAAGAAGACACAAGGTCTATACCTCTATGCCACCCTTTCTTTTCAATTGCAGGCCTCCTCGATCATAAAGACACCTTCTTGTGTCAAGACAACAAATTTCGGGCAGCGTCCCATCCCAATGAAGAAATTTCGGGCAGCGTTCCGATGACTAGACTTTTTCCGGTCAGCGTCCCGATGAACATGCCGGGCAGCGTCCTGATAATCAAGCCGGAACAACATCTCTGGTGTCCATGTCGAAACTCTGTCTCCACAAACCTTATTATGAAGTCGAAGCTCTGAAACTATCACCGCTCAAGGCTTCACCAAATCTGCAATCCCATGACAACATAACTATCCTCGTTCTGTTCTACACCACCATAACCAAAAAGCCTCTGCCTAAATTCTTAGATTTCTCATGCAAGACCAGGATATTAAACTAACGAAGACCCTCACTCATAAAAAAAAGCTACAAGCTTGATGTGCGAGATTATGTCACCGTGGTTTATTTGTACCTGCTCAATCAAAGAGAATTCGGCATATGTTACAGCCAATTCAAAACCAAATCGAGCCCTTGACTTTGCTTGAGAGGTCCAATTAAAATGCTTGAAACATGATTGAGAAAAGCTGAAATCATACGCTTGAAGTGTTGCCGACAAAATCATATGCTTGAAGTCCAAGCGGTGGTGATGTTAATTCAACTGTCATGTGGGAATCAGTTTCACAAATCAATAGGGAACAAAAAAAGTGGAGTCTTGTAGTTTCGTGATCGGATGTGCAGAATAATCAAAAGAGTAACAAAGAGGAATAAACTCACCACTCAAATATGCTTCTGCAATAAAGCCTCGAGCACGGATTTTATTTCCCTTTCACGAAATTCACTCAAGCTCAACACAAGCAATTCCTCTTCACGAAATCTCCATGAGTTCACCTGAAGCTCACCAATAAGCTACTGTAATATCCCCTCCAGCACGAGCCTTTTCAAGAAATCTCCACGACTTCACCTCAAATCAAAATGCCACAAGAGCCCAATGCCAACAAAACTCAGTGGATTTCAACTTTAAAATTCAGGAATCAAAGAAAGAAGAAAGGAGAATAGGAGGAATCCTCACCAAATATATATGCAGGAGTCCCAATCCTTTTAGGGAATAGCTTGCGGTTCCAATTCCAAGTCGAGCTGCTCTATCACGGAGGTCCATTTCAGAGCCTAGCTTCAAGTAATCAATGTCTAAGCCTGTCCTCTCTATCGACATGATGTTGGGAAACTGAAGCAATACTGAGCTAAAATAAATAAATGGCGAAATTGGAAAAAAGTGTCTTCTATGAGTTCTGGGCCACCGACGAACTTTTAAAGCAGATACCAGTAATCTTTCGGGTTTGGACGAAAGCCGAGAAGCAGTGTGAAGAGATGGGTGTCTCATTCGGCTCGGAGACGAGGGTGTCCAAATTAAATATATGAAGTATGATTTTGCAATAAAATGACGCGAGATCTGGAAAAAAAAAAGAAAATAAATGTGTCTAAATATAATGACACAAAAATCTATCTTTGGTACAAAACTAAAAAAATTCAAATACCCAAATGTATGAACTACAGTCGGTTTGATCCCTCAAAAGGGCTACGTAGGCAATCTAGTTACCCACTAGATGCAACCACATGTCTCAAATCGAATTCCTGACTTCGCCAGACAAATTCAACCAATCTGAATCCCTGGCTCCACCAGTTAAATTCACTCAAGCACCATAAAAAGCAAATCATTCTCAAAATGCTCAAAAGCAAACTCGAGGGCTTTAAACCCTCACAAATACCTCAAACACAAATTCTAAGTAAATGGGTCATCTACCCATTTAAATCGCAAATGCCTGAAACTACATGTGGTTTGATCCTGCAAAGGGTATGTAAGCAATCTAGAACCAAATTTAATCTAGATGCAACCGCGTCCTAAACACAAAATCGAATCCATGGTTCACCTACACCAAAATTTGTCTAAACACTACTCACATTCCAAAATCAAAGTCCTCCATTGAGTCATTCACTCATTGAAACTCTTGAACTATGAGTGGCTTGATCCATTCCAGGGTACCTAGGCACCCACCATAAATTCCTGGTGCAGTCGTAAAAACAAACAAACATACATTGGTTTCTTTATAAGTGGAATCAAAAGGTTTTCCCTTATAACAAAGGATTGTAATTAAAAGACACATTCTGTCTTGAATGGCTCAAACCCGAAATAATTAAAACTTTATTCGATTCATGAATATGAGTGAAATTACGTTGGGTGACACTTTACACTATATGCAATCTTACATTTTCGGCCAATAATATTAAGTCACTTTAATGATGGTTAAGTGATGCCTACGAGTATTCCCATGATGAGTCGTAATCTTGACCCTAAAAGGGTTCCGTTTTGTCTAAAGAATGGTGAAGAAAAAAATGTGTTAGAAGCTAAATTGCATACTCTAAGCACAATAGGCGCATCGTTGTACTTAATATAATATACAAGACAAGACATCTCATTCAATATGAACTTGTTAGCTACTCTTGCACACATAACGCCAATTGATTGACATAAAAGACATTCTTTTGATACTTTTAGAGTTATAAGAACTTTAGGTTCATTCTATCCCTACAAAGATAAGAGAGTATATGGCATGATGAATAGGAACTCATTGTTGTCGTCGTAAGCCATGCGTGAAGAAAGACGCATCAAAAACGAAATCAGATTATTTGCTTATACAGATTAGTCAATTTTGACAGATTTTTGTGAACAACTTAGAACGAACTAGACTTTTGTGTTATATATATGTCGTTGGCAAGCTACGGATGTGTGGTTCCTAGATATTTTTACGGTTTATTAATACCAATTTTTTAGAAAATGTTATTAATGATTTAATGTACAAAGGTCAAGCCACGTGTGAATCTGTTTTCAACGCGAACTTTTGTTTTAAGTTCTTGAGCGACCTTTTCCTTTTTCCACCAAAATATTTATGATATTTTGGTAGTATTTGCTTATGTTGAGTTTCTTTTTGACCCACATAATGGTTGTTTCCAAATGGGTTATGTCTTGACTAGGGGAAACATCAAAATATAGAGATTTATGAAACATATTATTGTCGCTACATCTTTGAATCATACATTTATGAGAATAATGTTACTTGCATTGGATAAGTGAAACAAGTTTTCATTATGGCTACAACATGGACTCATGGAGCATGTATCATATAAAGATGATCAACAATAACAATTTCTCCTCAAGATTCAAGTGAGTGAATCAAGTTTGTTCTGAGTAGAATATGACAAATACTCACTAAATCTTTGCCCAGTCCACATTAGGCAGTATGCCGGCCGCACTTTGTTGCGGTTTATGCTGTTACTGTAATGCTAAGTTAGTACACATACATTAATGGCATTATGCATGGACTATTTGCTATCATGCAATCCCTTCCACTATCTGCTGGAAGCAATCCAAATTGGTATAGAGTATAGAAGCCTCAAGATGGAGAACAAAGCGGGTTGGAGAGTGTAGCAAAAGGAACAAATTGCCATATATTTTTAATTTGTTATACCTAGGCGAGTGGTGACACTATAATTTACATAAAAGTAACGGCAAAACACTTCACGTGTCCAAATTAACTCAATAATAGTACTGTATACTAAATTTGATAAACATGTTTTATTTTTAGGGTAATGAATAACTTTATTAGCATAAGCCATACGACCGAATTGTGTCTGGTCAAGCAGGAGTCGAAACTCCACTATAAATTAAAAGTTCCAAAATAAAGCAACAAAATGAAATAAACGATACTAAGGTTCGAATAAAATAAAAACATCTAAAACAAGCAGACAAAAAACTACGAAAGCAAGTAACCATCGTGATAGTAGAGAGGACTCCACCATAATCCTCAGGCCTAGAGATCACACAGTGTACCTTTCAGATAAAGGTAGAGCAACCCTCCTAACCCTCATGATGGGATCTTGTTGTAACTGCTGCTTGGGATCACTCCTCATTGGTTTCAACCCCAATTTCAGAGGTCGACAACAAGCAAGCTCATAAGTTGTTCCAAACGCTCGCAACACTCCGCCGTCCACCAGTTTTTCCGCCAACCACCAACACGCGACAGTCCCGGCTTCTAGACGAACTATGGCTGATTGACAGTTTCCCTGGCATCCCTACGACACCATTCATCGACACAAGCTCTCACCGACGGCAGCCTCGACTTCCAACCTTCAATCACCAACACACCGCCGGATCTTACAACAATATCGCTATCGACCAAAGATCGGTCGTCGAGAATTCGAACACTCCCGAACCCAAATAACTAGATCCCGAATCTGACATCAACAAGTCAGATCCAACCACGCACCATCGAAACATGAGATTGGAGATCTGAAACTCCTGACCACCATTTGCACGCCAGAGAGGGAAGAATCCGCTCGCCTGTCGCATTTACAGGCCTAACTGGAGGGAAGGAGAAACCTTCAACCATCACCGTCGACCCAATCCTCCCCAAAGGGAGTAGTAGAGGAAGGCCTCCACCATCTTTACAAGCCTTCACACAATCTCTTAATAGAGATTGTCATAGAGAAACCCTAAAAAGAGAAGCCCTAGTAACACAAAAGAGAGAGAGCGCATTGAGAAAAAAAAAAAAATTTAAAATTTGATAAACATGTTAAAGAGCAATGATATGCTTAAATTATCAAAGCTCCTATGATTGCAAGCATCAAGTGGAGGTGGAGGTGGTGGTGCAGACATAAGGAGGAGTCTGACATTATATGTCACTTTCAACTGTGATGGGTGTGTTGAGCTATTTTTGTCTTCGATCAGAGTTATTTTTTTGCCTTCAGGATTTTTATTATTACTTGACAATGTTTTAACGAGACGACATGTAGAGCACCATATAAGTTAGACACAGAACAAGGGGGGTGTTTAAAAAAATTAGGTTTCATACATAGAAACGTCTACAATGCGCCCGGGCTCTGAGAGGCCAACTCGTTATCTCTAACGACGTTAGTCTTGTCTTATTCGAAATAGTCGCTTTGGTGAAATTATGGCTAGTTTAACCGTTTTCACGCGCAGAGCACGTGCGTTTCGTCAACCACACCCAACAGAATGCAATGGTCATTTTCATTTCTATCATCCCAGAAGTCATTTCTCAAAATTGAACACCACCCGAAAAGCATACCCAGAAGTCAAAAACGAACAAGATTTTGAAGGGTCCAAGATGCAGTCCCAAACTTGGCTCTTGAGTCACACTTGTTGTTCTCTCACAGCTTGAAACTTTAACCAAAAGGATCCCTGGAAATTGTTGGTGAGGAGTGTGAGAATGATGAGAGATCAAACAAACGTGTGGAAGAGATGGGTTCAAAGGGTTCAATCCGATTGTTGAAACAGAGAGACATTTGGTAATGTAAATGTGGTGGAACAATAATGCTTCGATTTAATTCTGTCTTTGAGGTGGGCATTTCTTGTGGGTTGTTTCACTCTTCGCTTCTAGTCGACGACAAGGTTTGAATTTGGGGTAAATGCGACCACCGTCCCTTGGTTTTGGGCATGAGAACTCTGTGTTTCTGCCCACTTGATCCCTACTCATTGTCGGCTTCCGTCCTTCAAGTTGAGATCGATGGGTCTGGTCGGCTTTCATCTCACTAGTTCCTCCTCCATTCTCTGATTACAATCAAAGTCAACAAACTTCTCCAACACACTTCTTTTCTAAAATCACCCCCACACCTCCAAAAAAGATATTTGGATTTTTTTCCTTCAAATAGTTAGTTAGTGCTGATTTTGTCAAATTATGTGAAATTACCGTTTTATTATATTTTTAAAAATATTTTTCATAAATAAAAAAGAGAAAATATAAAATATATTTTCGTATCTATTATATTTTTATTTTATTTAATTTTTTTTACAATTTAATTTTAACGAGGAACAAATATCATATATTCTAACTAAAGTTAAAATTTAACAAATAACTCAAAACTAATTGTATATGTTGTTAATGGATTAACACACTCATGATATTTGAGCAAATTCACGAGCAAATTCACGAGCAAAGTGATAAAATACAATTAACCAAAAAATCCAGAATTTCTCAACAAAGAAGAAAAAATAAAATAAAAACCAAGATGATAATTTTTCTTTATTGAAAATATTAATTACCAATTTTAGAAGTGTGAACTATAAAGAAATTTTTTAATTGATTTAAATAAATTTTGAGTACTTTAAGAAATTAGATGTAAATAATATTTTAGTTCTTATAAAAAAAATTAACTTTGAGGTTCATTATGTGTTCAAGTATCATTTTTAAAGTGCAAAAATTTGCTGAAGCACATGAGTTTCCGCTCCTCTAAACTTAACGGAGACTTTTGCCCACAAGCTGACCCCATTCATATCACCACTTGACACCTGTCCAACTCAGTTAGGCTCTCAGAGCCGGGACTCACCTTCATTATACATGTGTACTTTCCTTACATATTGTATCCTCTATATAAATACAACGACTATTCTCCTGGATTCTCTCACTCATTATTTCTCCTTCAACATACAACTGAATATGAATATGATGACAATGTATGGCAGAAAATGTAAACTTTGGGGTGATGAAGAGAGAAACGCAAACAGTGTCGGACGTTACCTAAGTAACGTTGACAGACACTTCAACCACTAGGAAGTAGAGATTTTTAGATATTACGAAGAAGTGAACTGAATTTTACATAAAAACTTTTGACTTCATCCAACAAAAATTAGCATTTCCAAAAGCAAAAATCTATTTTGCTAAAAGAAAAAAAAATTGATTCACGAAAACCAATCATGCATGAGATGCTCTTCCACCTTTAATGCTTCAGCATACAATTTCATTACTATTGAGTAAT
Organism: Potentilla sterilis; assembly: GCA_963682095.1. Classification (NCBI taxonomy): domain Eukaryota; kingdom Viridiplantae; phylum Streptophyta; class Magnoliopsida; order Rosales; family Rosaceae; genus Potentilla; species Potentilla sterilis. The sequence goes on along the minus strand of OY821759.1, from coordinate 34,806,556 downwards.
CCTTTTGGCGGAAGCTATTGACATCCTTGTAGAAAACTAAGCATGGAGAGCCGGGTGTAGTTCTTAACATTTGAAACATTTGTGTGAGAGAGGGTGGCCATGTATAAATATTAGGGTTTCATCAAAATTTTATTTATGAAGAGTGAAAGCAGTGCACACCATCAAATCAATTTGAAGGAGGAAGAACAATGGCCGAGACCAAGAAGATGGACGGACCAATTTTGAAGTCTGGCTGCAAGCAACATTCAAAGTTGTCTGGATGACATTTTGAGAAAACTCTACCGATGTATCAAGGAATTTGTACGGGGAACTCCTCCAACAAGTTTCAATTTCCAAGGCAGCTAAAAATGTAGCAGGTGTGGGGTTTCTTGGAAAATTTGTGTTAAAAAAAGAAGACTACTTACAGTAATGTACACAAATATGCACCAACACTACTTCTGTATATGGTGTATAACTCTCTGGTACGAACGAACTTCCTGCTGACTCTGTGTCAGTCATTGTTCTGCAAACGCAACATCACTGTATATTGTAAGCCTTGAATTGGTGGAGATGGTTTCAGAATTCTTAAGGGTAAATCCATGCGGAAGTGGTAAAGGTAGTCCTTTCCAGAGCCATAAATTCACGTAAGGCACGACAACAGTTCTAAGGACCGTTGACAATACTGCCTGCAGTATATAGTTATTGATGAAGTTAATATCAAATAGAGCACAATAAGAGGAAAACAGAAACTCCCTCAAGTAATCCAGGATACATGTTCAAAAAAGCTAAAGACCAGCAAATTTGACAAAAAAATCCAAGTAGATATCCAGTCAGTAATTAGACTCAACTATGTAGTGTAAAATAAGATATTCAACATTTACGACACAATATTGAATCTGTTTGGCACAAGAAGTTGATAAAGTTTTATAGAGCTCTAAGCCACAATATAGACCAGTCGGTGGTCAGTAACAATGAAGCACGTAACTATGTAAGATTCTACTCCCACATAAAAAGCAGGCCTGCTCTGCTGACCAAACCACAATAACAATACTCTGTTGCTTATTAGTTGGCTGAGAGTGCATCACAGGCTTAAGTTAATAAATGCACTTGGCTTATTATAGACAAGAAAGTACCTGAACGAGACTCATGTGTAGGTTACCAATTTTGCTCCACTTCAGAGATGCAGTAAATTCATTCAATGTAACAATACCAGCTAGTTTATTCCTCAGGATTTCTGGAGTACATGAAGCTTGAATTTGCTGCATTAACAAAAAGTGAGTGGAAAAACATAATAAGCAACTAGGCAGAAAGGAGTAAGTGCTGATGTAAAGAGGAGTGTGCATGAATTTAATCCGATTACACAAGCATTTTAATGAAGCATACCAATGATATGCACGCAACTGGTATTACTTCATCATCTATGACATCAATCGTCACATCAGAGTAAACAGTGATGTGAATGCCATTGCTCACAACTGTAATGATTGGTTGAGAAGATACCGTAACATTAAGTTCCATATCCTTGTTTGGGTACTGCTTGTACAGTTGAGGAACAATGTATCTCCATCCAGCAGTGTTCAACAGGGATTGATCTGGTATTTTGTTAATAATCCAGTTCATACAGTTTGCCTGAACTCATAAATGAGAAAGAGATTTCAACTCATCTTTGCAATTTGAATTCTATTCTATGTAAGTGCCAATCAGGCCAGGCAGAGACATTTAGTAGTGAGGCAATTTAAAATGGATATGTTGAAGTTTGGCAACTTCAGATAATCTGAGAGGATGCAGTATGCAAAGAATGGAGACAAATGACCATATGAACAACCATTTTCAGTATTTTCCAGGAAAAAAAAAAGTGAAACTTACATTGAAAAAGATCAAGGACACTGAGTTAAAGACATCTTCATGTAATGATATCTCAACCATCTTAGCTGGAGTACTGAGCGGAAGAGGATCTAGGGAACCTTTAAGGTCCAAGTTAGATGCCGAATCATCAGTAGGAGCTGTGAATAGACCATTGATCAGAAATTCGATGGAAGAATTACTAAGCACAGGATTGTCAACCAAAGTGACGTTCAAAGCAGCAATGCCATCCAGCTCGATTTGCTTTGGAAGCGATTGTAGTGACGAATCGAGCTTCATTATTCCTTCTTTGACCTTTTTGGAAATATTTTCTTCAACTGCAGAAACTATTTGTCCACCAAAAGCATCCACTAACCTGAAAGAAAGTAAGAGGGCTCAACAAATTTGAAATGAAGATATTAGACTGTACCCTAGATGGTCTCAGTTGATATAGAGGAAATAATTTAACCACCAAAAGGGGGAAGACAGAAGGGGGTATAAATTTAACTGAAAGTAAGAGGCACGTAAACTCTCTGTCAAACCAACTTTATAAAGAGGATTCTAACCCTTGGTAAAGCCAAGACGCTCCACCGTCTAACTTGATGGAGATATCTTTCACATAGCATCCACAATCCAAAACAGACAACTTAAGACTTCCTTGTTGTTCCTTCAAAGCTAAGGTAACACCAACTCCCATACCTTCAACCTTTTGCAGAAGCAACACCATGTTACAACATATTAAAATCAATACATGAAGGGGAAAAAAGAAGATTCAGATAAAATTTGTGAGGAACCAGTTATCTTTACAAGTACAATAGCATGCCAGATACTGGTTCAGTTTTTTAAGTCTCTATCTGGTATTTATTAAATTTGCGAAGAACTGGTTTTACTAGTACAATAGCATCCCACATACTGGTTCAGGATCATAAATTATCTTTATCTGGTATCTACTGAGGTGAATGCGTCTCATATTCTCATTTCCAGTACGGCTTTCAATTATTTCATCTTAATTCAATTAATCACATTTCTTTCATAAAATCAAGTTCAATGGAAATATATTATGCTTCAGTTTAAACGACCATCACATACTGCAGAATATGACAGCATTCGACAACATAACCATTCCCATACCAATAATTTTCTGATACTTCTCGATAAACGTACTTTCTGCCAAACAATTCTGTGAAGCCCATTGAGTTTTGAATCATATTGACCAGAAGAAGCACAGAGCAAAATTACCAATCTTTTACTTTCCCATTTGGATGATCATTGATTCTAATTCAATACACACTCCAAATCCATTACTAAATTAATGAACAAAATTGCACAAACTCCAGCTTCGCCACTCCTCAGTCCTCACTATCTCGAGAAGCAAATTTTTTTACCATTGAGGTAAGAGATGCACAAGTCAACTCGAGGAGTTATCAATTTGTGACTATTAACTGCACAAATCTACCTCTAGCCTATCAAACTGAACTACAAATAATTAAGACATGCGTAACCCAACTCAAGGGAATTATGAGGTCATCCAATTGTGACTATGAGATGCACAAATTTTATTTCAATCCTACTGAACTGAACTACAAATTAACTAGGACATGCACTACTCATCTCAAGGGATCATCCATTCGCGACTAAGTTGCATAAACTCTATCTCAGGCCTACTGTACAGAGCTAAAAATTAATGATAAGCAATTAACAAAAACAAAACAAGATATATCAACTATCTATCACTGTGTTTTAATTTTTTTCACTCAAGACAAAGGAAGTCTTTCTGGAGTGTCTCCTCATACCTGAATAGAGGCGGCCCCATTATCTGAAACTTCGAATAACCAAGTGCTATAAGAGTACTGCCAATCCATACTCAAATTTGCAGTGGCTCCTGAAGCAATCAAGGCAATCCCAGAGCCACCAGTCTCCACATATGAAGAAGCAATATCAACACTATATATAGTGATATTGGACAGAGCAACATCAACTTGACCAATAACTGGGATTTTCACAGACTTTTCAATTTGAGGCAATTGAAGTGGAATTATAGAGGAGATTGCCTCTTTTATAAGCAAGTCCTCGGTGAAGTCGAGGCCTTTACTTGATATAACTGCATATATGAATCCTTGTTCTTGGGCTTTTGTGGGAATCAGAAAAAGTGATAGAACTGTGAAGAAAATAGTAAAAGCCATGAACTTTCTGAAGGAACCCATCTCAGAAATAGCTAAGTTATGCTACAGAATTTGATTGAATCATTGGAAAACAGAATTTTAGAATAAACCCATAAACCATATGAACTAAAGTAATCAAATTTTGGTTTTGGTTGGAATCAAAAAAAGTGACAAGAGTATGAGGATTATAGCTAATAATCATGCAACTGTGAGAAGCACCCTGGAATTAGAAATGTATTGAATCATTTGAGAAGAAACAGGAACCCATATGAAAGGAAGTAGCAAATTTTGAGCAGAGGATATGGGAACTCAGAGAAAGGAGTCGCTTGAGGAGTAATCTTATCTTGGCTATTTGAGGGAACTGATTCAGATGATCTAATTTGTTTCGTGATGAACCAGGGAAGCTGCGAAAGCAACAGGTGGGATTTGAAAGAGTTCAAAGGAGTTAAAGTTTTGGCATTTTCTTCATTATTTGGGCTATGTGATGTAATATTTCGGTTAATTATTTTTCTCAATTTTTTTTGTTCAGAAATTTTATTTGGCCTGTTGGATTTATAACTTAGGTAGTAACAGGTAACAGTTTACTCACAATTAGGCGCAAAACACAGCTAGACCAAACATTGGTTAGTTTTAAGGGGGTGTATTGTATTTGGATTTCCATAGAGTTTTTAAGATTATTATGTAAATTAAAAATTTTGGGGTATTCAATTTGGATTTATAAAAGAATATTTTAAATTCACTAAAGTTTGAGAGTATTCAATTATGATTTCAATTAACGTTTTAAAAGTTTACAGAAGTTTAAAGGTATTCAAAAATTTTACGAATTAACCATAGATAAAACGATTGTGAAAGACGAGCTGTCTAAAAAAAAAAACCCTACCGCTCCTCTGCTAGGGTTTGCGGCAAACATTCAAAAGTTACCCCATGGATCTCGACGTACTGAGTTGAAACTGTAGGGGGATATGTGGGGAAGATACAACGCGTGCGTTGAAGGATTTGGTGGCGCAGAATCGTCCCTAAGTGGTGTTTTTGTGTGAGACCAAGATCAACCGAGAGGGTGACTTTTTGAGGTTGAAGCAGTCGTTAGGGTTTCCCAACGCGACGATGGTGTTGAGCGAGGGCAGGTCGGGAGGTTCAGGTCTGTTTTGGACGGCGGACGTGCGTTTCTGGCTCCTCTTATCGTCGGCTCACCATATTGACGGGGAGATCATGAACGATTCGGGCATGGCATCATGGCGTTTGACTGGATTTTATGGTTATGCAGCTACTGGTGAACGCGAGAAGTCATGGCAGCTTCTGAGGGAACTAGCGGATGCCGATTCATTGCCATGGGTTGTCATCGGAGATCTCAATGAAATCTTGAACAGCAGCGAGAAGGTGGATGGTAGCTTGAGATCGGAGAGATAGATGCATGGGTTCCGAGATGCTTTAGGCTATGGGGAGCTGGTAGAACTTGGTTACCATGGAAATATGGCGACCTGGGGGAATTCAGAGACTCTACTTAAGCTGGATAGGGCAGTGTGTTCGCCGACATGGTTTGACATCTTTTTCCATGCCAAGTTGTTCCATCTTCAGCCTTCGGACTCGGATCATGTGCCTATCCTGTTGAGGGCAAGTACGGTGTCGTTTATCTCTTGTCCAAAGACTCATCGATTCCATCTTGAATCATTTTGGTTACAATACAATGGCTGTGATTAAATGGTGTCCGATACCTGGGGAGAGACTATTTCAGGGTACCCCATGTACATCGTGGCTCAAAAAATTAAAAAGATCCGTATTCAGCTAGATAAGTGGCAGAGGTCAGCATTTAAGGGTAGGGAGCTTCAGATGATGGGAATTCAGAATAGATAGGAGAAGCTGATGGGTGTTCCTATTATGGAGTCTGGACAAAATGAAAAAAAGGCTTTATCTGTTTCATTACAGAATCTTCTACATCAGGAGGAATTGTTTTGGAAGCAGCGGCCGAAGGTGATGTGGCTTAAGGAGGGGGATAGGAACACAAACTATTTTCATAAACAAGCTTCTATAACCAAACGGAGAAATACTCTGAAATGTTTGTTTGATGTAAAAGGCGTTAGGCACGAGGATGATGCGGGTATGGAGAAGGTGGTGACATACTATTTTGCTCAGATGTTTGAGGCTTCTGATTTGGATATGGGAGCGGTGAGTCAAACTCTAGAGTCTATCACTCCTGATGGAATTATTATCCAAGCACATTGTACCTGCAAAACAACTTCATACAAATATATTACCCTTCTTATGTCATCGTTAGTATATGACAAGTAAGAATCGTTCAATCGGGGAAATCAAGAGCTTTCAATCACATGAAGCATCACATAATCATATTGGGAGTTTGAAGAATATATCTAAATACCTACTGAATTTTTACGAAAATAAATCCTAAACTAAATATATATACATATGATCATCATCTTTCACACAATACATATCACACAAAACTCACATAACACATAACAATTTCGTACAAGGAAACATGGCAGTAATTTTCGACAATCTATAAGATTCATTCAATTCCGATTCTAATTAGAGTCTTTCGCGGTTCATCTAATCATTAAAACTTCACAAGTATTTAGATTTAACTTCGCGTATAAACCTAAACATGGTACTAATTGGTTTAAAGACACTTCACGAAAAAATTAAACACAAAGAGCACATAAGCACAATAAGCCGAATCAGAGACATGCAACAAGTATGGCGTCACCTCACCTTGCTTCAACATGCATATTTTCAGAATTATAAGCGCCCTATTAAATAACTACAATCACAACAACTTCGCGTATGATGCAATCAAGATTACTTTGGTATATGAAATCGGCACAAGGAGAATTACCACAAAGTTAGCCTTCGAGTACACAATTTGTGATGCACGAATTCATGAAAATAAATCAAATAAAATCATATATCATACTCGAAACATACTGCCCTAAATCCCATAACAAAATCATCACATATTATGTTCAATAATCAAACAAATAGAAAACCAAAACACATAACAGAATTTCGGAAATCTAAAGTTAAATTAATAAAACCAAATAAGCATCCACAAATCCTTACAACCTTCATAGAAAAAAGTATTGTATTTATACAGAAAAATAAAAGCCATAGAAGAAGAGTGAATCACACTTTGATGAACCTTGGAGAAGCTTGGCAAATGATGAAATCGGATGGAGATGGAAGATGCAATTTTGGTTTATGGTGGAGATGGGATTGGCTAGTATTTTGCTATGGATATTGTGGTGCTATTTTGACAGAATTTTGGCTTTGTAAAAGTGAGAGAGAAGAGATGATTTTCTGTGTAAAAATCGTGCTATATACAACAACTAGGGTTCACAAAACCTAGTTTTTCTCAAACTTATCCTGCTGGCAGATCTGACCTTCGAGTGAAGATTACCGAATATTTTTCTCTAGAAAATAGATATTGAGGTGATTCTAATTGGGTTGAAAATTAGACTCCCGTAGCTTTCCATCCATATATTACTCGTTATCTGTCTCGAAGTGAGCTGTCTTTGAGAATCCGTAGAAGTTGGATGACGTGCACATGAATTCTGCCTAATTTAATCAGTCTTTTTCTGAATTATTTATTCTGATTTTCTTCATGGGTCATTGGCTTCATGGACTTCTGGATGGACTCAGCTTATCCTTTGTTAGATAAATAATCCATGAAGCAACCGAAAGTTCTCCTTGGTGGACCGGAAAAGCTTTTGTCTTTCGGCAGGAAATAGGTTTTCCTTCTCGGCAGATTGACCTTTCTGTGTTGCGATAGGCGTAACTCCTTGCTCACTATAGATTTTGGTACGATTCTAATTGCATTAGAAACTAGACTCATAGAGGTTTCCATGCATATGTGATTCGCCTCCTAATTCCATGTGGATCATCCGAGAGAAATTCTGGAAGTTGAGTGCGTGCATTGAAATCTTCTGAACTTTTTGGATTTGCATCCGATTAGAACTTGTTATTCTATGCATCTTATTTTGCTCCAACTTCAATGACTCATTCCATTGCTCAATCCTTTATATGTCAACTGCATATGAGAGAAGAAAAATCTATCAAAAATAAAGTTTATGTTCTACAGAATCAAGAAAAACATCTATGAGACTTTGTAAATCGGATTTTGATAATTTTCTGTCCTCTTTCTTTTATTTGAAGCACATTCTCACATAAAACTCAACCAAAACTCATGACTCAATTATATGACTCAATATAACAACAATAAGGGTTAAACATTAGATAAATGGGGGTAAAAACACATTAAGAACTTCACATATTATGCTCCTATCAACTCCTTGTGTAACTGAGGATATGAATATTCAACTAAATAAGGAGTATTCTGGTGAGGAAATTAAACTGGCACTGTTTCAAATGTATCCAATGAAATCGCCGGGACCGGATGGATTGCCGTCATTGTTTTTTTAGCATTACTGGGATGTGGTTGGACCAGAGGTTGTGGAAACAGTTCATTATTTCCTCCATACTGGTCGTATCTTGAAGGAGGTAAATTTTACGCGTATCTGTCTTATACCTAAAGTTGATCAGCCGATGAATATGTCAGATTTAAGGCCTATTGCTCTCTGTAATGTGCTTTATAAGATCTGTTCAAAAGCTTTAGCAAACCGGTTAAAGATATTGCTTCCAGATATTATCTCTCCTTTCTAGAGTGCTTTTGTTCCTGGTCGCTTGATAACTGATAATATTTTGATGGCCAATGAAATAGCTCACTACATTCATAATAAGTGTTCAGAAAAGGGCTATATGGTGCTTAAGTTGGATCTTAGTAAGGCTTATGACAGGATGGAATGGTCATTTTTGGAGAGAGTATTAGTTCGGTTTGGTTTTAGCCAAAAGTGGATTCATATTGTTATGCAGTGTGTCTCCACAGTCCGTTATACTTTCTTGATTCGAGGCCGAGCTCGGGGCTACTTAAAACCTGGTCGAGGTTTGCATCAGGGGGATCCATTATCACCGTATCTTTTTTTTGCTGGGTATTGAAGGTTTCTCTACGCTTCTTAGGCAAAAAATGCATCACAGTGACTTACCTGGTATTACAGTTTATGAGGGGGCTCCTCCGGTAAATCATCTTTTATTTGCAGATGACAGTATGCTGTATGTCGAAGTCTCATTAGTTTCATGCAGTGCGGTTCAGGAAGTTATTGACGTTTTCAGTAGGGCATCAGGTCAGCAGGTGAATTTTGATAAAAGCTCCATGGTCTTTAGTGAGAGTGTTGATAAGGAGGTACGAGTCACTATCTCTGCTAATTTGGGGGTGCCGGTTGTTGAGTCTCATGAGAAGTATCTTGGGTTACCTACTTATGTGGGAAGATAGCGTTCGACTTGCTTTCAGTATATCAAGGAACAGCTTGAGGCTAGAATGTCAGCTTAGCAGGGTAAAATGCTTAGTGGAGCTGGTAAAGATATTCTCATCAGTGTGGTTGCTCAAGCTCTTCCGAGCTATGCTATGAGTGTTTTCAAGTTGACAAAGAATTTTTGTGACTACCTGGAACAGCTGTGTGCGAGGTTTTGGTGGGGGAGTACTCTTGATAAAAAGAAAATTCATTGGAAAAGATGGAATATTTTGTGTAACCCGAAGGAAGTAGGTGGGTTGGGTTTTCGCAGCCTTTCCAATTTCAACTTGGCAATATTACTCTCCAAACAAGCGTGGCGTATCATTACTCATCCAACTTCATTGATTGCTCTTATTTATAAGGCGATGTATTTTCCAAATTGCTCTTTTTGGGAGGCACCGGATTGTAAATATCCTTCTTTTTCATGACGCAGTATATATGGAGCAAGAGATTTGCTACAAAATAATTCTTATTGGCAGGTAGGAGATGGGTTACAGATACAAATTCTTGTTGATAATTGGCTTCATGGTTCAGTTGTGGGGGTGCCAAAGCTCTCTTGTCCGGTTATAGATTCTGTTGATAGGGTATATGATCTTCTGCTTGAGGGAGGTGTTTGGGATGTAGCCAAAGTTAGGCGTTGTTTTACGGCGCCTGAGGTGGATATAATTCTTAGTATTCCTCTGAGCAGACGCCAAGTGAGTGATCGTTTATGCTGGAAATTAGCAAAAGATGGGAGATTTTCGGTGAAGACAGCTTACAAGTATGCCTTTGTTAATTCTTCTAGTCACTCTCCTATTCTCCAAACTTCTGGGGGAGCTTTCTGGAAAAAATTATGGAAAACTAATATTCCGAATAAGGCTAAAGTTCATGGTTGGAGAGTATGCCTTAATATGTTACCTTATTTAGCGAGTTTGGTGACGAAAAGAGTAGATGTCGATGGAACTAATTGTGTGTTATGTGGATGTTTGGGTGAATCTACTTTGCATTTGAGTCGGGATTGTCAGTTTACTAAACAGGTGATTTCGTCACATCCTGTTCTCTGCGGGATTTGTTACCGATGGGGTTGTGTCCATACCACGACTCGGGAATGGCTTGAGCAGTGTGCTAAGGACCTGACCTTAACACGTTTTGGAGACCTGTTGGTTATTATGTGGTCTGTTTGGCAGGAAAGAAATGAAAGAGTCTGGAACCAAAAGTCGGTCTTGGCTTTGGATGTGGGGGTGCAACTTGCTGCACGCCTGGGGGAGTACCGTTTTCACTCTTCTTCTGTTTTACAGGTTCAGCGGCGGAGGTAAGTGGAAACCTCCACTCTTGGGTTGTTGTTAAATAAATGTGGATGAAGCTTATTATCAGTCTCATAGGCAAAGTGCATGGGGTTTTATTATTCAGGACTATTCTGGCAAAATATTGGCGGGAGGTGCGGGTCCTTTACAAAGTCTAGTGTCAGCTGAGCATGCTGAGATCATAGCCTGTAGTAAGCTAGGCTATTTCCTTCGCCTTGGACCAAGGTTTTAACTCAGTAATTTTAGAGACAGATGCGTCAGAAGTTAAATGTTAGTTGGATGTATCAGCTGTTGGTAATACTTCATATTTGGGTCGTATTTATGATGATTGGAGGGTCCAACTTCGATCCCAGGACTCTTGGATAGTGAATTATACTGGACGACAAGAAAATAAGGCTGCGCATCTATTGACAGCACATGCTAGCAGCTTGGCTAGGGATGAATTTTATTTTACTACTCCTTTTTTTCTTGAAGTTGTGATTACAGCTGAACTTTGTAATGTTTAAACTTTTGATTTTCTAATAAAGATTGGTCAACTGATTCAAAAAAAAAAAACTTTATGAATTTTGAAAGATTTATTAAATGATGGATATACATGGATTGTTTGATGTAAATTGTAAAGAAAATAAGGTTCCATCAATCCAACTTCTAGACACAAGATTTTCGTGGATTTATAATTCTTTTCTTTTCATTCTCTCTCTCTCTCTCTCTCTCCCCAAATGGGTCGCAATTTTCTCATACATATTTTACAATAGGGGCTACCTATACAAGTTGGTGGTAATAGAAGAGTATAACGAGTAAATAACGACGACCTCAACTATATATGTTCCTCACGGTCGCATATATCAGAAAGCTCATGTATTTCATAAGTAATACTATCAATTAACTTTCCGGCACCAACTCGATCTAATCTCAAATTTTATCGACCAACCTATCTCTTTCTCCCTCACTCATCTCGTCATTTTCGTGAATTTATAATTTTTTTTCTTTACATCATTTTTATCCTTAGATTTCTTCCTTCTCCATAATATACATGTCTAGTTTGATACACATATAGAACTAGTTAACATGGAAAGATTTCATATGAATTTTTTGTTTATTTACTTATATTACATGTTTATGTTGATAAACTGATTAATGATAAAAAGTTTGTCAAAATCTATGAGAATCCATAAAAGTTATATTTTTTTGGATTCACAATTCCTTAAAAATTTCTTTTATATATCTACGGAAATCTAAAAGCTTTTATAAAGTCTGTATAAATCTAAGAACTTTTTATGAATCCATCACTTAAAAAAAGTATGCATAAATCTGAATACAATACACCCCCTTAGTACTATGATGAATTTCATTGAATGAATTTGTTGTTTTTTGATACTTAGAATACTTCACCAATCATAGGAAACTAAACATTGAATGGTAAGCTTTGTAGTGTAAATACAAGAGAACTACTAAGCTATATAGTACCTCGGCTTCTGCCTCTAAGTAAGTAAGTTAGAGACAATACATCATATTTCTTTGCCACACTTAGCTAGTCTAAGCATGTTTCATCCATGAATAAGTGAAACTGATAATAATATCAGGATTTCCTAGGACTTTGACAATGAGCATCAAATACATATCTATTTCTCTATTCAAGACAAACCAGGGGATGAAGAGTTTGAAGACAAAAATAGAACACCGCCTACTGATTCCCAGTACTAATTACCTCTGGCATAGCTAAATGCAAGTGACCTGTCGACCAAACCTAGTGGAAGCTTCCAGTACATATGCTGAATGGATTGGCGACATAGCTAGCTGAAGTAATTACAGGATTTCCTCGACCAGATATTATGAACAACATGACAATTTCTAAAAGATGAGAAAGAGATGAACTAGCCTATGACAGAAATCGTCATGAGAAGCGTACCATGGCAGAGAACTCAAACAATAAAATTCTTGGCTTGGGATCGAGTTGGGACTTGGGAGGGATTTGCAAACAAAAGTCTTAGCTAGTTATACGTTCAGATTATATTATCATCTTATTTACAAGCAGATCCAACAGAAAAATCTCCATTTGATCGATGAGAAGCAACCCTAAATCAATTGGGATTAATGAAAATCTTGTAGTACTTTGTATTTTTTTTTTGAGTGATACAGAAATATATATGTGCCCATATTCGACGCGGGACTTTTTAGTTTATAAATCTGAAGGATACATGCCATCAGGGTCTATCGTATATATCAGACTAATATAAGTTCAATATATATCTGATCATCATTCTGATTTAATTATATATTGCCAACCGAGTACCGACTATAGTGTGGAATTATATAGGCCTTTGCTATCACGACGAAAATGATTATCATGTAATAGTATAGAATTAAAATAAGCATTGTGAAGCTTTCGTGTGGAGTGGGAGGCCTTAAAATACCTCGGAGTTTCCCAACTTGCTGAAAGATAATGGTTCTTGCCTTGTTTGTCACTCCAAAAAACAAAAAAAACAAAATAGATAAATAAGAAGAGAGAAAGGTTAGAGACATGTAGTCTAATAAGTCAGAAACACCTAACAAACAAACAACCACTCTTGCATCAGAACTCAATTCGATTCTAAGAGGGGAACAACAGACGAATTAAGGAGGATTATGTACATGATAATGGAAAAATAATGGCGCGTCTGTCGGGTTAGGAAATATTATTCAGTTGACTGAAGCAGGAGGGCATCAGCTGGGCAGAAGGTAGGAAGTTCCATTTGTTTTTCCACTCTTGACCCAGAAAACTTGAACTGTGAAAGTATTAGATGGAATAATAATAAAGTACGCAGCGGAATAAATAGATAAATTTCGTAACTTTTATTAAATGTAAATCACAACCAATATTACAAATGATTATAATTTAATTCGATACAAAGTTACTCATAAACGGTCGCCACAAAGGTCGATCAATACTTCTTGCGAGATGCCACACATGTCGTCTCTGAGATGCCACTAAGGTCGTCTCCTTCAAGCCACTAAGGTCTTGAACATTGAAGCCACACAGGTCTTCACTCTAGGAGCCACTAAGGTCTCCTTTCTATGAGCCACTAAGGTCTCCTCTCTCAAGAATTATTTCTCTCTTTTCTCTTAGCCGATGTCGACGGCAAACCCTTGCCGAATCTCCCTTTATAAATAGGGTTACAACCTTTGATTACACACTTAATCAAATAAGCCAACTACCTTTTACATCCCATGCATAAAAGGTACATTCCATATTTTAATTCAATTTGAATATAAAACATGTCATATGCCTTCATAATTTAAACCTACCAACTAGGTTAAGTAATCCCTTACACTTTGACCGGCCGCACCAACCGAGCAAGGAATCCTTGCAATCAATACTTTCCTAGTTGCACTAGGAAAGTCCTTCATTTTGTCTTCAATGCAAACCAATACCAATTAGGTATTAAATCGTCTTGTCTTTTAACTTCTTCCTAGTCGGCAAGGAACAACTTCAAATCAACAAACCCTAGCAAGGGCTGCCGCACCAATATTAGCTCTAGGTTTTGCACAAGTCGCACTCATCCGAACCGTCGGATTGATTAAGACACCATACAATAATTATGGTTAAATTTCTCCAAAACTTCCTTCCAAAACTCCATGCAAATTGCCATGCAATTAGCCTTTGATCTCCATCAACTCATGGAGGCCAATATACCTTCAATCTCCCCCTTTGGCCTTCCATGCAACTTTCCATTCATCAAGCACCTATATGAAAAAAATTAGTAGCATGGATAATCACATATAGCATATATAATCACATATAGCATGTAGCGTGTAGCATGCAAAATAAAACCATGCATCTTTAACTCCCCCTTTGTCCATGGCTTGATGATTCTCCCCCTAAGTTGATGGAGGGCAAAGAAAGGAATTATACGTCACCGAGAATATCGTCTAGCCACTTTGGTTCTCACCATTACTACGATTGTCATGCATGGCAACAATTACCAAAAATTTATTGAGAGAAGTAAAGAATTACTTACCAAATTATCAGTGAATACGATCTCTTCCCAAGAGGAAAGATTGTCTTCAATTTTAGACAAGACAATCAAGATCAAAGAATATAATTATAAGTATTGAGCCGATTTCCCAAAAAGTCATCTATTCTTGAATTTATCAAAGACTGCATGTATGATATGATGAGAAAGAGATATTGTCTTGCCAAATAAAAATTGCATGTTCAACCGATGCACAAGAGACACACGGCAAGAGAAAGACATAGCATATCAAATACATAAAGGCATATATCTAGGAAACCGAAAAATGCAATCTATCAAAACATGTATGAGTAGGAATATTGCTCTTACCTAGAGAGATTTAGACAAGACAAATTAAGACTAGAGAATTTATCGATAGTCATGCAAGGAGTAGGATCCTAAATAGCCAAAAGTGTAATGAAACCAAATCGGACGAAATCAACTTCAATTCTTGCATGATTGATATGATACCAAGAGAACAATCAATACTAAATTTAACTAACGATGCATGCAAAATTTGTTCCAACAACCGAAGGTAAGTTAAGAGACCACACCACAAGGTAAAGATAACATAGTTCAAGCAAAACATTTAGCCAAGCAAATGTCATATGTATATCAAATGAATCAAAATACGCGATGACATAGGTGGAACTTGAATCAATCCATTTTGACAAATAGAGCAATATGCAAAAATATTAGCCAAAGTGGTAACGTGAAGTGCAAAATTTATACTTCAATATGAGAAGAAATTTTGAGGAGTGATTAAATTCGCGAGCAATTATTTTTCGACTCTCCCCCTTATAACAACTTTTGATATGAGCACATTGGCTTCTTTTTCTTGGCTTACCATCGAGCCATTAATGATACGTGAACGATAAAGGGACAACAACTCCCAAGTCAGATGACTTTAGGGTGCTAGACATAACAAGGATGTTCCAAGGTCCACTTTAACGACACAGAATTTCAAAGATTTTCACCGGGGTGACCAAATCAGTCCATTCCACCAGACATCGAGAAGTTAGTCAACATCTGGAGAGGAGAACCAACCTGGCCAAGGACTGCATATGACAATATGATTCTTTTTAAGGGATATGCAGCCCACACATTATAAATACATTCTTCAACTACACCTGCTCTTGATTAGGTGACTCAACTCAAAAAGTATTTCCCCACAAAAAAGTATGTGTAAAGTGAAATTTAAACACAAAGGCTAATATAAGTGAATTGCATCAAAATGTCAAAATGAATAAACCCAAGTGACACCAACAAAACACACGACATATAGTGATTCAAAGAAAAATACACACACACACACGAAACAAGGCAATTTTCGATCAAGAACTATGAAACCGTACCTTGTGTGAGTTCCCAAAAATCACATCTTCAATATTGAGAACAAATGCCAATGGCATTTCGCAAGGTCATGAAGCGTTCCGTGTCCAACGGTTTAGTAAACAAGTCGGCCCATTGTAATTCAGTAGACACATATTCAAGTGCAAGAATATTTTTATCAACTAGCTCACGTATAAAATGATATCTTATGTCAATGTGTTTAGTTCTAGTATGTTGAACAGGATTTTTAGATATATTTATTGCACTTGTATTATCACAAAATATGACAAGTTTTCCTTGTGGAATATCATAATCACTTAGCATATTTTTCATCCAAAGCATTTGAAGACAACAACTACCTGTAGCCACATATTCAGCCTCTGCCGTAGACAAAGAAGTACAGTTTTGTTTCTTGCTATGCCATGCAACTAAATTCTTACCAATAAAGAAACAACCACCACTAGTACTTTTTCGATCCTGTAAATTTCCACCCCAATCAGCATCTGAATATCCTGCAATTTCAGCATTAGTAGCATATGTATAATAAACTCCACAATTAATGCTTCCAGATATATAACGAAAAATTCTTTTAACAACTTCTAAGTGTGACTCTTTCGGATTTGCTTGAAACCTAGCACACACACCAACACTGTAAGCGATATCTGGACGAATAACAGTTAAATAAAGTAGACTACCAATCATGCTATGATACATAGTCTGATCAACAGATTTACCAGTTAAATCATGACATAATTTAGTAGTAGTACTCATAGGAGTCTTGACAGATTTTAAACTAGTCATATCAAATTTCTTAAGCATATTTTCAACATATTTTGTTTGATAAAGAAATATACCTTTTTCTTCCTGTTTTACCTGCAATCCTAGAAAATATGACAATTCACCACACATGCTCATCTCAAATTTACTAGACATAACCTTGGTAAATTCTTTAATTAGAAAATCAGATGTAGACCCAAAAACAATATCATCAACATAAACTTGGGCTACAATAAAGTGATTACCGGCATGCTTCACAAAAAGAGTTTTATCAACAATACCTTGTATATATCCTTGAGAAATAAGATAAGTAGAGAGTTTTTCATACCAAGCACGTGGAACTTGTTTAAGACCATAAACAGCTTTCTTTAGTTTCCATACATATTCTGGATGATGTATGTCTTTAAATCCAGGGGGTTGTTCAACATAAACCTCCTCATGCACATCACCATTAAGAAACGCTGTCTTTACATCCATTTGATATAACTTGAAGCGACGAAAACAAGCAATAGCAAGTAATATTCTGATAGACTCTAAACGTGCAACAGGAGCAAATGATTCCTCAAAATCAAGGCCTTGAATTTGTGAATAACCTTGAACCACTAACCTTGCTTTGTTTCTGGTAATCATACCGTGCTCATCAATCTTTTTACGAAAAATCCACCTAGTTCCAATGAAATTTGTATTTTCTGGTCTAGGAACAAGTAACCATACGTCATTTTTCTCAAACTGATTTAGCTCTTCTTGCATAGCAATAATCCATTCGTTATCTGCAAGTGCCTCCTTGACATTTTTTGGCTCTATTAAAGAAACAAATCCAAAACAAGTTAGTTCATTAGTTTCTTTAATTTTTGTTTTAACAAAACAATGCAAAGCATTATTTAATTCAATAAATTCAGAATCCAAATTTTCTTCTTCCTCAATGCCGTTTCTGCTGTTCTGAGATTGAGCAATTCGACCTCTGGTCTTCATTCCTTCCTTAATATCACCGAACACATCATCAGCTGAATGATCTTTATGCACCTGTTTAAAACCAGTTCTGTGCTTTGGGACATGTCTCAAATTATTGTCAAGTTCAATATTCTGATCTTTTTCACTAGTTTCAATCTGCACAGAAATATCATTAATTTTGGATTTTGAAATGTCAGAAGGAACAGAGATAGAAGCATCATAATTATCATCAACTGAAACGTTTATAGATTCCATAACAGATCTAGTCTCTTTATTATATATCCTATATGCTCTACTATCCAGAGAGTAACCAATAAAAATTCCCTCATCAGCTCTAGCCTCAAACTTTGCAAGTCTTTCACGATCTTTTAAAACATAACAAGGATTACCAAAGACATGGAAATAACTAACATTGGGCTTCTTACCTTTCCATAGCTCATATGGGGTAATTTTTGTACCTGAACGAAGAAGAGTACGATTTCCAACATAACAAGCAGTGTTAACAGCTTCAGCCCAGAAATTTTCGCTGAGGCCAGAAGAATGAATCATGGCTCTAGCCATATCAAGAAGAGACCTATTCTTACGTTCAGCAATTCCATTCTGTTGTGGAGTAATAGGAGCTGAAAACTCATGAAGAATACCATGATCTTGACAATAATTATCAAACTTTGAATTTTTAAATTCAGTTCCATTGTCAGATCTAATCTTAGTAATTTTTAATTTTTCACTATATTTTTCATTTAAAAGACGTTTACTTAATATGTAAAATGAATTAAAAGTTTCACCTTTGTCAGCCAAAAAATCAACCCAAGTAAAACGAGAGTAATCATCAACCACAACAAAAATATACTTCTTACCAGCCAGACTAGTTGTTGCAGATGGTCCCATCAAATCCATATGCAGAAGCTCAAGAGGTTTATTTGAAGGAGATGAGTTTACCACTTTGTGACTTGTTTTAGTTAGTTTACCTGTCTTACATCCTCCACAAATGATATCAGTACGTCCGTTTAAAGCAGGTAAACCTCTTACCAATTTTTGTGTAGATAATTTTAACAAATCCTGAAAGTTCATGTGACCAAGTCTCTTATGCCATAGCTCCATAGTTTCTTCTGCAGAACTCATTCTTAAACACGGAACCGATCCATTAGTAGAAACATCAACAGAAATATGATAACAATTATCATCAGATCTAAATCCACTCAAGACTAGATCACCATTTAAATCATAAACTACACATTTTTGTTTATTAAACCAGATATCTTCAAATTCATCAGCTAATTGACTTACACTAATAAGATTAGTAGAAAGTCCCTCAACATAAAGAACATTGTTCAAACATGTAAGATTTTGACAATTAATAGTTCCTTTTCCTCTAATTTTAGCTTTACGTCCATCACTAAAAGTGACAGAACCGAAAGTACCTGTTTCATGGAAATTAGAAAAGAATGATTTATTTCCACACATGTGTCGTGAACAACCACTGTCAATATACCAAATATCTTTTTTCTTAGCAGATAGAGCAGTAAGAGCAATATTACAAGTAGTTTCAATATATTCAGTCTCATAATCAATATCCACAGTAGACAAGTTACAAAAGATGTTGGAGGATTTTGAATCGTCCTTTCTTTTCCACACCATCTTACCTTTTCCAAGTTTCTTTGTTACTGAAATAGATTTGGTTAGACCAACATAACGAGATATATCATGCAATAAAGAGTTATGTTGATCAAGTTTGGAGTTAATATCATTAAAATATTTTTCAACATTTGGACTAAGAGCATCGATTCTAGAATGTGAAGAAGACACAAAACCGGACACTTTTCCTTCATTCATTTTTGTAACTTTCGTCAAATCATAATTACCACTAAGATTATGATTTGATAATTTATCATAGCCAAGACCAGATTTGTCATTATAAGATCTACTTGAATTAATTATTTCAGATAAAGCATTAGAACTCATTGTAAATTGACCAAACTTATCTTCTGTTTTCTCCAAGGTATCCTGTAACATATCAATTTTGGTGTTTAACGTGCTAATATGATCATCTTTTTCGGCCAATTCATTTTTTAGAAAATTGATTTTTGTAAGCAGACGTCTCTTTTCTGAATTAAACTCATCATCGCTAGTAGACGAAGTACCTTCCCTATTTAACCAACTTTGTTTTTCATTTAGTAGTTGACATACCTGTGATTGCAGAGCTTTATTTTTCTCAGACAAGGATTCGGCAACTTTAAAAAGTTTCTTCTGAAAAGCCAAGATTTCGTCATCTTCTTCATCCAGTTCTTCTTCAGCATCTGAAACAGATAAAGAAAAAGACGAAACAAGAGCAAAGCCTTTGTTTTTTCTTACCCCGTTTTCATTATCTTCATCACTCCAAGAGGATCTATAAGCTTTCTTCTCAGTATTAGGAGATTTATTAGTGCAGTTAGTAGATATATGACCATATTCATCACAGTTGTAACAACGAGGTTTATTACGGTTATTTTGTGAACCGAATCTCCTTTGAGAAGAAAAACCATTTTGATTTTGAAAACTCTTATTATTTTGACTTCGTTTTGTATTCTGAGAATTTTGAAAATTATTTGAATTTCTTTGATTAAAAATACGTTTAAACTGTTTTGCCAATAACAACATCTCATCATCATCTTTATTTCTATCAGAACTACTACCATAATTATCTGAGGTATTTAAAGCAAGATTTTGAGATCCCATACCTTTTGGTTTATTTTTACCTTTAAGTTCATTTTCCCAAGCTTTGATATTTCCAATGAGTAGATCTACGGGATAGTCATCCAAATTGTGATTTTCTTGAATTGTGGTCTTCTTCACCAAGTATCTTTCCGAAAGAGATTTCAGGATTTTTCTAACAATATCAGATTCGGACATAGGTCTACCAAGACTTTCAACCAAACTTGTTGGATCAGTAAAACGAATATAGAATTCATCAATAGTTTCTTCATCATGTTGTATTAACGTATCAATTTCAGCATAAGCTTGTTGAATTCTTTGTTGTTTTACTAAATCATTACCTTCATGCAACACACAAAGTTTATCCCATACCTGTTTCGCAGTTGTACAGTTCTGTACCTTTTTCTTCTCATCTCTGGTAAGGGCGGAATAAAGTGCCGTTAGAGCTTTATGATTTGCCTCACTGAGTTTGATATCATTTGCATCCCACTCCTCAATGGGTTTCAAAATTGAAGAGCATTCTGGAGCATTTGGATCTTTTAATTTTTCGTCTTTAGTCGGATGAAACCATCCACGTTCAACGCTCATCCATGCATGAAAATCTATTCCATAGAGAAAAGATTTCATTTGAATCTTCCATTGTGCAAAATCCATTCCTACAAGCTGTGGAGGTTGATTCATTGCATTTCGTTCCATCTTTCGTATGATCTACCGGATAAATCCAAAACCTGCTCTGATACCAATTGAAAGTATTAGATGGAACAATAATAAAGTACGCAGCGGAATAAATAGATAAATTTCGTAACTTTTATTGAATGTAAATCACAACCAATATTACAAATAATTATAATTTAATTCGATACAAAGTTACTCATAAACGGTCGCCCCAAAGGTCGATGTCGCCACAAAGGTCGATCAATACTTCTTGCGAGATGCCACACAGGTTGTCTCTGAGATGCCACTAAGGTCGTCTCATTCAAGCCACTAAGGTCTTGAACATTGAAGCCACACAGGTCTTCACTCTAGGAGCCACTAAGGTCTCCTCTCTATGAGCCACTAAGGTCTCCTCTCTCAAGAATTATTTCTCTCTTTTCTCTTAGCCAATGTCGACGGCAAACCCTTGCCGAATCTCCCTTTATAAATAGGGTTACAACCTTTGATTACACACTTAATCAAATAAGCCAACTACCTTTTACATCCCATGCATAAAAGGTACATTCCATATTTTAATTCAATTTGAATATAAAACATGTCATATGCCTTCATAATTTAAACCTACCAACTAGGTTAAGTAATCCCTTACACTTTGACCGGCCGCACCAACCGAGCAAGGAATCCTTGCAATCAATACTTTCCTAGTTGCACTAGGAAAGTCCTTCATTTTGTCTTTAATGCAAACCAATACCAATTAGGTATTAAATCGTCTTGGCTTTTAACTTCTTTCTAGTCGGCAAGGAACAACTTCAAATCAACAAACCCTAGCAAGGGCTGCCGCACCAATATTAGCTCTAGGTTTTGCACAAGTCGCACTCATCCGAACCGTTGGATTGATCAAGACACCATACAATAATTATGGTTAAATTTCTCCAAAACTTCCTTCCAAAACTCCATGCAAATTGCCATGCAATTAGCCTTTGATCTCCATCAACTCATGGAGGCCAATATACCTTCAAACTGTAATAATCTATACGTAAATATATTGAGGTTCAGCGGCCAGGGCATGGTAGAGGGATGAAGTAAAGACAGAGTTCCAATTATTGAATCGCATAAGGAAGTTGGTGCTCATTTTCAAAAAGAATAAAAGGAAGTTGGTGGTCAAACTTCCAATATTTGAAACGGTCTTCTCATTCTCAAGACTTGTGTATATATCTGGCCGGCGCCCCTTTAAACTTACAGTTGTATATCTCAAACCCCCTAATCCAGCCCTTGTTCTAGTGATCAATTTCCAATGAATTCCCGTATGTTGACCATCCTCCTCCCCATTCTTTCGCTTCCATTTTTTCTTCTACTACTGTTTTTTCTTCTACTTCGACGAGCTCGCCGTACTCGGTTGTCTGTGGACTTGGACTCCGCGGACATCCAAATCAGCATCCAACCATCATCATCACCTTTAGAAACCGAGGCAGTTCCAATAGTTCATCCCAAAAACAGCCAAGTACAATCTCCATCGTCTTCAGCTTCTAGCTGGGAACATGAGGAGATTCCAGCAGATTCATTAAATGATACCCAGACAGGATCAGCATCAACATCTTCTTCTGCAGCGAGCTCAGAATTTGACCACGACGTCTTCCTCAGTTTCAGGGGTCCCGACACCCGCAAAAGATTTAAGGACCATTTATACCACGCTTTGAATAAGAAAGGAATCAATACCTTTCGGGATGCTGAAAATCTTAGGAGAGGAAAATTAGCCATCAAACAAAGACTTGAGAAAGCAATTGAAGGATCAAAGTTTGCAGTGGTCATTCTTTCAAAACACTACGCTTATTCAAAGTGGTGTTTGGACGAACTTGCACATATCATTAAGTGCAAGGAAGAGAAAGAACTGAAAGTCTATCCGGTTTTTTATGATGTCGCTCCATCCGAGGTCAGAAACCAAACTGGAAATTTCGGTGCTGCGTTAGCTCATCATGTTGCGAGTTTCGAGCTCAACGGGGAGGTTGCTCGTACACAGCGGGTCGCAAGTAAGAGGAAGTTTGTTTTGATGCGGGACAATAAAATGAAGTTGAAAATTTGGAGGTCCGCTTTGAAGAAAATAGCCGGTCTCTCGGGATGGGACTTGCGCGGAAGGTAATTCTACTTTCTTGAACTAAAAAAATGAAAACTTTATTCAGAGCCAAGATTTTTTTTTTTTTTTTTTTTTCTATTAAAGGACAAATCATTTGACAAACTTTTAGGTAATACAATCGCATTTTCACCCTTCAGTTTGTAGGTCTATATGAATAGATCAATTCTATAAGTTTTCAAAAAATTGGGTGATGAGTTCAAAAATTTTAATACTTTTGAACGGTTCAGCTTTGTCTAAAAGTGCAAAACCCTTTAACTTAATCTCAATCCTTGAAGGTCATTAAAAACATATCTAATGGTGAATCTAAATCCCTTGTTTAGAACAAAAAATGGATCCCTCACTTGAAGAGCCCTAGACTTTATTTACTCATCTTTTGTTAGTGGGAAGGAAGTTGTTACATATATAGTGAGATTGTTTTAATTCTTTTATGTTTATTAATTTTATGACAAAATACTTGTTACCCCTTATACAATATATTGAAAAGTGAAAACAATTTTGTCCATGTTGAAGGAAAAACGTATTATGTGCCTTCGTCAATGTAACGGACGATAGATAATTATGTAGTCATTATTGTCATTAATGTATTTCCTATTACCGTTGTAATACTCACCCTATATAAAGGGGATTATCAATGAAATGAGTAGACCAATTCCGATTATTCTACAACACGTTATCAGCACTTTGCTTTAGCCAGAGAGAAAAAAAAAAAAACCCTAGGTCTTTGTCCCTGAAAAAACCCCAGAAAAACACTTCTGCCGGCAACATTTTCGTTGACAAAGAAGATCTCCTCCCCATAAACCCTTTTTCCCGACAAATCCTTCGTCGGTAAAAGTAAACCCTAAACTCTGCCGACGACAGTTTTGTCGGCAGAGAATGGAAAAATCTCATGGCACCCAGAATTCTTCTCTGGGCACCCTGCCGATCTCTGCTCCGCCGCCAGGCCTGCCCATCACATACTCCGGCGAGCCTCCCGATCTCGCTAGCTGCGCCGCATCTGCCCTAGCCTAGCCATCGCCGCTCACCGATGAAGCCACGACCCCGTAGCCCCGACGCCGTCGCCGGTCAACCCAGACGAATCCGTCGACGCATCGCCTCACCACCTCCGCTCGACCTCGCCCCGGATCGGATCGCCTCGCCCCGATCGCCTCTCCCCGATCGCCTCGCCCCGATCGCCTCGCCACGATCGTCCACTGCTCGGACGACCCCCGATCGCACCCCGTCTCTGCAGAGACGACTCCGGCTTGCCCTCCGCTCCGCGCCTCCGCCGCTCCTGCCTTCAGATCGGACCCAACCTTTGCCGACAAAGCTTCGTCGGCAGAAGCTTGATCTCGACCCGGATTTGGGCCTGATCCGACCCGGCCCAGCCCCTTGGGCCTGACCCAACCCGAAAAAAAAAAGAAAAAAAAAAGGATTTTTTTGGGATAAAATACAAAGGTAATTTTTGAAATTACCATACAGTAATTTATATTCACTATATGACTATTTACTGTGTGACTATTTATATCGATATTGTTTAAATGTGAAAATCATATGAAATTATTTAATTTATATGATAAATGTGAAATATATATAATTAAAGTGACTAATCATATGAATATTGTTTGTTTTTATGTGACATATCAATTACGATGCGACGATTAATATGTGACGACTATTTGGAGTCGGAGATCGAGCAATCGCTTAATATGCAGTTTATTTGGCAAACTAACAAGTAAGATCTAATTAACGTTATCATTTTCATTAGATCGTTAATGATATAATGCTCAAACTTATCTTATTATATTATGACATATATTTATGAAATTTGAGCATCATTATATGTCTATTTTATTATGTTAAATAATTGTTTTTATTTAACATGTTATTTAGTTTGAGTATTGCCATGATAATGTAATTTCATGAGCATTGTAATATAAAGAAAAATGGACAAACCTATACTGTGAAAAAGTATTTTCACGAAGTAAGAAAAATATGACCATTACAAGTTTCGGTCTTGAAATCCAATTTTTTTTCTTGAAAATTTTTCAAGATGGATATCTTATTAATTGTGTAAAAAGTAACGATAATGGAATTTCATTATCTTCACATGCAATGAAAATGGAGAAACTAAAATTTTACTGTGATAACGTAATTTCACAAAGCATCGGATTTACCATAATGTATATTGGTTTATTTTAGTTGTCGTGAATGTTATTTAGACTGCGAAACTAATACACTCTCTTCTTCCTATATTTTACAGATGGTTTAACCATCACAGTTTGGTTTTGACACATTGGACTCTGAAGAACTTGAGTACCAAATTCCCCTATTGAGCCAACAAAGGCTTGAGCATGGTATATTTATACGAACTGCTTTATGTAAATAGCTAAATATATAATTTCAATATCTTGAATGACAACGTAAGGTCTGAAAAAAAAAAATCCCTGAAACGAATTATGCAAAGTAATGCAATCACCCTAAAACAAATGGAAATGACGATGAAACATCTGAGAAAACAAAGGGTAATGACGATGTAAGGTCTGAGAAAAAGATATTTCTTGGAACAAAATGTGCAAAGTAATGCCATAACCCTAAAACAAATAATAATTACCATGGACGTAAAATTCATATAATCATCCAAAAGTAAGTGGAAATAATGTACCATTTGAAAGATGATCTAGGGGACACGTCATGTGCAATGAAGCACTGCCATTGTTGTAAATTAATGAACTATTCATACGTACATTACAAGCTAGCAAAGAATTAGCTACGACTTACACTAAGTATGAAGAATCATACGAGTACGTGGATTTTTTGGAAAAGTATCTTCAATATCCAACAAGAACATCGAAAATGAATTTACAACTAAAGACATACCATATGGGAAGAATATGTCAAATGACACATCTCATCATTGCAGCCATTAAAGAGCCAAAAAGGATTTGACTCCATCCAAGATAGACTTTGATTAGTCTATTTTTAAATTTACAAGATATCTTTATAAAAGGCTATTACGCCTAAATTAGACTTTTAGTCTTAAAGTTTCTATCTCTAATTGGACAAGACTGAATGTCATCATTGGCATGTTAACTTTTAAATTTTCTCTCGATGAATTGAGATTATTTAAATTTTATTCATAATATACATGATTCAATTTTCTGCATCTAACTTTGTAAAGTATTGCATAAAGTAAAGCAACATATCATAATATAGGCATGAAACAAAGAACCGTGTGCAAAGAAACGCACAATGTACTCCCTAAAATAATAGTACTGAAGGACAATAGTACTAATATATCACAAAAATAGTACTAAAGAACTGTAGTACTATAATGCAAGTGATAAGGATCTAAATATCTGTTCCTTTGGGATTCATAATGCACTTGCCTAACTGGGATTACAATACCTTTTTATTACAATCCCCATCGACTTACTCTAAAGAACTTGAGTTACGTTTTGATGTATATATTGAGCATATGTCAAATTGACAATTTATGCGATAAGAGAAAATTGAATTTGTTCAACATTTTAAAGAAATTTCTGCCACGATGTTCATGTAATAAGACATAGATGAGAATTTCATCTGAGCTCCTTTGCATTACCTCTAATGACTGCGGATGTAAACGAGTATTAGAGTAGTTTATATGTCAACTTAGTGGGTTATATGTAACCGCTAATTGAACCCAAAGTGAAAAGAAAATGATATTTTTGGAAATCTGACATACATTGGCTTTGATCTGGTGATCCGTACATTAAAGAAATTACTATGGACACCCATATTTTGGATTAATAGAAGCAAACACCAGAAGAATATGGTTCCCACACGAAACCGAAGACGACTAAAGAACATGTTATCCTCAAATATTATTTCGATACAATCCATGTAGGGTTGAAGACGTATGTTCACACCCTAGATTCCACCGCCCCCCTAAGGTGGCATTATGATTGATGCACAAAGTACATGCACTTATATCCTATTATACTTCTGACATCCATCGTGATTTTCTGAATAAAAGTATATCATTCAAAGCCAACTCGTAAAATTTATGATTGGCACCATCATATGCAAAGGACACATGTATTCTCATTCTCATATTGAATTCAAAGAGGATTCAGTGGATTGATTCAACCAACTTGCGGACACCTTAGATATTTTATGGTGTTGGTTGTTGTGTCGACACACTGGTCACGTGTCATGACACCATCCACAATTAAAATTTATGCTGCTTATGCTAGAAAGTCAAAGCACCTAGGCCGGGTTAATTTCCGTAGGTGTGATGATTTTATGGCTTATTATATGGGATTTGTAATGGACATCATATTCCTATATATAAAAACCCAATTGGTCTCACGGAAAACGACTACAGTAATAGTCTTAATATTGGTAAAGCACACCAATACTTCCGTTTTGGGTTATGCAATTTTTGCATGCAGCGTTACTTTTTCATCTATGGCCATCATCATTGAACCAATTTACACCATAGCTGGTGACTATGTGTGAGGATTTTTTAGGATTTCAAACGAACTTGTAATCCTTGAGCTCTTTTGGATTGACACGGATCTACAATCCTTGAGCTCTATTAAATGTTTTATGTGCCAAAATTGAGCCGCCACAGCGCACAATGATGGGTTACTTGAGATGAATAAATATTTATGCTGGATATGAACTTCCAGCTATAGTCCGCTATGTCGAAACCTTGACAGGCGATCTCCTCGCCGCTAGATTTGCGGTGTGTCACTTTGATGAGACAGTCTTCCCGTCGTTAGGGGGAGATAAGAACAAGCATGTTCAAGTGGAACGACAGGAATTGTCGTGGTTTGTCCCCACTGTGTCTCATCTCGATCCCCAAAATCACACAAAAGTAAAGTGTGCAGATGTCTTATACATTAAAGTGACGAGATCATATAAACCTGCTGTAAATATACATGCAAGGATTGTGTTTTATCAAAAGGACATGGTACCACCCAAAAAGAATTGGGTATTGCACTGCCACCATGGATGGTGGCATGGTGACGCCATAAGTGGCATAAATGGTGTCACAGGCCGTGGCTCTCCAAGGAAGAGGGGGAGGCCACCCTAGGTTCGATACATACTTGTGTAAAGGAAGAAAACAAGTTTGGCACAACCTGATCTATTGATCAGTGATACTCAAATCCGTCTCATGAGAATATTTATGGATTGTGGTTATCATTGGGGGACGCCTCAAATGTTAGAACCAATCCTTAAAGTATAGAGATCTCTACAAACACATTACACTAGTGTACATGAGGACGTGGAATAATGAGTCTACTATCGAACCATACTTCGTTGAAAAATGTCAACTTAGTAAACTGGCCTAATGGAAAGAAGCGATCCAGTATAAACAAAGAGATAGGTATTTGGGCAGGTGACGCCGACACCGCAAATATAAACCCTATCAAATATATCTTTGTTAGAATGCGTAATGAGAATAAGAGTATGCAAACTCACCTTATGGCGCAAGGTCTCTCAAAAACGCACTGGAATCGACTACGAGGAGATATTCTCTCGTAATAGACTACGATGAGACAATCTCTCGTAATGGATGTCATTGCACTCCACTACCTCGTCAGTTTGGTAGTTTCCGAAAAACTGAACATGCAGCTTACGAAAAGTGATCAAAACATATATCTCTATGGGGATCTAAATTAAGAGATATATGAGGATCCTAAACGGAATTCATCTACCCAAATCAAGTGACTCTAGATCACATGAGTACGTTTGCAAAAGAAATTGAAACGTTCACTAAAGTGACTACTTGATTGGAAAGGGATTGATGAATTATGCCCTTGCGTTTTCATTCTGGATATATATGAACTCTAAATGAAATAAGAGAAACTCAATGTATTGTAAATCCTAAGTTGAGAATGAAAAAGATTTTGGGAATACACAGTCTTGAAATGGAACTCAAGGACTGTAATGATGGTGATCATCCATCAATCGGCTTAGGCACTCTAAAGAATAAAGTGAGGCCTACATATATTCCCATGATCAGTCGAAGTCTTTACTCTAACAATAGATCCGTTTTTCATCTAAAGGAAGATGACGAAGAAGTATTGGGAAATGAAATTCCTATACAAGTGCAACGACGCATGATTGTACTTAAACATAATATGTAAGACTCGACCTCTCATTCGATGTAAATTTGTAAAGCTATGTTTAGCTCTGCGCCTACGCAACGCAAATCGTTCTTTCATTAAAGATATGAAAGATTTGGGCTTATTCAATCTCTACATATATAGAATGTGACATGATAAAGAAATTATTCACGTCATAGCTAACTATGCGTAAAGAAAAACGCATTAAAGGTGAAATAAGAAAATCTGTTGTCACAGATCAATTTCAAATCTCTTAATGGTTCATCCATACTCTAGACAAAGTTATGACTGTTTTGTTATATGAAGGTCATACCACGAGTGAACCTGATGTTCAATATGAACCAATGTGTTCGGTTCATGAACCACCTTATCCTCAAGATCAAAGTAAATCAAGTTGGATCTGAGGAAGATGTGGCAAGATTTAGTTACTAAATCATTGCTCAAAGTCATATTTGGAAAAACATGTGAAAATGCATAACTATGCTAATGTTACTGAAGCTCCCTTGATCAAATGAAAGAATTAGGGAGAATCCCATGATTAATGTAAAAATCAGGGGGAGGTGCAGACATCAGGGGGAGTCTAGCACATACATGTTGTTTTCAAATGTAATAGGTGCGTTGTGCTCTTTTTCTCCTTAGACCAAAGTTTTATTTTCTCCCATTGGGTTTTTGTTACTTGGCAAGGTTTTTAATGAGGCAACACCACATGCACCATGTTACCCCTGACTCGGCAAAAGGGGGAGTGTTGAAGGAAAAACGTATTATGTGCCTTCGTCAATGTAACGGACGATAGATAATTATGTAGTCATTATTGTCATTAATGTATTTCCTATTACCGTTGTAATACTCACCCTATATAAAGGGGATTATCAATGAAATGAGTAGACCAATTCCGATTATTCTACAACAGTCCATGAGTTTTCAAATTAAACTGAAACATTCATAATCTCTCATTTGTCAACACATTGGTCCATTCCGTTACATGACCCTTAAAATATTCCGTTAATTTCTAAATTGACGAAAATACCGCCATTTAAAATCAATGCTTGTTTTCTCTTTTGTTTTTGCTCATCGATTAACTGTTTTTTTGTTTGATATGATTGTTCTACTTACTAGGATTTTGTTATATATATAATTATAGAGAGAGCTACTTAATTAAGCTCCAATAAAAATTTGAAAGACAAAGGGAAAAATAAAAAAGATTTTAACAGGGGTATTTTGGTCAGTCAAAATAACAAGGTATTATATGAATTTCTGATATATTCCTCATATTCCAGACCGGGTATATATACAAGACACACCTAAACTTATTAGGAAACTAATTACTACCTAATATTATACAATAATTACAATTCCTAATATAATGCGGTATGACTCACACCAACACTCCCCCTCAAGTTGGTGCATACAAATCACCAATGCCCAACTTGCTAAGTGAGTCATGAAAAGCCTTACTTGAAAGAGCTTTCGTAAGAATATCAGCTAACTGCTCTTCTGTAGGGACAAACGGGAAACAAATGATTTGTCCATCCAACTTCTCTTTAATGAAACGTCGATCTACCTCAACATGCTTTGTACGATCATGTTGAACAGGATTCTGAGCAATCTCAATAGCAGCTTTATTATCACAATAGAGCGGCATAGCCTTGTTCTGTTTGAACCTCAAGTCTTTTAGTAAGTTCCTCAACCACAACATCTCACACAAGCCTCGAGCCATTCCTCTATACTCTGCTTCTGCACTCGAACGAGCCACCACCTTCTGTTTCTTGCTCTTCCAGGTAACCAGATTACCACCAACAAACGTAAAGTAGCCCGAAGTAGACCTACGATCTGTGATATTGCCTGCCCAGTCTGCATCTGTATAACCAAGGACATCCAGATGACAGTTTTTAGAAAATACCAATCCCTTTCCAGGAGCGGACTTCAAATACTGTAAGATACGAAATACAACACCCATATGAGCCTCACTGGGATTATGCATAAACTGGCTCACCACACTAACTGCATAGGCTAAATCAGGTCTAGTGTGAGATAAATATATTAACCGACCAACTAACCGTTGATACCTCGCTTTATTTGTAGGAACCTGATCCAAATACTCTGCTAACCGATGATTCTGCTCGATAGGAGTATCAGCAGGTTTACAATCAAGCATACCTGTTTCTGTCAATAAATCCAGAATATATTTTCTCTGGCTCAACACAATACAATCCTTCCCACGAGCAACTTCAATTCCCAGAAAATATTTCAGACTCCCTAAATCTTTCATCTCAAACTCAGAAGACAACTGACCTTGTAACTTCTGAATCTCCTCAAAGTCATCACCAGTAACAACCATATCATCAACATAAATAATTAAAGCAGTAATCTTACAACCTCGATGTTTAAGAAACAATGTGTGATCAGAATTGCTTTGTCGATACCCGATTTGTCTCATGAATTTGGTGAATCTTCCAAACCAAGCTCGAGGAGATTGTTTTAAACCGTAGAGTGACTTCTTCAATTTACACACCACTCGCTCTCCACTAGAGACACTATATCCAGGTGGTAAATCCATATAAACCTCCTCATGCAAGTCACCATGCAGGAATGCATTCTTAACATCAAATTGTTTCAAAGGCCAATCAAGATTAGCAGCTAACGAAAGAAGTACCCGAATAGTGTTAATTTTTGCCACCGGCGCAAAAGTTTCATCATAATCCACCCCATACTTCTGAGTGTAGCCCTTAGCCACTAATCTCGCCTTGTACCTATCTATGGATCCATCAGAATTGTGTTTCACAGTATACACCCACCGACAACCAATTGTTTTCTTCCCGGGTGGTAAAGGCACCAACTCCCATGTACAATTTTTCTCAATAGCATTCATTTCAACTGTCATCGCCTGCATCCACTTCGCATCCTTCATTGCATCCTGCACTTTATGAGGTAGAGATACAGAAGATAATTGATTCAC
This sequence comes from Potentilla sterilis, assembly GCA_963682095.1. Lineage (NCBI taxonomy): Eukaryota > Viridiplantae > Streptophyta > Magnoliopsida > Rosales > Rosaceae > Potentilla > Potentilla sterilis. The sequence goes on along the minus strand of OY821759.1, from coordinate 34,774,351 downwards.
AAAGGCAAAAAATGGTTTCGACAGTCTATGGGTTGATACATAATTAGCAACAGGGTATTTGGCTTTTGCACTGAGAGTAGGTTCATAGTGTTTTTTAGGCTGACCACGAGTAGACCGATTAGGCAATTGTTTAACTAGAATATTAGGGGACACATGCCTAGGAGGAAAACATACCTCGGGTGATAATTGAGCAGATGAGACCTGTGGAGGAGAGGGAAAGTCAGGAGAACTGTTCACAATTACATTGGACATGTCAAAATTTCTATCAGACTGCACATTTTCTGCTGGGTCGGGTCGGACCATATCTGTAGGGTCGGGTCGGTCCATTCCTTCCGGGTCGGGTGTGAAGACTTTTGAGCTAACCGGGTCAAAATCCGGACCCGAACAATTCTGACCAGAAACACCTCCAGGCGGCGGCGGCGGCGGACCCGAGCGACCCAGATCTCCTCCCAAGCATCCTCCATTCACTTTCGGCACCAGACCCAGACCACCTTGCCCCGGCAACCACTCTGCAAGCGTTCCATCAGTCGATGGCAGCGGCGGACGAGGAGGAGGCGCTCCTCCTGGCGAAGGCAGCGGCGGACGAAGACGAGGCGCCGGTGATCGGTTCGGTGACAGCGGGCCATGGGTTGGGTAGTCGTCCGGTGCATGGTGATCAGTTTGGTGAGCGCCGGTGATCGGTTCGGTGGGTGACGTCGACTGGGGTGAGGCCGAGCCATGAGCTTGGTTTGACTTTTCTTGGTCTGACTTTTCTTGGTTTGACTTTTCTTGTTTTGACTTTTCTTGTTCTTTTAGCAATACTGAGCCGTCAGAAAAACCTCCACCGGTTTGCCCATTAAACATGTCTTCATAATAATATGATTTCTCCCCCTGACGAGAAATCACTGGAGGAAGGAAAAAGCAAGAACTTTCACTAAACGTAACATCCATGGTTACATAAAACCTCTGTGATGAAGGGTGATAACACTTATAACCTTTCTGAGTAGTACCATATCCGACAAACACACACTTAAGAGCTCTAGCATCCAATTTCGACCTCTGATTCTTATACAAATGAACATAAGTGACACAACCAAAGACACGAGCAGGAAGAGTGTTTGATGATGGGATAGACACAAACTTTGATAGAACATCAAGCGGAACACGACCTTGAAGAGGAACTGAGGGAAGACGATTTATAAGATGACACGCACACAACACGGCCTCACCCCAAAGGTACTTAGGCATGTTAGCACTCAATAGGAGAGACCGGGCCATGTCCAGAAGATGACGATTTTTTCGTTCAGACACCCCATTTTGCTCAGGTGTCTGTGGACATGAGGTTTGATGTATGATGCCATGTTGTTGAAAGTACTCATGAAACAAATTATTGACAAATTCACCCCCATTATCAGAACGAAAAACTTTGACATGAGCATCATATTGGGTACGAATGAGATTATGAAATGCGGTAAAGGCAGAAAAAACAGAATCTTTTGTCCTAAGTAACACTACCCATGATAATCGAGTAAAATCATCAATGAACAACACAAAGTATCGCATTCCAGAAAGAGTAGGGTGTTTAGAAGGACCCCATAAATCCGAATGAATTAACTCAAAAGGCATACTACTAGAATGAGAACTCAAAGGATAACTAGACCTATGACTTTTAGCTAAAGCACAAGTCTCACAATGCAGGCTAGACTCACTGATTCCCAGAAACAATGAAGGCATAGACTTCTTCATAACTCCAAAAGACGGATGTCCTAACCGTCGGTGCCATAGCCACAACTCACTTATTCGATCAGAATTCAATGTCAGGGCCAAAGGATGTTCTGGTGCTTGTGTTGGCTCTGTGTACATGCAATCCAAGTGAAACAGTCTCCCCCTCAGGTCTCCCTTGCCAATGATCACCCTGGTGCACAGACTCTGAAAAACAACATACATTGGAAAAAAGGTGACATAACACTTATTTTGTGCATTTAACTGAGAGACAGACAGAAGATGATGAGACAGTGACGGTACATAAAGTACATCATGCAATAGAATGGATGGTGTAACTTGAATGGACCCAATACCTAAGACAGGAAAAGACGCACCATTGGCATTTGACACATGGGATACAGAAGGAGAGGATAAAGATATAAAAAATGATTTATCATAGGTCATGTGATCAGAAGCCCCGGAATCAATAATCCAAGTATTGCTACCTATAAAGTCAGAAACATGTAAAGCGATACCAATTTTACCTCTCTGTCCATCGCTACGTCCTCCACGACCTCCACGTCCTCTGGTAACAACCCAATTCGAGTTGGTATGAAACTTCTGCAGCTTAGGGCAATAGTACTTGGTATGGCCAACTTCTTTGCAATAATTGCAAGTCATCCTTACAGCAACAATCTCTCGAACAACACAACTTTTTCCTCCAGGTGTGCCTAATTCTTCTTCAACAATATCCAATTTCACCATATTTTTGTTTCCTTACAAGATACCAACACCAAACAAAGCAAAGAGGATCGAACCCAAACTTCTGCCCGGAACCCAAAAAGACTTGTTGTTCCTTAATTAACCAAAGAAAATTGGTGCTCTTTAATTAAGGACCTACTGCTCCTTACTTCACCAACCACACTTCTGCCGGAACCAAACAAAAAACAACTCCTTAATTAACCAAACAATGAACAAGTTATCTCCTTAATTAACCTTCTGCCGAAACCAATGTTAACTGAAACACTGCCTTAATCACTGACGAAACCGAAACCAATTTTAACCTTCTGCCGAAACCAGAAAAACCAACTCCTTAATTAACCAATACCAACCAATTCAACAAAGAACCACTAACCGAAATAACAATGGATTTTTTTGTCTGCAGCGGAAATCAGATGAAAGCCCAGCCGAGTCCGAAAGGGTCTCGGCTCTGATACCAAGTCAAAATAACAAGGTATTATATGAATTTCTGATATATTCATCATATTCCAGACCGGGTATATATACAAGACACACCTAAACTTATTAGGAAACTAATTACTACCTAATATTATACAATAATTACAATTCCTAATATAATGCGGTATGACTCACACCAACAATTTTAACATCTAAAGTTTGTCAATAATTAATATATTTGACGGAATGGATTAAAATATTGACAATTGAAAGAATATAGATGTTTCAGTTCAATTTGAAAACTCATGGATAAAACTGTTTTTTGGTGCATAATATAGGGAGTGACAAATATTTTGTCTTTTATTTTAATATTTTATTTTATGTAATTTGACGTGTTTCGGTGTTTGTCCTGAAATCTAAAAAAACTATGGGAAAATAACCATTTGATATAAATTTAAGGGTCTCTTTGCCCAAACCAATGACCACTCTAAGATATTGCCCAATGGAACACAAGATAACCACACATATTGTCTAATTGAACACAATTTTACTAAAACCTAACAAATTAGGACTATTTTACCCCTCAATCCTTACAATCACATGCATAGTCACCGGACTCTAGCCACCGGCCGCGGGGACTCTGGTTATTTGCTGTGGGACTCCAATCGTCGGACTTAGGTCACCGACTACCAAACTCCAATCACCGATCAACGGTTGCCAGATTCCGATCATCGGTTACTGGATTCCGATCACTATTGCCGGAATTGGTCAGGTGACAATTTTCAGATGTCATAGGTATTTCGCTACCCACGTCGAAGGTTTTATTAGGGACTAGTAAACCATATTCATAATTTACTAGTAACCCAAATAAAAAATTAACCTCAAATAATATAGCTATTGTCACTCAATGTACAATTTACCATCCAGCAAAACATTCGGAGCAAAACTCATTTGAATTTGATAAAAAGTACAGTAAAGTAACATACCTGAAGATCTAAATTAATACCAACAAAGTATACACACTATTCAATAATACTTCCAAAAACTTTGACAGATGTGAACTCACAGAGGAACTTTTCAAATCGAAGCTAACTCTCTCATCACCTACCAAATTAAAACAAGCGGAACACACCCCCTAGCCTTCCCCCACGTACCACCATTGAAACGACCATGAGCTTTGCTAATTTCCTCACATTCTAATACTGAATTCACCACCTCCTTAGAAAAATGGGTCAGTGACCACTAACCCAGATTTTAAAATTTTTGTTCCCACTAGTAAAATAAGATTGAAAAAATTAATTTTCATTAACCCAAAAAATAGAAAAAAGATGATTATACCCTTAAACAATTAAATAAATCTAAAATAGACATCTATTAGAATAATAGAGGGTTAACCTGAGAAAACCCGTCCCGAAAATTCCCTCGGAAAATTCGAAACAGGTCTGAAATTAACCCAAAAACCAAATACAATGCCTTTGCTCCCAAACCGCCAACACCCACCCACTGGGAACAAAGTTCGACCAATTCTGTGGTCGCTAATTTTGGCGTAAAACCCTATTTTTATTAACAATTTCCACCTCTTTCGGAAAGTCAACATTGGAATATAAAAGGCAACCATAAAAATCAACGTCAAAGTCAACGGTCAAAATTACTATTCAAGGTTTACTGTTTACCATTTTACTTTTACGGTTTATCTTTTACTGTTACTGTTACTATTTACTGTTTTACCGTTTACTTTTCACCTTTTACCATTTTTAATTCACCATTTACCTATTACTGTTCATCTTCTTCCTCACGCTGCCGGAACAGTGGCGCCGCCGCGCCGCCGCCGGCAGCTCCGCCACCACAGTGGCCAAAACCTCACCAATCGAACCCAAATTCACCCAAAAGGACCACCACCACCTCTGGGACTCATCCCCGACGCCAAAAACATTTGCGGCGGCCGGTACAGCGGCCCCAAATTCCCAATTTCCAATTCCTCCAAAAATCGACCAATTCAACCCCAAATTATACTTAATCAACTCCTTACAACCTTCTAAACATGAATTTAACATCAAAATTCATCAAAAACAACAAAATCACACTTTCCAATTTCAACCCAAAAACCCTAGAAATTCGAATTTGAATTTCTACTTACCGAGGTGGATTCGGGTTAACTCCTTCCATGGAGTTGTCGAGCATGATGACGTTTCCCTTTCCCCCCCTTGAATTTGGCCGATCGGTGGCCGGAGGTGAGGATTTCGGGTCGACACAGTCGACCCTTCTCCCGAAAAACTTAGCCCAATGGCGGCGATTGGGACCACGCCGCCACTACAGAAAGAAAGGGGAGGCCGAGCCGGTCCGAACGTGACCGGTGCGGCGGTCCAGTTCGGCCGGACGGCTGAGGTAGCTGGAGGAGGGGAGAGCTCGGGTCCGATCGGGGAGAGAGAGAGGGGGAGGAGAGAGAAAGTGAGAAAAGAAGAAAGAAAAAAAAGAAAAAATAAAAAGGAGGAAGAATATTCTCCCGAGGAATATTCCTATTCTAGAATTTTCCTCTCGTTTCCAGAAATTTCCTCCCCTCCGATTTTTCGTCATAACTTTTTCCCGAAAATACCAATTTCAACTCACTACGTGTCCACAAACTCGTTTCACCGTTCCCCACCTCGTCGAGAATTAAAATTCTCGGTCAGGTTAATTTACCAAAAAGTCAACCCTTGACCTCTTTCAAATCGTCAAAATAAAATTAAAACTTTAAAGGGTATTTTGAGGTTCGGGTCGTTTCAATCTACTCCCCTTAAAGAAATTTCGTCCACACTACCAGAAAAGGGGTTATAGCCGACGACGCCATCTCGTCGGCCGTTTTCATTAAATCGTCGGCTATACTCATAGCCGACGAAGTATCGTCGGCTATTCTCTCGTCGGGAATGCTCCGTCGGCTATAGTATAGCCGACGACACTCAGGGTAAGTCGTCGGCTTATAAAACACGCGGTATAGCCGACGAATAAAGCGTCGTCGGCTATACTTCGAACATTGCCGACGGCAGAATCGTCAGCTTCAACAATTACGTAATTGCCCCTAACCCTGAAGTATAGCCGACGACACTATCGTCGGCTATACGTCCGGCATAGCCGACGAATTCATCGTCGGCCATAACAATCGCCGGTACCAGGAACGGCTTTTTTTGCCGGAAGCCGGGAGGGTATAGCCGACGAAATATGGTCCATTTCGTCGGCTATAACCCCTAAATATTTAAAAAAAATTAAAAATTTAACTCGGGCCCAATTTCACTTCGTCTTCGGTTTGGCTGCAGAAAATCCACAAACAAACATCCCAATATCCAACAAATATCCACATCAATCCATCCCTAATATCCTACCTACTGTACAAATTAACCCCATAACTAGTCATCTACTCATCATCACCCCCTAAACGCGTAGCGTCGTCGACGGGATCGTTCGAGTTCCGGTGGCTATGGCTACCCTGATCGCCTGGCGGCGTACTCCGATGCGGAGGGGGGGGGGGGGGGGGGGGGGAGTGGGGACGACGAACTGGGGCATCTGTGGCGGAGGCGGGGGCTGGAGTCCAGCCTGCTGGGCCTCCCAAGATTGCTGCATCCATCGGTACATCTCCGCCACAGATGCGTCTCTGGCCTGCTGCGCCGAAGCCTCCGCGGCCCTCGCCAACTCCGCCTGCTGGAGCGCCTCCACCGCCCTCGCCAACTCCGCCTGAGTCCTCTGCAGCTGTGTCTGCAAGTCTCCTCTCGTCGAAGCCGCACGCTGCGTGCTGGGATTGGCCGGCGTGTACTTGAGAACCCCATCTCCCGCCGCGCCTTGGCCTCTCTGGTAGAAGTAGTTGTTGCCCGTCTCTACCTCCGCGTGCATGATCTGAGAGGCCAAGCGCGGCTCAAGGGTGTCGATCGTGGAGGCAAACTCCGCGATCGCCTCGTCGGACGCCCCTTCCCCCAGGGTGTCTCGCGCGATCCCGAAGGTGATCGCGTCGGTCTCCGCATCTATTTCCGCCTAATTGACAAGAAAATATAATAAACGAATTAATAAAAAAAATATATAAATTAATTTAATGAAACACTTTTATTGAAGATGGGCGAATACTTACCACTTGGTCGGGACGCCCCGGATACATCTGCGCATGAATCCACGACAACGGCCTCAGCGGTCGGTCCCTCCTCGCAATCTCTGCCCACTGCCTCCAGGAGCGGGCGCCGCCGTGGTGGGGGTGCTCGTTCCTCTTGCGGTTGTCGCTGTTCGTCTTCGAGATTTTCTGTATTATAAGAACGAACATATAAACGCAAATATAAATTAGTAACTAAATTAAAATATTAGGAACTAACCAAAATAAAATTATTAACTAATTTAGTTACTAACTAATTTAATTTAATTAGTAACTACTTAACTAACTAATTTAATTTAGTAACTAACTAACTTACTAACTACCTAATTTAATTTAATTTAATTTAGTAACGAACTAACTAACTATGTAACTAACTAACTAACTTAATTTAATAACTAATAACTAACTAACTAATTAATTTAATTAAGTAACTACATAATTTAATTATTAAATAACAGTAAAAAGTTATATACTAGCAGGCTAAATTTTCTTACCGAGACCCTGTCGCTCCCGAAGTAGGCTACCAGCCATAGCCACTCATACTCCCTGTACCGGAACTCGTGGGGGGTTGCACCTCGCCCCAAGCCCTGCTCCACATGATACGTCCTGTAGTGCGTCGACAGCTCGTTCTTCCACTCGGAGTACATATATTAACAAAACACAACTGTTAGATATATTCGTACACTGCCAATAAATATATTTATACAAAAAAAAGCGAAACACATAACCTGTTCTTCAGCTGCTCGTCTCTCCACCAGTCCAAGGTAGGATGGACTCTAAACCATTGCTGCAATATTATAAATTAATTAGAAAATATTTTTATATAGTTATAAGGACTGAATTCATAAATGTTTATTTTCTATAATAAAAATACGATTTAACTCACCGACAGTGCATTGTACACTCGCGCCTTGATGTCATCGGGCACAGAGCCCCAGTCGGGCCACAACAGTGGGACCATGTCCCGCACGAGCATGCCCGTCGCGTTGATATACTTGGTGGTGGTGTCTCTCCTCTCGATCGGGCGTCCATCCTCACCGGGACCGGGCAGGATCTCCCTGATCCCACCGGCGAGCTCCCTCTCCAGGGTCGACATGTTCGCTGGCCCTCTGGTCCGTCTCGTCCCCGCGGGTTTATTTACGAGGACGCCTGTTTCATAATTAAAATGAATACATAGTTAAATAATTATTTAAACTAACTAATTAAATAATTAATTAAACAATCTAAATAATTAATTAAACTAACCAATTACCTGCGTCGTTGTACTGCTTGTCCTTCTCACGAACACACCACAGGCCGCGGCAGTCCTCTGAGTCGAAAGGCCTGTGGACGTAGGCCTCCTCCCAGGGAATCTCGTGGGGCCGGTCGTGCCTCCAAATCTGCCTTCCCCTGGCGTCGTACTCGGGGATGGCAGGGAGGAACTGAACCATGTACATCCTCGATGGCGGAGACATACGGGGCGTGGACCCTGAGGGGCCTGATCCCTCTGACGGTGGGCCCCGTAGCTGTGGACGCTGTCGCTGTGGGGGGACAGGGAGCATCTCTGGAGGGTCCAGATCGGCGCGCGGTGGGGTCGGCTGCCGATCCTGGAACAGTGCTGAAGTGCACTGGGGTCTGGAGGCTCTGCGTCCTCCTCCGACACTCGAGTCAGGGCCCGCTCCCGTCGACTCATACGAGGAGCCCCCACGTGGATCGCTCGGGGTCAATCCCATCAAGGTCTCCTCTCGTCGACTCATAGGCCGGCGTAGGCCCCGACGACCGCTGGATCCGCTCCCCCCACGGCTGGGTCCTGCCTGAGCGTCGGGGTCGCTCTCAAACGGTCTGCCAAGCCATCGGTCTACAGCGCGACGGTTTCCTGCACAATTAGTATATAAATTCCATAAATTTCACAAAAATTCCACAAAAAAATTAAAAACTTTATTAAATGTATATATACCTAATTATATATATACCTAAATATATTTATACCTAATTGTATATATATATATATATATATATATATTCCGAAGCTCTATATATATAGATATATATATATATATATATATATATATATATCCTCCTACAAATCGTTGTTAATTCCACAAAATTAAAAAAAAATCTACAAAATTCCATAAATTTCACAAAAAAATAAAAAACTTCATTAAATATATATATACCTAATTATATATATACATAAATATATTTATACCTAATTATATATATATATATTCCGAAATATATATATATATATATATATATATATATATATCCTCCTAAAAATTACACAAAATTAACAAAAATACCACAACATTAAAAAAATTTCCACAAAATTCCATAAATTTCACAAAAAAATAAAAAACTTCATTAAATATATATATACCTAATTATATATATACATAAATATATTTATACCTAATTATATATATATATATATTCCGAAATATATATATATATATATATATATCCTCCTAAAAATTACAGAAAATTAACAAAAATTCGACAACATTAAAAAAATTTCCACAAAATTCCATAAATTTCACAAAAAAATAAAAAACTTCATTAAATATATATATACCTAATTATATATATACATAACTATATTTATACCTAAATATATATATATATATATATATATATTCTGAAAAATATATATATTGTTGAAGGAAAAACGTATTATGTGCATTCGTTAATGTAACTGACGATAGATAATTATGTAGTCATTATTGTCATTAATGTATTTCCTATTACCGTTGTAATACTCACCCTATATAAAGGGGATTATCAATGAAATGAGTAGACCAATTCAGTATTTCCTACAACACGTTATCAGCACTTTGCCTAACCATGAGTTTTTAGAAAAAAAGAGAAAAAAACCCTAGAATTTTTTTTTTTTTTTTTCTCTCCACCGCCGCTACCCCTGCTAGCATCAGCTCCGGCCAGCACCACTGCCCAGCGGTTCCGATCAGACAACCTCGATCCTTGGCTCGCCTCGCGAAAACTCCACCCCAAAGCCAAGCAAATCTGCTCTGGGCACCTGCACCTCTCCAGATCGCCTCGCCGCCGTGCAGATCGGACTGCCCCAGCTCAGCCCGCCGCTCCTCTGCCCCAGACCGGCACCGACGCCACCCGGATCGTCCCCCCCCCCCCCCCCCCCCCCCACCGATCCAGTCGATCACCTGCATCGACCCCCCCCCCCCCCCCCCGATCCGGCCTCCTCCAGCGCCATCGATGCCGCTCCAGCAGCCCCGATCCGGTCCCCCTTCGTCCAGCAGCCCCGATCCGATCGCCAGCACAGCCAAGATCCGATCCCGCTTCTACCGACGACAACTCGTCGGGAAAGGCTGACTCCCAGAAGTTCTACCGACAAAGCTTCGTCGGCAGAAGCTTGACCCGACCCGGTCTTGTTGGGCCTGACCCGGATCTGCTGACCCGACCCACGAAAAAAAAACAGAATTTTCTTTTTGGGATAAATTTTGAAGGTAATTTTAAAATTACCGCATAGTAATTCTTATTTACTGTGACTATTTACTGTTTTATGAATTTAATGGTAAATATTAAATTATTTAATTGATATGGTAAATGTATGATTAAAGTGACTAATCATATGAATATTTTTTTTTTATGTGACATATCAATTTAATGATGCGGCGATGAATATGCGACGACAAATTTGGAGTCGGAGATCGAGCAATCGATTCATATGCAGTTTATTTGGCAAACTTACAAGTAATATTTATATTGACGCTCTGCTTTCATTATATTTTGTTTCAGTTATTTATATGAAATAATGTTTTATTCAATTTGATCGCATTAGTATTTTATATAAATATGAAACTTGAAACATTATATGCTCATTTTATTAGTGTTAAATAATTGTTTTATTTAACATGTTATTTAGTTTGAGCATTGTCATGATAATGTAATTTCATGAGCATTGTAATATAAAGAAAAAGTGACAAACCTATATTGTGAAAAAGCATTTTCACGAAGTAAGAAAAATATGACCATTACAAATTTCGGTCTTGAAATCCAATTTTTATTTATTGAAAATTTTTCAACATGGATATCTTATTTATTGTGTAGAAAGCAACGATAATGGAATTTCATTAGCTTCACATGCAATGAAAATGGAGAAACCAAAATTTTATTGTGATAACGAAATTTCACGAAGCATCGGAGTTACCATAATGTATATTGGTTTATATTAGTCGTCGTGCATGTCATTTAGACTACGAGATTAATACATTATATTCTTCCTCTATTTTAAAGATGGTTTAACCATCACATTTTAGTTTTGACATATTGGACTCTGAAGAATTTGAGTACCAAATTCCCCTATTAAGCCGACTAAGGCTTGAGCATGGTATATTTATGCAAATTGCTTTATGTAAATAGCTAAATAAATAATTTCAATATCTTGAACGACAATGTAAGGTCTAAGAAATTTCCTGAAATTTAATTATGCAAAGTAATGCAATCACCCTAAAACAAAGGGCAATGATGATGTAAGTTATGAGAAAACAAAGAGTAATGACGATGTAAGGTCTTAGACAAAGAAATTTCCTGAAACAAATTATGCAAAGTAATACAACAACCCTAAACCAAAGGGTAATGACAATGTAAGGTATGAGAAAAAGAAATTTTCTGGAACACATTTTGCAAAGTAATGCAACAACCCTAAATCAAAAAACAATGACGATGTAAGGTCTTAGAAAAATATATATATATTCTTGAACAAATTGGGCAAAGTAATGCAACGACCCTAAAACAAAGGGTAATTACCATGGACGTAAAATTCATATAATCATCCAAAAGTAAGTGGAAACAATGTAACATTTAAAAGATGACATAGGGGACATGTCATGTGCAGTGAAGCACTCTGCCATTGTTGTAATTCAATGAACTATTGATACGTACATTATAAGCTAGCAAAGAATTAGCTACGACTTTCAATAAATATGAAGAATCATATGAGTACGCGGATTTTGGAAAAGTATCTTCAATATCCAACAGTAACATTGAAAATGAGTTTACAACTAAAAACATAATATCTGGGAAGAATATGTTAAATGACAAATCTCATCATTGCAGCTATTAAAAGAGCAAAAAGGATCTGGCTCAATCCAAGATAGACTTTGATTAGTCTACTTTAAAAATTTTAAGATATCCTTATAAAGGCCATTACGCCTAAATACGACTTTTGGTCCTAAATTAGACTTTTGGTCTTAAAATTTCTCTCTCTAAATTGGACAAGACTAAATGTAATCGTTGGCATGTTAATTTTTTGAATCTTCTCTAAAGGAATTGAGATTATTCAAATTTTATTCATAATACACATGATTCAATTTTCTACATCTAACTTTGCAAAGTATTGCATAAAGTAAAGCAACATATCATAATATAGGCATGAAACAAAGAACCGTGTGCAAAGAAACGCACAATGTAATCCCTAAAATAATAGTACTGAAGAACAGTAACACTATATCAATAGTATATGATAATGATTAGTATATCAAAGAAAGTGATAATGATCACTATATATTTTCCTTTGGGATTCATAATACACCTGCCTAATTGGGATTACAATACCTTTTCATTACAATCCCCATCGATTTACTCTAAAGAACTTGAGTTACGTTTCGATGTATATATTGAGCATATGTCAAATTGACAATTTATGCGATAAAAGAAAATTGAATTTTGTTTTCCACATTATAAAGAAATTTACGCCACGATTTTTCATGTGAAAAAGATACAAGTGAGAATTCATTTGAGCTCCTTTGCATTACCTCTAAATGACTGCGAATGTAAACGAGTATTAGAGAAGATTATATGTCAACTTAGTAGGTTCTAAGTAACCGCTAATTAAATCCAACGTCATAAGAAAATGATCTTTTGGAATTCTGACATAGATTGGCTTTGATATGGTGATCCATACATTAAAGAAACTACTATGGACACCCATATTTTTGGATAAATAGAAGCAAACACCAGAAGAATATGGTTCACACACGAATCTGAGGACGATCAATGAACATTTTATCCTCAAATATTGTCATATAGGGTTGAAGACGTATGTTCAATTCCTAAATTCCGCCGCTCCCCCAATGTGGCATTATAATATATTTGATGCACAAGCATATGCATTTATACCTTATTATGCTTCTCCTATCCGTCATGATTTTATGGATAAAAGTACATCATTCAAAGCCTATTCGTTAAAGCAATTATGATTGAGATCATCATATGCAAAGGACACATGAGTTTCTCATTATGTTGTTATATTGAATCAAAAGAGGATTCAGTGGATCGATTCAACCAACTTGCGGACACCATAGATATTTTATGGTGTTGGTTGTTGTGTCGACACACTGGTCACGTGTCATGACACCATCCACAATTAAAATTTATGCTGCTTATGCTAGAAAGTCAAAGCACTTAGGCCGGGTTAATTTCCGTAGGTGTGATGATTTTATGGCTTATTATATGGGATTTGTAATGGACATCATATTCCTATATATAAAAACCCAATTGGTCTCACGGAAAACGACTACAGTAATAGTCTTAATATTGGTAAAACACACCAATACTTCCGTTTTGGGTTATGCAATTTTTGCATGCAGCGTTACTTTTTCATCTATGGCCATCATCATTGAACCAATTTACACCATAGCTAGTGACTATGTGTGAGGATTTTAAAGGATTTCAAACGAACTTGTAATCCTTGAGCTCTTTTGGATTGACACGGATCTACAATCCTTGAGCTCCATTAAATGTTTTTATGTGCCAAAATTGCGCCGCCACAGCGCACAATGATGGGTCCATTGAGATGAATAAATATTTATGCTGGATATGAACTTCCAGCTATAGTCCGCTATGTCGAAACCTTGACAGGCGATCTCTTCACCGCTAGATTTGCGAAGTGTCACTTTGATGAGACAGTCTTCCCGTCGTTAGGGGGAGATAAGAACAAGCATGTTCAAGTGGAACGACAAGAATTGTCGTGGTTTGTCCCCACTGTGTCTCATCTCGATCCCCAAAAATCACACAAAGTAAGGTGTGTAGATATCTTATACATTAAAGTGACGAGATCACATAAACCTGCTGCAAATATACCTGCAAGGATTGTGTTTTATCAAAAGGACATGGTACCACCCAAGAGGAATTGGGTATTGCACTGCCACCATGGATGGTGGCATGGTGACGCCATAAGTGGCATAAATGGTGTCACAGGCCGTGGCTCTCCAAGGAAGAGGGGGAGGCCACCTTAGGTTCGATACATACTTGTGTAAAGGAAGAAAACAAGTTTGGCACAACCTGATCTATTGATCAGTGATACTCAAATCCGTCTCATGAGAATATTTATGGATTGTGGTTATCATTGGGGGACGCCTCAAATGTTAGAACCAATCCTTAAAGTATAGAGATCTCTACAAACACATTACACTAGTGTACATGAGGACGTGGAATAATGAGTCTACTATCGAACCATACTTCGTTGAAAAATGTCAACTTAGTAAACTGGCCTAATGGAAAGAAGCGATCCAGTATAAACAAAGAGATAGGTATTTGGGCAGGTGACGCCGACACCCGCAAATATAAACCCTATCAAATATATCTTTGTTAGAATGCGTAATGAGAATAAGAGTATGCAAACTCACCTTATGGCGCAAGGTCTCTCAAAAACGCACTGGAATCGACTACGAGGAGATATTCTCTCGTAATGGACTACGATGAGACAAACTCTCGTAATGGATGTCATTGCACTCCACTACCTTGTCAGTTTGGTAGTTTCCGAAAAACTGAACATGCAGCTTACGAAAAGTGATCAAAACATATATCTCTATGGGGATCTAAATTAAGAGATATACATGAGGATCCTAAACGGACTTGATCCACCCAAATCAAGTGACTCTAGATCACATGAGTACGTTTGCAAAAGAAATTGAAACGTTTACTAAAGTGACTACTTGATTGGAAAGGGATTGATGAATTATGCCCTTGCGTTTTCATTATGGATATATATGAACTCTAAATGAAATAAGAGAAACTCAGTGTATTGTAAATCCTAAGTTGAGAATGAAAAAGATTTTGGGAATACACAGTCTTGAAATGGAACTCAAGGACTGTAATGATGGTGATCATCCATCAATCGGCTTAGGCACTCTAAAGAATAAAGTGAGGCCTACAGATATTCCCATGATCAGTCGAAGTCTTTACTCTAACAATAGATCCGTTTTTCATCTAAAGGAAGATGACGAAGAAGTATTGGGAAATGAAATTCCTATACAAGTGCA
Organism: Potentilla sterilis; assembly: GCA_963682095.1. Lineage (NCBI taxonomy): Eukaryota > Viridiplantae > Streptophyta > Magnoliopsida > Rosales > Rosaceae > Potentilla > Potentilla sterilis. The sequence goes on along the minus strand of OY821759.1, from coordinate 34,759,105 downwards.
ATGACGCATGATTGTACTTAAACATAATATGTAAGACTCGACCTCTCATTCGATGTAATTTTGTAAAGCTATGTCTAGCTATGCGCCTACGCAACGCAAATCGTTCTTTCATTAAAAATATGAAAGATTTGGGCTTATTCAATCTCTACATAGAATGTGACATGATAAAGAAATTATCCACGTCATAGCTAACTATGCGTAAAGAAAAACGCATTAAAGGTGAGATAAGAAAATCTGTTATCACAGATCAATTTCAAATCTCTTAATGGTTCACTCATACTCTAGACGAGGTTATGACTATTTTGTTATATGAAGGTCATACCACGAGTGAACCTGATGTTCAATATGAACCAATGTGTTCGGTTCATGAACCACCTTATCCTCAAGATCAAAGTAAATCAAGTTGGATCTGAGGACGATGTGGCAAGATTTAGTTACTAAATCATTGCTTAAAGTCATATTTGGAAAAACATGTGAAAGTGCATAACTATGCTAATGTTACTGAAGCTCCCTTGATCAAATGAAAGAATCAGGGAGAATCCCATGATTAATGTAAAAATCAGGGGGAGGTGCAGACATCAGGGGGAGTCTAGCACATACATGTTGTTTTCAAATATAATAGGTGCGTTGCGCTCTTTTTGTCCTTCGACCAAAGTTTTATTTTCTCCCATTGGGTTTTTGTTACTTGGCAAGGTTTTTAATGAGGCAACACCACATGCACCATTCAATCTCTGACTCGGCACAAGGGGGAGTGTTGAAGGAAAAACGTATTATGTGCATTCGTCAATGTAACTGACGATAGATAATTATGTAGTCATTATTGTCATTAATGTATTTCCTATTACCGTTGTAATACTCACCCTATATAAAGGGGATTATCAATGAAATGAGTAGACCAATTCAGTATTTCCTACAACATATATATATATATATATATATATATCCTCCACAAAATTCCACAAAATTAACAAAAATTCCACAACATTCCATAAATTGCACAACAACCCTAAATTCCACATAATTTCACAAAAACCATAAAATTTCACAAAATCCCTAAATTCCACAAAACCACAAAATTCCACAAAATTTCCAAAAACCATAAATGAGGGAGAGCGAGACTACCTGACATGGTGGTGCGGCTAGGGGAGGTGGTGCGGTGCGGCGCGGCGGCGGCTGGTGGCGTTGCCGTTCGGACAGTATTCGGGTCGGGGAGCGCTCGGAAGGAGGGGGCCGGGGCGGGGAGGGGTCGGGTGGGGCCGGGGATAGCAGATCGGCGTCGGCTTGTTCTGGGTCGATCGGTCGATCGGGTGGGGGGGGGGGGAATTAGCTAGGGTTTTCGTTGCAGAAAATGAGGGAGAGGCGCCTCTGTTGCGGTTTAAATCGAAGGACTATAGCCGACGATATAATTTTAATTCGTCGGCTATAGTCATAGCCGATGAAATTCATCGGCTATACTCTGACCCTAAATCCGGGCCGGGCCGAAGTTGGGCTTTGCGGGCCTGTTATAGCCGACGAAGAATGAATTTCGTCGCCTATAGTGTGAAAATCGAAGGACTATAGCCGACGATATAATTTTAATTCGTCGGCTATACTATAGCCGACGAAATTCGTCGGCTATACTCTGACCCTAAATCCAGGCCGGGCCGAAGTTGGGCTTTGCGGGCCGGTTATAGCCGACGAAGTATGAATTTCGTCGCCTATAGTATGCATATCGTCGGCTATACTGCACGCGCTCAGCAGCCGTCAGATCTCCCCCATCCAACGGCGGACAATGAAACGGCGCGGATCGCAAGAGTTTAGCCGACGAATTTCAGTATTTCGTCGGCTATTCCTTGGTCAAACTGCAAAGTCAAACCTCTAAACGCTTTAAAACGGAAATTGGCCCGTCTAAATGACGTTTTTTTGCCTGACCTTCAACAGAGAATAGTTTCAAATCGATGCGACGCACCTAATCGTAAAAAAATTTTCCTCAAAATATTTACCGACCGTCAGGCTACCCATAGGAACACGGAAGTAAAAAACAGCTAACCGCAACATTCGGCACACAGATTTTGTCGGAATCTTCCCATTTTTCAACCGTAGACGTATTTCAATATTTCGGTCGTATCTTATTTCACGACACATTTGCATTTGAAGGGTCTACGTATAGTAACTATTTGAAACTATACATTCACTTAAACACTTAGTAAACAAGTTAAGGAACATTAGTGCATATGTTCCGATTTCGAATCTAAATGTTTGGAAAATCTATTCCAACCGTCAGATATCACCGTTAAGATTAAATACATGTATGAAAAAAATTCCAACTACATCTGACAACGTTAAAGGCTCGATCGGTACGGTCAAACTGCAAAGTCAAACCTCTAAACGCTTTAAAACGGAAATTGGCCCGTCTAAATGACGTTTTTTGGCCTGACCTTCAACAGAGAATAGTTTCAGATCGATGTGACGCAACTAATCGTATAAAAATTTTCCTCAAAATATTTACCGAACGTCAGGCTACCCATAGGAAAACGGAAGTAAAAAACAGCTAACCACAACATTCGGCACACAGATTTTGTCGGAATCTTCCCATTTTTCAACCGGAGACGTATTTCAATATTTCGGTCGTATCTTATTTCACGACACTTTTGCATTTGAAGGATCAAGCAATGGTTTCGGTCAACATCCGGGCCAGGGGTTATAGCCGACGAATTACAGGTCGTCGGCTATACTTTAGCCGACGACCTTCAACATTTTGTCGTTAGCCGACGACTTGCATATTAAATTACCCAGAATGGGCATTATAGCCGACGAACTATGGTCCATTTCGTCGGCTATAATGCTTATCTTTCTGAAAATTTCCCATTTAGGGCCTGAAAATTGCCTATTTTACCTGATAAATTCCTGAACATCGCACAAACAATTCAATACAATTTCCCATAAACTCGGAAAACGGTAATTAAGGACGAAAAATGTATTCATACATGCATGCACCATCGTACACAAATACATACATAAACAGTATACTAAGGATGATAATCAGAATCATCCTCATCACTTGAGTCAGACGTAGTATAGTAGTTAATATCTGGCAACCGGTGCTCGTACTCGTCATCTGAGTCATCGTCTGCCTGATATAGACGATTCGGATTAACATCATACATGGGCACCTGACCCCTAGGAAGTTGAACCACTCTGCCCGGCGTCACATTATTATCGCGGATGGTGGAGGATTCCGGAATGTCGCCGGCGTCCGGCTCTTGGTATGCGGTCGCTTCTTGACACTCTGTGCTCACACCAAGTGTGGTAGCACTGTATATGTCTCGCTGAGACACATGGTTAACTACCTTCCACGTGCTTTTGTTCAATGGATCGTCAAGATAAAAGACCTTTTTGGCCGCTGTGGCGAAAACAAAGGGGTCATCTTCATACACACTAGTGGCGGTATTCACCGAAAGTATGCCGTACTGATCGATCCGTATGCGGTGCGGCCTAGTATCAAACCATCGACACTTGAACAAGTGGACTTTCATGCGGTTCCCATAAATGAGTTCAACAACTGACTGTAGGACACCGTAAAAATCCACGCCCCCCTCTGCACCATCGACCATCACCCCACAATCCTGTGTTTTGCGTTCCCCGTCTCTAGCTTCACATATATACTTAACGCCGTTGACATCACACATTGGGCGGACTGTGGAAGATATCGGCTTCATCGACAACAGCCTCAATTCCTTTGAGTAATTTGTATGACCACCCCTCGCAGCCACTTGCATCAGCTGAAAAATATAATTCAAATCAGTTGGTGTGTTTATGATTAAAGAATAGGGAACTGTAAAAGAAAGCCATCTAATATATATATTTATACACTTACCCATTGTGGAAAATAGTCTGCAAACGTCGTGTTGTGGTACTCGACATCACCGCGAACTTCCTTGCAGTGAAGATGGGTTCGTTTCCAATATTGTACCTCCGGACAGTTTATTAGAACCCACCAGTGGGCAATCCCTACCTCATGGTCAGGCAACTTGTCCACACCCTTCTTCTTGAAGCTTCCGTATGGTACAACAGAGTTGGCGACGATAGATAGGTTGAACTCGGGGTCATCTCGACTTGGATGTTGTGGGGGGTCCTCCATCGCTCCCAAGTACAACTTGGCGTACGTTACACACTCATGCGCAATGTAAGTTTCAGCAATACACCCCTCAGGCGCAGATTTATTGTGCACATATTTCTTGTAGTCTCCAAGTTGTCTGCAAGGTTAACAAGTGCATGTTAAGAGCATGCAACTTTTATTTAAAAACATGTATAAATCAAATTTATGAATAACATGTACCTTTCGATGGGATACATCCAAGTGTAGTGTACGGGACCGGTAAGCAACAATTGTTGGGGAAGATGGATCATCAGGTGAGGCATGATGTCAAAGAAGTTTGGGGGAAATATCCTCTCGAACTTGCACAAGATAAAAACGATTTCCTCATGCATTCTCATGAGGTCTGATTTTCTAACTTCTCTAGCGCATAACTTCTGGAAGAATCTTGACAACGCCACCAACGGCTCAACCACTTCATCCTCCAAGTATGCTCGAATGAAAATAGGGAAGAGGCGTTGAAGCAGTACATGGCAGTCGTGACTCTTCAATCCGTACATCTTGTTGTCTCGGTAGTTAACACACTTGCTTATGTTACCCGCATAGCCATAAGGATACCTGCATAGCCATTAACAACAGTTAGATTTCATGCATATATAGTCGTCCAACAACAGATGGATTCTTTAGGGAATACATGCCTAATAAAAAGTTACCTGACATTACTCAGCCATCCAAAGATTTCATGTTTCTGGTCCCTGGTGACGGTGTAAGGAGCTTGGGGCATTTTGCTCCTGCCCTCTCTCAACCACAAATGGTCCCGCAGTCCCATATTTCTCAGATCAACGCGTGTCTTGGGGGTGCCTTTTGTTTTCTTCTCCCAATTCAAAACTGTGCCAACCACGGCTTCACCCACGTTCTTCTCTATATGCATGACATCCAGGTAGTATCTGGTAGCCAACCTGGACCAATAAGGAAGTTCCCATAAGATGCTCTTGTGTGACCAGAACCTATACCGATCCGGCCTCTCTAGAATCGTGCGCAACACATCGGGATGATTGCTAAGCGGACCAAAGTCATACTCATTCAACACTGCCAATATTTCCTCCCGTGTCCATTGCTCGGGTGCCCAGCCCCTTTCTTCAGTCCCATCAAAAGCCTGTGCATCGTCCCTAAATGGATGGTCATGCGGAAGCCAACGACGGTGACGCATCTGGACAATCTTGCTGCAATGAGGACTAGAGCAATCAACAGTCATTCACTCTGAACAAGCCCTGTAACCCCTGGTGACGCTGCCCGACAACATACCCCTCCCAGGAAAGTCACTGATCGTGCCAACAAGCATGGCATGCATCCGGAACATCTCATTTTTGAACCGGTCGTAGACCAGGTGGCCGTTCAGACTCAAGTACCGAAGCTCCTCAATTACGGGTCTCAAATACACATCGAGACACTTTCCCGGATAACCTGGGCCTGGAATCAACAATGTGAGCATGTTATATTCCTTCTTCATGCACATCCACGGTGGAAAGTTGTACGGAATCAAAATAACTGGCCACACACTGTACTGAAGCTCTTTCTTGCCAAAAGGGTTGAAACCGTCGGATGATAGCCCTAGCCAAACATTTCGAACCTCTGATGCAAATTCAGGAAACTCCAACACATTCTTCTTCCAAGCCTCTCCGTCGGTGGGATGTCTAAGGGTGTCATCGTCAGGCACATTCCTCTCAGCCTACCATCTCATAGCTTTGGCCGTGAAAGCACACATGAACAACCGCTCAAGCCTATCAATCAGCGGGAAGTACCGAAGTATCTTCACAGCTTTCTTGTTCCCTTTAGGAGTGAACTTATACCGCTCTGTATTGCATACTGGGCAGTATTCAAGATCTGCAAGTCCTTCCCCGTAAAACAGAACGCAATCGTATCTGCATGCATGAATCTTGATGTAGGAAAGGCCGAGATCTTTAAGGATATGTCGCACCTTATGATGACTGGTAGGAAGCCGATGTCCGGGGGGCATCGCCCCACCCCATATCTTCAGCCAATCATCAACCGATTTGACAGTGCCTTTGTTCTCCGTTTTGATCTTCATCACTCCCATGACAGATTCAAGGACAGTCTTACTGCATCCGGGGTACAACGGAGTCTGTTGCAATGCGATCAGGTTGTTGTACTTTTCCATACCACTTGTGTTGACCGGAGATCGGGGTAATGACTCGAGTGGCTCAATATCAGGGAAACACTCCATCTCCGGAGGAGGGAGTTGCACATCTGGTGCTTCATCAAAGACACCGCTCTCACGAGGAAACATATCGTTGATCCAGTTTGTTGTTGGATCATTGGAGGAACTCCCTCTCTCGGCAAATTGTCCATGATCATGAGGACCCGCAAACTCTGGTTCACCGTGATAAATCCAATTAGTGTATAGGACCCAAAATCCATATCTAGCCAGGTGTTGCTCCACTGTCTCTATGGAAAACCGGTGTCGTGGGGTGGCACACTTGCACTTTTTACACGGACAATAATGAAGTGTAGTGTCTCCACAGTTAGCCATAAAAAAATCCAGGAAACTCCTAACTCCATCATGATACGCCTGATCCCATCTTCCAAGGGTAATCCAACTCTTGTCCATCCTGTAAATTCAAGAAATAAATATAGCTATATATAGATATGTATATATGCACGTACTATGTACGTACGTACGTACTAATTAATTAAAAAATTCATCATTACACACACACACACACACATATATATATATATATATATACACACATGCATCCCTAAATTAATTAAAACATCGTCAATCTCCCTAATTAATTAAACACAATGTATTTTTTATATATACCAACAATATATTTTTAATTACAATTAAATTAATTAATATATATATATATATATATATATACATTTTTTCATCAAATTCATCTAAAATCACCTATAAATCAACAATCAATCACTAATCTTCAACAAAACTTCAATTCTATCTAACCAACATATCAACCCATTAATAATCTCATCTCAACACACACACACACACACATATATATATATATATATATATATCAAATTAATCACACATTTATTCTAATTAAACTCTAAATTAACACACCTCTGCATATAACCAACTAAATCAACACACACAGCAATATACGTACCTTTCAAGCTTATGGCCGAGGTTTTGGACGATTTCAGAGCGTTTTCGAAATATTTTCGACGAATGAGCTCGCTGCTTTAGAATAGATCTGATATAAGAGTTATAGCCGACGAATACCCTCCTCGTCGGCTATAACCAAAAAAATTTCGTCTGCTATAACTCTTATAGCCGACGAATACCTTCCTCGTCGGCTATAACCAAAATCTTTTCGTCGGCTATAGTTATAGCCGACGACGTCCGACAACTCGTCGGCTATAATATTATAGCCGACGATGTGGCCGACGAAATAGTAATTCGTCGGCTATGACTCATTATAGCCGACGAAGTACTGTTTCGTCGGCTATAACCCCTTTTCTGGTAGTGCCACTAAACTCAAAGGTATGGTACAATTATCTCATTGCCCCTTTCTAAACTGGCACACAACTTGCCAAACGTTGTAAAATTCAAACAACTCAACATTTCTAATTACAAAGAGATAACCAAACCAGTTGTAAGCCAAATATCAAAACAACATATGTTTACTAATTTCAGGTTACTAAACCGATACGAATTCTTATTGATCTCGTGGGCTCCATCTTAAGGAGATACTATGTCTAAAATTTTTGACATAATCTCCCCAAAAATTTGGATAGCCCTACCTGTATAAGATTCAATAAAACACTCCTTATAACAGTTTATTACCACCTGGAGTTTCCCGCTCCCCAATACAAAATCCTCATCACCGACCATCACATACAAAAATACAAATTTCACAATTTTTTTTTTTTTTTTTTTTGCAGGTGCAAGCAATCAATCAAATCCATCCCCGCCTTACCAAAATTATATTCCGACACTCAAGGCAGCTATTTAAATCATATCTTAAATCCAACAATTTCTAAAAATGATAGATTAAATCAATTTCAGAGCTGAAACAAATAATCAATTAAAGATAAGATCAATACTCAAAATAAATAATCCAAATAACCATCACCGGCCAACCCGATTAGTCTATTCTCTAATATTTCCAAGGGTTCCAGAAATTATTAAATTATAAACATTCTCATAACATTCACGGGTTCATAACATTCATTTTTTTTTTTTTTCAACTTTGAAAACCACAATACATGCATATTTATATATAAAACGTAGGTACGTTTTATGAAAATCTCATTTAAAACACATCAGCCTCGCTGACAACTCAAATAAACAAATATTCCTTTGTTTGAAATATATATTCAAAATCATATACGTTTGAAATCAATTCATAAAATCTCTTGACCATTCTCATTGGTCATATAAAAATCCCAAATCCGCTGGTTCGGGAATCTATTAAAAACCGAAAGCCTCATAGAGGAAATATTCCCGAAGCCACATCACATAATCGTACACAATCTTAATCACGTCATATAATAATATAAAAAATCTCAATCAACTGATGCGAGAATTTATTAAAACTGAAAGCTTCACAAAGGAAATATTCTCGCAATCACAGTGAAAAACATCCTCATGACCAAATCCCATTGGCCATGCAACAGGGAAATGTCTACCCACCACTGGAGCCTCGTCAGGCTCTGGTCCGAGAGCCCTATTGACTCCCCCCGTGTCTAAGTCTACTACCTAGACACGTCACTGCCTCAATATAAACAACCCTACGTCGACCACCGAGCGTGAATCTGACCTATATGGTCAAGTCGTCACCTCGCGTGGGATGAGGCCTCGCTAGCTAGCATCAATATAATAATAACGTGGACCCTCTGGAGCCTCGTCAGGCTCTGGTCCGAGAGCCCTATTGACTCCCCCCATGTCTAAGTCTACCACCTAGACACGTCTCCGCCTCAATATATACAACCATACGTCGACCACCGAGCGTGAATCTGACCCATACGGTCAAGTCGTCACCTCGCGTGGGATGAGGCACCGCTAGCTAGCATCAATATAATAATCACGTGGACCATCGTGTGGTGCAAAAAAACAAATCTCGAAATACATTTCCCTGATAAATCAACAACCATCTGAGGCTCATAAAAACATAACAATATAATAGCCTCCATATAAAACCATGACTCCCCGGCAAATCCACATGTCGTCAAATCAGAACTATCCGGCAAATCACCATGCCGTCAAATCAGAACTATCCGGCAAATCACCATGCCGTCAAATCAAATCAAATATACGTACATCCGATCGACATGCCTCGCATGTCAGAAAAAAAATCATAAATAATAACATCAACAAAATCCTCGGAAATTTCAGTTCCGGTCTACCGAGTAAATACTCAAATATTTTGAAATTATGAAATCTCATGGGAAACTCATTTCTTAGAGAAATATCAAAGTCCAATAAAACAGCAGTACTGCTGTCAAAATCAAATCAAAACTAGATATTTCTTCAAATATCTCATAAAAATTCAAAAATTCCTCATATAACCTTTCGTTTCAATAAAGTACTTCCTCATTTAATCATCAAATTTCTTATGCTTTTCAAATCATTCATTTAAAAGAAACTCAATTTCGTTAAAATAATTACACATGCATTCATTTTAAAATGAAACAGATCTAATCACAGCTATCAGACATACATAATCTCTAACATATAGGTCACTAAGGATTTATTATTATTTCTTTAACCCCAAAGAACCATATTCCCGATCAAAGCACAATACACCAATTATAGATAAAGCATGCCTATAACAGAGATTAAAATAAGGTAATTTCAGCTGGTTTCAATCAAATTGCCTTAAAACAATTACTGAGGAAAATTTCAACAAAACTACTAGAGTACTCGAAATTCAAGAAAACCAATCAGAATCATGGTCCGAGAGTTGAACCTCGCTCTGATACCAATTGAGAGAACCCGTCCTGAAAATTCCCTCGGAAAATTCGAAACAGGTCTGAAATTAACCCGAAAACCAAATACAATGCCTTTGCTCCCAAACCGCCAATACCCACCCACTGGGAACAAAGTTCGACCAATTCTGTGGTCGCTAATTTTGGCGTAAAACCCTATTTTTATTAACAATTTCCACCTCTTTCGGAAAGTCAACATTGGAATATAAAAGGCAACCATAAAAGTCAACGTCAAAGTCAACGGTCAAAATTACTATTCAAGGTTTACTGTTTACCATTTTACTTTTACGGTTTATCTTTTACTGTTACTGTTACTATTTACTGTTTTACTGTTTAATTTTCACTTTTTACCATTTTACTATTCACCATTTACCTATTACTGTTCATCTTCTTCCTCACGCTGCCGGAACAATGGCGCCGCCACGCCGCCGCCGGCAGCTCCGCCACCACAGTGCCAAAACCTCACCAATCGAACCCAAATTCACCCAAAAGGACCACCACCACCTCTGGGACTCATCCCCGACGCCAAAAACATTTGCGGCAACCGGTACGGTGGCCCCAAATTCCCAATTTCCAATTCCTCCAAAAATCGACCAATTCAACCCCAAATTATACTTAATCAACTCCTTACAACCTTCTAAACATGAATTTAACATCAAAATTCATCAAAAACAACAAAATCACACTTTCCAATTTCAACCCAAAAACCCTAGAAATTCGAATTTGAATTTCTACTTACCGAGGTGGATTCGGGTTAACTCCTTCCATGGAGTTGTCGAGCATGATGACGTTTCCCTTTCCCCCCCTTGAATTTGGCCGATCGGTGGCCGGAGGTGAGGATTTCGGGTCGACACAGTCGAACCTTCTCCCGAAAAACTTAGCCCAACGGCGGCGATTGGGACCACGCCGCCGCTACAGAAAGAAAGGGGAGGCCGAGCCGGTCCGAACGTGACCGGTGCGGCGGTCCAGTTCGGCCGGACGGCTGAGGTAGCTGGAGGAGGGGAGAGCTCGGGTCCGATCGGGGAGAGAGAGAGGGGGAGGAGAGAGAAAGTGAGAAAAGAAGAAAGAAAAAAAAGAAAAAATAAAAAGGAGGAAGAATATTCTCCCGAGGAATATTCCTTTTCTAGAATTTTCCTCTCGTTTCCAGAAATTTCCTCCCCTCCGATTTTTCGTCATAACTTTTTCCCGAAAATACCAATTTCAACTCACTACGTGTCCACAAACTCGTTTCACCGTTCCCCACCTCGTCGAGAATTAAAATTCTCGGTCAGGTTAATTTACCAAAAAGTCAACCCTTGACCTCTTTCAAATCGTCAAAATAAAATTAAAACTTTAAAGGGTATTTTGAGGTTCGGGTCGTTTCATAACCGTCGACCGTCGACCGACGACTTGATTTCGGTGAAAAATGATCGGATTCCGACGACCCCTAACTGTTGACTGTTTACCATTACCCCCCCCCCCCCCCCCCCCCCCCCCCCACCACGTAGTCCAAGGAAACAAATGTCCCCATACTGTCCCCAATAAGTCCCTACTATCCCGCCAATAAGACCCCTTATTGACCCTCAATAGACTATTTACTACCCCCAATATAATTGTCACCCAATAGAACATTTATTGTCCCCCCAATAGAACCCCAATAAGACCCTTCTGTCCCCCAATTCTAATAAGACCATACTGACCCCAATAGACTCTTATTGCCCCCAAATAGAATCTTAATAACCCTAAACTCTAAATAAATCCAAAATAGACATATATTAGGGTAATAGAGGGTTGACTGTTGACCATTGACTGTTAATCGTTGACTGTCGACCGTCGACAGAAGCTGACAACGGTTGACGATTGACCATTGGCCATTGACCCATTAGGGAGGGAAGAGAGGTGAAAAATTGAGAATGGTATTTTGGACACTAAAAATTGAGAAGGGTATTTTAGACACAAAAAATATGAAAAATGTGAAAAAGTAAAAAAGTGGGAACACTCTCTTACTTTGTGCCGGTGGAAATTTCTCAAAGCCTTATTTCGCTAGTGGGAAAGATTTCCGCATTTTTCCTTGAAAAATTTAATCATAGGATTTCCATATATCATCATCACTTAGCCAACTACAACAGTCCCTTCCTCCGAAAAAATCACATGCTAACTTGCTCATTAACACAGTCTTTCCCTTCCCATCACGTACTCACATATCCCAAATCAATCCAGCTAACTCCATTTTGCAACTCATGCATCCTCAGCCCATGCAACCCCATAGTAATACTTTATGCAATTCACGAACAAATATCTCTATTATTGCATAGAACTTGAAAATAAACACAAAATTAAATTGAAAAATTGTGAGAACGAGTCTGTGACCTCAATCTAAGAATCAGATCGAAAAATTAGCAGCAAATAAGAATAAGAAAGAAGCGAGGATGATCAGAAGTGATGATCTGGAACTAAAATAACGAATCGGTGACAGAGGCTCCATAGTTGAACACCGATAGAGCTTTCCCGGCAAAGTCGCTGTTATTTCCTCAACGACAAAGTAATTGATCATCGATGCCGAGGTGGATGCAGTCGTTGCTGACGACGGCGTTGGAAGAGCGATGGCGGGGTTGAGAGAGGCACTCTGAGAAGAGGGAACCGTCGGCGTCGTTGGAGAGAGAGAGAGAGAGAGACCATGCAGCACAGTATGGGTAAGAGAGAGACGCAATAGAGATCTAGCCGGTCATGCTTGAGTTGAGCACCGAAATTCAGTTGGGAAATGAGCGTCGGAGTTGTGCTTCAGCGTGGTGATCGCCGGTGGCGAGTGCGACGACCGTTCAGAAAGAAGAGAGGAGAAAGAGGAGAGGGGAAGTATTGGGAGAAAGAATAAGAGACTACGGAGAGTAAGGGCAGACATGACATTTCCTCTGGTTTCATTAGATTGGACACTTAACATTGGGTTCGGCAATTTTTACCCTATTTTTGTCTAAATAGTAATTCTCCCAACTGTATGTTTTTTAATATTACAGGGATAAAAGAGTAAAAAATTCAGTTTGGGCTAACAAAACATCTTGTCGTAAAAATAGTATAGATGATTAGTTAAAGTTTACAAACTAATAACATTGACATTGTTCTGCAGGCATGAATCATTAGTTATTCAAGAGATTACTAAAGAGATTTCGGATATATTGAACTATTACTCATTCTTAATTGCAAACAAGCATTTAGTTGGTATGAATGATCGTATGGCGAGAATGATGTGGCCTTTGATTAATGCTCAGTCAGATGATGTTCTCATGATTGGAGTTTTGGGGATGGGGGGCATAGGTAAGACAACTCTTGCACAAGAAGTCTTCAAAAGAATTCGTGACCAATTTGATGCCAGTGCCTTTGTTGCCAATGTTAGAGAGCAGTGTCAAACAGTAAACGGCCTAATCACCTTGCAAAGACTAATCTACAGATTCCTGCTGGACAGTGATGAAAACATACAAAATGTTGATATGGGGATCAATTTTCTAGGCAGCAGATTGCTTAGGAAAAAGGTACTTATCATTTTTGACGATGCTGATCATTTGAAACAAATCGAAGCTTTAGTACCTCGAAGGGAAAATGAACAAAGATTTAAGCCTAGGTTGGGTTCAGGGAGTATAGTGATTATAACAACTAGAGATGAGCACTTGTTGACGGCATTAGGAGTACGCTACATATATAAGGCTGAGATACTGGGGGAAGATGAAGCTTTTGAGCTTTTTTGTCAGAGAGCCTTCGGAACAGTTGATCCTCCAAATGCATATAGGTTGTATACCAGAAATTTTGTAAAATATGCTTGTGGCCTTCCCTTGGCTCTTGAAGTTTTGGGTTCCAACTTGTGTGGAAGGAATGTGACAGAGTGGTCAGCAGCATACGCTAGACTTGACAGAGGTCCTGGTAAAGACATTTTAGGTGTGCTTCAAACAAGTTTTGATGGATTAGAAGACACAGAGAAGAAAATCTTTCTAGACATTGCATGTTTCTTCAAAGGCGAGGATCAAGATCGTGTGAAGAAAATATTTGAGAGTTGTGGGTTTTATCCGGAAATCGGTATCAGAATCCTTATTGAGAAATCTTTGATCCAGATTGAAAGAAATAAACTATGCATGCATGATTTATTACAAGAACTAGGTTGGCGTATGGTTCATCAAGAAGATCCAGAAGAGCCGGGCAATCGTAGCAGGTTGTGGGTTAATGAGAATTATAAATACACTCGCAGATGGTCATGGATTGATGAGGTACTAGCGGAAAATAAAGTAAGGCCTCTATATCTACATTCTTTTCTCTTTGTTTTTGTTGGACTTACAGACTTACTACCAAACTCCATGCTCTTTGTTTTATTTTAGGGATATCTAGTTATAACTCCTCGTCATTCTTATTTTGTAAGACTAAATCTGCACTTTAGGTTTTTCGTTTTACTAATAGCATATGCAGGAATCATTCCTGTTTGTTATATTTTCTATTTCTAACACACTTGAAATACGTCTTCGATTTGGTGTAGGGTACAAATGCTGTTGAAAGCATATATCTAAGCTTGCCTGCAAAAGAAAAAATACAATGGAATGATGACCCATTCCAATATATGAGAAACTTAAGATTGTTGAAGATTTGTAATGTGGCCTCTTCTGGAAGCCTTAGATTTCTGTCTAGAAAGTTGAGGGTTTTGGAATGGCATGAATATCACTTGGGATCCCTGCCACCTAGTTTTCAACCAGAAAAACTTGTTGAACATGAACTAGTTGAACTGAAGATGCCCAATAGCCGCATAAAACATCTGTGGAATGAAAGGGTATGATCATTTTACATTAGTTACATGTTTTTCTTGCACTTCTCTTGTTAATTGTATGACTAATTTTTCGATTTGCTAACAGCTTTCTTTGAAGATGCTGTTACTGATGGATCTTTCCTACTGCCGATGGTTGACCAAGACCCCGTCGTTAAGTAACGCCCCAAATCTTGAGAAGCTGATCCTGGAAGGTTGTGAAAAATTATCAGAGCTTCACCCAACAGTTTGGCGTCTGCAACATCTGGTTTTACTGAATTTGAAGCATTGCGCAAGTCTAGAGAGACTTCCCAACTCCATTAGCTTGAGCTCTCTTCAAACTTTTATTCTTTCAGGATGTTCGAAAATCCAAGATTTTCCGGGGAATGTGAGTAATATGCAAGCTCTGTTAGAGCTTCATGTAGATGGGACGGCCATACAGGAGCTCCCAGTAGCAATCCAGCATTTTACTGGCCTTCATTTGTTAGATCTAAGAGGCTGTGAGAATCTTTCAAATCTTCCAAATGCCATTTGTGGCTTGACATCTCTTAAGCATTTGTATCTGTCTGGCTGCCCACGGATTGACAGACTGCCACAGAATATAGTGAGCCTCGAACACTTGGAGGAGCTTGATTTCACTGGAACAGCTATAAAAGAACTGCCCTTGTGCCTTTTACCACTGAAGAAATTGAAACGATTCAATGGATATAAAGATACACAGACAGATTCACCAACAGAAGAAGATGCAACAAGTAGTACTGAAACCTTATATCAACACAGGTACCGACATAGACCGGGTTTAACAGATTAGATTGGCTTAGAATATTGGAAAATTTGATTAAATGGATTAGCCGATTAGATAACTGTGTTTGAGACAGATAATTTGTCAATGTCGTCGGCGCCAAGCCAACCAAAGGTCACACGTTCCTTCTCAAAGGTCGATATATTTCTGCTCTTGTTTTGCTTCCTTACTCAGATCATTTCACTTATCAGATCATTGAAAACAAACCATGTCTGATAAAAGAAAACACGAAGCGTAATTGAATGCAGACCTATCCAGCAATCCTTCCCCACAATAGCAAGATGATCATGGAGAAGGAAACACAATTTTTTTTTTTTCAAAAAATGATGATGAATAACTTGAGGCTAATTAACACTTCACACCAATGACACCATATATACAGTAAATCAGCTAGAGGCCTCAATTGTAGACTTGTAGTTGGCACTACCTCAAGAGATTAGACACAGGGAAGAAAGATATGGCTCTGAAAAGGGAGAAATAAATCATTTCAGATCCTTCCTAGCTCTGGTAGGAAAGCTGAGCTTTGACAACCTGTTACTTTTGGTTTCTTTTGGCTTCTCTAATTCTCTACTTCTTTGTGTACTCGTACAATCTGGCACTTGCAAACTTATATTTCAACTTCCAAAGTTTACTATACTGCAAAAGAGTAGGCTCTAGGCATGTCCCCAGCACTATGGCAGGGGCACAACACAAGCACTATTTATATTTGGCAACAAATCGAATATCAAACCTGGGTTCTTGAACCTTCTCTTGAATCTTGACAAGGAAACTATACATACCGCTCATCATCAAGTAAAAATTGCACCTGCAAGAAACTACCACTACACATACTATGACCTTATTGGAGTAGGCAACGCAAGTCTTGGAGCCACTCTCCTCAGCTCCAGCCACGATTTGCCTCTCAAGCAACTTGAGCTCTGCATCCACACTCTACAGGCACTTCCGAGCTTCATGCTCACACGTTATTGGGATTCTCGAGCTTCATGCTGACGTCTTACAGGAATTCATGCACTTCATGTCTATAAATCGCGCCTTTATCATATCGATCCAAAATTTTTTTTCTTTCTTTTTTGTTCCCTCTTGTTTATTTCGTGAAGATTCGAATAATACTATTGAAGTATTGGATTGTGTTTAGGCCTCCCTTTGACATTCCTCCTAACCAAAAAGCCACAAACTATGATTTCTTTCTTCTTTTCTGATAACAGCAAATCAAACTCTGTTGTACTCGAAGAGAAAGAAAAAAAAGGCCATTTGGGGAACACATGTTACACGAATGGCAATATTATCATGGCCTGGGAGCACAAATTTAACTATTGTTAGAAATTCAGAACAAGATTGCTAAACAATCTTCAATAACTTGTAATGCACATAAACTAGGGCTGGGCGTTTCAGCCCGAAGGCCCGAAAGCCCGACCCGAAAAGCCCGAAAAAAATCGAAATTGAATGGGCCTGGATTTTCTAAGGACCGAACCGATCAGAGCCATACCCGATTATGCAAAAAAGGGGTCGGGCTCGGGCCTCATTTTTTCTTGGACCGAAAGTCCGAAAAGCCCGATTTTTATATATAGTGTCATGTGTCAGCACTTGATTGGTCTTTAATTAAAATTATTAAAAAAAAAACTAAACTAAACTAAACTAAACCCTAAAGCCTCTCTCTCTCTCTCTCTCTCTCTCTCTCGACAAAAACCTAAAGGTCTCACATCCCTCACCTCGCCCAACCGCCTCAGCCGTTGCCCAGCCCTCGCCCTCGCCCTCGCCCTCGCCTCGCCCTCACCTCGCCCAACCTCGCCTCTCCCTTGCCATCGCCCTCACCTCGCCCTTGCCGTCGCCCTCGCCCTCACCTCAACCAGCCTCGCCTCGCTGTCGGCCACCCTCGCCGTCGCCCAGGCCTTCGCCCTCGCCCCGCCTCGCCCTCGCCTCCCCCCGCCTCGCCCTCGCCTTGTCCGGCCCCGCCTCTCCTCTCCTCTGCCTCCCCACATTTTTGGGCCCGAAAAAAGCCCGAACCCGACCCGAACCGCCCCGATCGGGTTTGGGTCGGTCTCCAACTCTCAGAAAGCCCGAACCGGCCCGAGCCCGAAATTTCAGACTTTGGGTCGGGTTCAGGAAAATTTTGGCCCTGCTCGGCCCGTGCCCAGCCCTAACATAAACCATGTAAACACAAAATCAAAACCAAGAACAAGATTGCTACCTGCTACATTGAAAATAATTGACATTGCTTGCTCTTCAAGTAACTCCGGTCTTCTAGCTTTACCCTTATGAATATATGTCACAATTGCTCCTTGAATGTGATAGGATGCTAAATGCGTTGGTGATGATATCAGGGACTAATTAATGCTCATGTATATATAGTGATCAACTAGTATCTTACCCATTAAAGAGTTCTAGTTGATCTCTACATTGTATCCTTAACAACATGAAACTCATATCATATACTGTAATGGATTCATATTCAATATATGATTATATGTCATCGATATACCACTAAAACTACAATCCTTATACATCTCTTATTACTTAGATAATGTTTAATCAAATGCTTAATACTTTAGACATAGAATTATTGTACAAGTCTAACATATTCTTTCAATCTCCCACTAGACTGAACAATGATTCAAATGTAAGCAAAAGAACCAAAACAGAAGCTAAGCAATAAACTTTAGGTATGCGTGAGCTATATAAAATGTAAAAATCCAGAATGCTAACTGTTTCTGCACAAACCCGTAGGCCTGGTAGAGACAGATGAATCCAAGCGTGATCTCTTGTAAACCTGCTTACTAAGGGGAATACCGGGCGGGCCGGTCTTCTCCTCTCCGATGCCTAAGTTAGTACAGTTGGGATGAATAGATAACTTAAGCACGTATGATAAGCGGTTGGAGAGATCAGTTACCTATTAATGAGGGTAGTTGAGGCCCTTATATAGGTGGTCGGGCGTAAAGTCTGGCCTCACTCTTCGATGTGGGACTGGTTTCTTTCTGTTTGCACACCAAAGGGCAGCTCTGGTGACCTCTTTGGCAGGCTGGCACCCCCGGTCCCCGGGCCCCTGGTCGTAAGGTAGACTGCTGGACCCCGGGTCCGGGTGCTGATGATCCGGTCCCGGGCCCTGGGCAGGCCCCGGGTATACTGGCTGCGGGTCTGTGGGCCTGTTGTAGCCCCTCTGTGGCTACTGTCAACAAGTCCCCCAAGTTCCCGGTCAAGTGCAATCTTGAATGGGGACTTAATGTCTTGCTCCTGTCCCGCAGACCCGCAGGGTTACCAACCCAACGGTGCCCAGTCCCCCAAGTCCGTATTGAAGATTGGGCGTGACCGGGCGTTCGGTCAGAGGTGGCGTGGTGAGTACCTGTTAATGATGATGTGCGACAGTTATGAGTATGTTTGCAATACAAATGGTATTGTGCTCAAGTGTTGTCGTGCCATGAGCATGGAGCGGGGTGAAACCCGGAGAGTGCATGGGATCTCGACCGGGCGTTCTGCCATGTCGGAACGAGTCCCCCAAGTTCCCAAAATGAAATTGTGCATGGGATCTCGACCGGGCGTTCTACCATGTCGGAACGAGTCCCCCAAGTTCCCAAAATGAAATTGTACCAACGGCAGACCGGGAGTAGCCCGGTGGCTCGGCCCAGCTTGTGTTGGGATAAGCATGGGGTAAGACTGCTAGCCTGCGGGGAGGCCTGTTGGAGCGTGGAATAAGCTAACAGGTGCCCCGGTGGGTGTTGCGGCCATGTTAAAACACTGTTTAACACTGGCTAGTTCTTCTCAGCTTGTGTTGGAATAAGCGTTGAGGTAATGTGCATGTTTGTTAGCCTGCGGGGAGACTTGTTCTGTGTTAGAGAAACAATCTGCCCGGTGGGGTGGCGTTGAGGTGACAAGTCTCACCGTGGAGCCCCACATTGATCGCAGTTCAGTGCGATGCAGGGTTTTTATCCTGCTGGACAAGAGTACATGTGTTAGATGTAAACTCACCCGGGTGTATAAAGCCCATGCCGGTTGAATGTTCTCATAACCGGTGTCATGCCATGGAGCCGGTTGAATGATACCTAACCGGTGAGATGCCATGGAGCCGGTTGGATGTCTCATAACCGGTAAAATGCTCTCGAGCCGGTTGAATGTTACCTAACCGGTGAGATGGTCTCGAGCCGGTTGAATGATGCCTAACCGGTGAACTGTCATAGAGCCGGTTGGAACATCATAACCGGTGAGAAGCCTTCGAGCCGGTTGAAAAATCATAACCGGTGAGCTGTCGTGGAGATACCATGCAGCCGGTTGAATGATACCTAACCGGTGGACTGCCATGGAACCGGTTGGATTGACCATAACCGGTGAGAAGCCTTCGAGCCGGTTGAAAGATCATAACCGGTGAGAAGCCGTGGAGATGCCATGCAGCCGGTTGAATGATACCTAACCGGTGAACTGCCATGGAACCGGTTGGATTGACCATAACCGGTGAGAAGTCTTCGAGCCGGTTAAAAGATCATAACCGGTGAGAAGCCGTGGAGATGCCATGCAGCCGGTTGAATGATACCTAACCGGTGAACTGCCATGGAACCGGTTGGATTGACCATAACCGGCGAGAAACCTTCGAGCCGGTTGAAAGATCATAACCGATGAGAAGCCGTGGAGATGCCATGCAGCCGGTTGAATGATACCTAACCGGTGAACTGCCATGGAACCGGTTGGATTGACATAACCGGTGAGAAGCCTTCGAGCCGGTTGAAAGATCATAACCAGTGAGAAGCCTTTGAGCCGGTTGAAAGATCATAACCGGTGAGAAGCCGTGGCTCTTGGGGAACTGGGGGGGCTTGACGCCTCAGTTCCCGCTCCTATCTCCCTGACCTGTCGCTCGTAAGCAGGACAAGTGGCTGACATGCATTTAAGGAGGAAGCCCATCAGTCCCGTCAGTTATGATGGCGTGGGAAGTTTACCAATGCGGGGACACGTGCCAGTAGGGAGCGATCTGAGATGGAGGGTCTGGATTCACAGGCGTTTGAGTTGCCCTGATTGCGTATTGGGGGGATTACAAGCGCCTAGGGCATCAGACCCATCTATAAAAAGGCCTCATCTTCCTTCATAAGTTATGTTTTGCTCTTTGGCTCAGAGAGAAGAAGAGAAGGTTAAATGGTGACCAGCGGTGGGGTTTTGTTTTCTTTCCCTTAGGTTAAATGGCTTCTGCAAGCTCTGATAGGGCTTCCGAATCAGCCAACAGGCGTCCCGTCGCGGACGATGAGGAGAGACTGGAGGATTGGCTCGGTTCGGAATCCCCGGAGGCTGAAGCCGCTGACCGCTCCCTGGGCGAGGTTTCGTCTTCCGGGTCCTCGGGATCTGAGGAAATCATGTACGGGGTGCGCTTTTCTGGCACTCCGCCCGTGAGCTACACCATCGGGAGTGGGGAAGAGGCCGTGGAGTGCGATGAGCCGGAGGGTAGTATGAACCCCGAAGAGATTGCCGCATTTCGGGAGACGTGGAGTATCCCCGATGAGGTGGCGTTACGGCCGCTGATCCCGGATAATCGGCCTGTAACCCGGAGGCGGGTTGGGTTACCGTGCACTTAGACCAATTTCGCCACGGGTTTTCCCTCCCGCTGCCAGATTTCGTGCAGTACACGCTCAGTGCCCTGCAAGTGTCTCCCGCGCAGCTTCCTGGGAACCAGTTAAGGCGGCTGCTGAGCCTCGGTTGCCTGTACGAGTTGTCCGGGATGAGCATGCCAACGGTGAAAGAGTTCTGGGCACTGTACAGGATATCATTCTCGAAGAAGCGAGGGTCCTGAGGTTGTCTGACCTTTAGCGCCCGGTGTTTCCAGCCTATCATCACCCATCTGCCTTCTTGGGTGGATAATGGCAGGAGGAAAAAGGTGGTGATGGCGGGTGGGAAGTGGCAGAAGAGGAGGAAGATGTACCGGGTTCCTGGTGCCTTCCAGCCCCTTGGCGACCAGTCGTTCGAACTATCCGAGTTGGAGCGGGAAAGGATTACGACTATACTCGGATGCTGGGACGATCTTGAACGAAGCTCCTACAACTTCATTCGGCGGGAGGTGTTGGGGTACGGCTGTCTCGGGCGAGATCCTGGTGCGTAGCAAGGTTTAGCGGTGGCATTTCTGCTGATCGAGTTTTAAACACTAACCTTTTACTTGTCCTGTAGGTGCATCTTCCCGGGCGGTCATCAAACCCGACAATACCTTATCCATGGACGGTGAAGACCTTCTCTTAAGTCTAAAGGAGAAAGGGGAGGCCGTTTCGCGGACCTCGGTGGGTGAGGAGTCCGGCCGGCTTACAGTTCATGCCGAACCAAGGGCCATGGACGTTGAGGACGACGCCTATATTCTGAGGCGTGTGAAGAATCACCCTGCTGTGCCCAAGGCGGGATTTGGAAAGGGCAAGACCACCGGGGGGCCACCAAAGGTTCCTGGTGGGGTGAACCGGATTCCGGACCGGCCGGGATCAGTCCCGCTCGTCACCAGGGTCACCCGGTCAGGCGCACAATCTTCTTCACCGGACGGCCAGAATGAGAAGAGGCGGAGGGTCATGGACGTTCCTCCCTCCGCGCTGGTGACGCTGACCGGCCGGTCGTCAGGTGAGAACTTGGCAAAGCGGCTCAAGGTGGTCAGCGGTGCGTCGAGTTCCGCTGGGGACAAGGTTGCTGCTGCTCCAAACTCTGCCGGTCAGCAAAGTAGCCCCGCTCCTGCGGAGGAACAGAGGGGGAGTCTGGAGAGTCCCTTCATCCGGAAGCTGGCGGCAGATGTGGCTGGCCTTGGTCTGGACAGGCCTGGGGTCACCGGAGCCTTGGCGGGGGAGAACTGCCAAAAGTGCAAGGAGTCAGTCCTCCGGGTAAGAATTGCTTGGTGCCATGGCACCGCTCATAACCCGTTACCTTTGCTGCTTGCCTAATTGGCTCCCTGTTGTTGTGTAGTTGTTGTATAATATTTACCAGCCGGACCCGAGCGAGGAGCTGCCGGAGTTGAAGAGGCAGGTGGCTGCTCTGACAGAAGCCCGAGAGCGTCTGGAAGCAGAGAAGTCCAGGCTGGAGCGGGAGAAGGTCAGACTGGAGGAGAAGGCCAAGAAGTAGGTGGCCAAGCTGGAAGAGCATGTCCGGAGCCTCGAGGAGGAGAAGGAGCTGGCTGAAGAGGAGAGGGCCGAGCTGGAGGCCAAAGTGGATGAGCTCCAGGTGGGAGCTGCCGCTGTGCGCGCCGCCGCTGCCGCTGCGGCTGGAGAAGAGGACCCGGAGCTGATGAGAATATCCATGAGCAGTCGGTAGGCGAGGAGCAACCGGAAGGGGAAGGCGGGCCTCAAACTGCTGGAGAAGGTGCGACGGCTTCATCTGGAGAAGCTGGTGGAATGCCCGCTGAGGGGGGGAGCGCGGCTCCTTAAGATTTTTGCTTTGCTCTTTTTTTTGTAAACCCGTCGGAATGGTTTTTGTTTGTATTACTCCTTGGATATAAATACACTTGCACTGGTGGAACCGGTTGAATTTTTCTCAAAATAGTTGGCATACATATCATGATGTTACAGCGGTTAAACCGATGATATGCCAAACTAACCGCTTGGAGGTTTGGGCGTGCCTACCAGGCCTGGCCCTGCTCCTGGTCGGGATCTGCTCTCATTTCCCCTATATACCGCTGGAGCTGGCCGTTGCTAATCAAACCCTCCACCGCTGTCTTGAGAGTGAAGCACTTGTTCGTCCGATGAGTAGCTTCATCGTGATAGGAGCAGTACTTGCCCGTTTGCGCCGGGGTAAGCTTTCCCTTTGGGTACTTTCTCTTGGGCGGTGGGGGAATGATGTTCCCGTTCTCGTGCAAGATGTCCTCGTATGAAGAGGTTAGGGTGGTGAAGACCTCTTGACGTTCTGCTGGCATGATTGCCAGGGGGCGTTCTTGCCGGTACTGCGCCGGCTTGTGCTCGCCCTGGAGTTTGTCATGATAGGGCCCCTGCTGCCGTTGGCCCCAATTTCTGTTGGGTCGGCTCGGTTGGGCACCTCGGTTCTCGCTCCGCTGGCTGGCCTTGTCTTCTTGGCCGGGAGGGGGGGTGCTCCTCCCAGGGGTGGTCCTCCTGCTACTCGTCCCGCTTTCTTTTCAGCAGGTGCTGCGCGTACGTTTCATGGTCGGCCTGAGCATGCCTGATGGTCATCGCCATTAGTTCGCCATACCCCTGCGGGAGTTCCACCCGTACGGCGTAGGAAAATTTTCCCGGCCTGAGCCCTTGTTTGAACGCCATCTCGGCGATACCCTTGTCGAGATTCCGAACCTCGGCTGTCGCCGTCTGCCAGCGGTTGACAAAGGTCCTCAGCTCCTCGCCGGGTGCCTACATGCAGTTGAAGAGGATGGTCGATGTCTGGGCTTCCTCGACCTGGAGGATGAAGCGGCCTACGAACCGGTCGGCCAACTGTTCGAACGCCTCGATGGAATTTGCCAGAAGCTCATAGAACCAGCAGAGCGCCTCTCCAGACTGGGTTTCTTGGAAAATGTTGCAGCATACTACATCGGAATAGCCCTTGGCGCACGTCTGGGACCTGAAACTGTCCAGATGCTGGTACGGGCAGCCGGATCCTGAGTACGTGAGCTTTAGGGATTTCTGGTTACCAGACCTCCCTGATTCCAGAACCCGGTGCAAGAAAGGGCCCATGCGCTCGTTGAATCGCGCGCCTTCCATCGGCCGCGCCGCCCTTCTCTCGTTGGCCTCCATTTGGGCCTTCAGATCCGACACAGTGTCGGTGAGTACTTGCAATGCCCGTGCAGTCGGGGTCATGACTTCATCCTCGAATGAAGCATGTGGTTGCCGTGGCGTCGGCGTGCTCTTTGGCGGGGCCGTGCCGGCCGGGGACTCCGCTCGCTCGGGGTCGCCGGGCCTTCTTCTGAGCTTTCTGCCATTGGTAATGCTTACGTGGTTTTTATCCTTCTCTTCCCACAGACGACGCCAATTGTTTCTGCACAAACCCGTAGGCCTGGTAGAGACAGATGAATCCAAGTGTGATCTCCTGTAAACCTGCTTACTAAGGGGAATACCGGGCGGGCCGGTCTTCTCCTCTCCGATGCCTAAGTTAGTACAGTTGGGATGAATAGATAACTTAAGCACGTATGATAAGCGGTTGGAGAGATCAGTTACCTATTAATGAGGGTAGTTGAGGCCCTTATATAGGTGGCCGGGCGTGAAGTCTGGCCTCACTCTTCGATGTGAGACTGGTTTCCTTCTGTTTGCACACCAAATGGCAGCTCTGGTGACCTCTTTGGCAGGCTGGCACCCCCGGTCCCCGGGCCCCTGGTCGTAAGGTAGACTGCTGGACCCCGGGTCCGGGTGCTGATGATCCGGTCCCGGGCCCTGGGCCGGCCCCGGGTACACTGGCTGCGGGTCTGTGGGCCTGTTGTAGCCCCTCTGTGGCTACTGTCAACACTAACGATTCAGTCACCTCTCATTAACAAATATAGAACCTAAGATCTAACAGATTCAATAGAAAATGCAGATTGAAGATCACTGCAAGTGTTCCTGTAAAGCACAAGAGTTCCAGATATGAATTATAGTAGAGCTAATGACATATTCACACACATATTACTGCATTGTCAAAATTATCTTGTCCTCTGTATGGTTTTAAATAAAAACTCCAAAATCACAAGTAACTTACACCAGTGGATATGAAAATACTTGTTAACTCAAATGCAACATGTACAGAACATATACTGTTGTACTAATTAGTGCTGTCACGCCCCGGTCCCGGCGTCGGTGGACACCGATCCCGAGGTGTGAGTTAAATGTTACAAAGCGGAATTTAAAAAAAAATAAAAACAACTTCAATCTAGGCTCCACTCTAGGCTCGTTCGACACTCTAAGCACTTCTCTGCAAAACAACAAGTAAATGGGTGGATGAGCATTTCCACGCGCTCAGTGAGTGCCTTATGTAATATGCCAGTAAAGCCATGTCATTTTACACAGGCTAAAAAATACGTATATCATATATTTCACGTCGACCACAATACAATTGGTCACATCGCACAATCCCTTCTTATTGGGCATCCTTCAATTTAGTGATCTCCCACGGGCACCTAATGGCTTCTTGTCCTATACAACCGTGTGCCACATCCTTACTTCGACATAACTCAATCAAGAAGTTCACATGTTCCATGACTAGTCAAACAATGGATCCAACACATAATATATATACATAAACTCCGCACATTTCATAAATCGACATGCTTCACTTGAAAATAGATAGATATTTGATAAATATATCAAAATCATGCTTTTCGACTATCTTGAAAGCATATAAGAATATTTGAAACACATTACATAAACCACTCACCTCAACGAATAGAATTGACACCCAGATCGTAAATCGAGCAACCTAGAATGAGCTTTCTAGAATCACCGTTGGATCTACCTCCAACCACCATGGATAGAAAAATCGCGTCGATACAAATCCGTAGCCATTCGGGAATTCAGAATCAGAGTTACGGATCTAAAGTTATGATCCGCAAAAGTTTCGTCGCAAAACTAATAAAATAATAATTTTGTAGAAAGAGAATTCTAGAGAGAGAAACCTCTAAAAAAAAAATGGCACGGACTGAACTGAAGAAGGGGGGGTGAGCCCTATTTATAGGGAAAAGAATGACACATGTCACCCATCTATTGGTGTATTTGTGCCACATGTCAACAAGAGATCAAACCACATCTTTTTACCACATCTTGACACTTGTCAAGATGACTCATGAAAAATGGGATAGGAGCTGAAACAAATGGCAGCAATCTTTGGTTACTAAGCAAACTCATTGACAAATAGGGACGTGCCACGTGGCGAAAGACAAGATTTCGACCAAACTTTTAAAAATCGTTAAAAATAGCTTGGGAACTCAAATAATTCACTGAAAAATATGACGAACTTGTAACGACCTCTATTTTCTATTTCTCAAAAGAAAAATAAAATTTGACCAACTTCAAAAATCGGGATATTACAAGTGCATTAGATAACACTACACAGTCAAGTACTTCTTAGGGATTGAGGTAGCAAGGGGGAGAGAAGAAATCTGCTTGTGCCAGAGGAAGTACATTCTTGATCTATTGACAGAGACATGTATGTTAGATTGCACACTTATCGACACTCCTATTGAGCAGGATCATCGATTAGCAGAGTATCTTGATCAAATACCTACAAACAAGACTTGTTATCAAAGGTTAGTTGGACGCTTGATTTATTTGACACATACCAGACCAGATGTGACATATGCAGTAAGTGTAGTGAGCCAGTTCATGCATAATCCCAGTGTGGATCACATAGATGCTGTTGTGAAGATTTTGAGATACTTGTAGTCATCTCCAGGAAGAGGAGTAATGTTCTTCAAACACAACAACATTCTTGAGGTTAGTGGTTTCACCGATGCAGATTGGGCTGGAAATATTATAGATAGGAGGTCGACATCAGGTTATTTTACCTTTGTGGGAGGTAATTTTGTTACATGGAAGAGTAAGAAGCAGAAGGTTGTGGCTCGATCTAGTGCTGAGGCTGAGTATAGATGTATGGCACATGGAGTGTGTGAATTGTTGTGGTTGAGAAATCTGTTACATGATTTGGGTGTTAAGTTGTCAAATGCACTGCGGTTATATTGCGACAATAAAGCAGCTATTGATATATCACAGAATCCAGTTCAGCATGATCGTACTAAATATATGGAGGTCGATCGTCACTTTATAAAGGAAAAGTTAGATGCTAAGATTATTAGCTTTCTTTTTGTTCCTTCAGAAGAGCAACTTGTAGATGTACTATAAAAGAAGTGTCTAAGAAGGCATTTTATGACTCACTTAGCAAGTTGGGCATGGTTGATGTGTATGCGCCAACTTGAGGGGGAGTGTTAGCGTGAGTCATATTATTTAGGAATGTAAATTAGGTAGTTAGTACTTACATATTCTGTATATGTAGTACATAGTAAATAGGGTTGTAGTACTCCTTGTATATTCTTTATAGAGCCTCTAATGTGAGACGAATAAGATATCAGAAAATTTATTCTCCAATTCGTATTATATTTGACTCTCTCCTCAACTCCAACCACCATTTGCATCTCAAGCAACCTCTGCACCCACACCCTTGGACAATTCTGAGCTTCATGCCCACACTTTACTAGGGTTCTCGAGCTTCATTCTCACGTCTTACATGTATTCCAGCATTTCATGCTCATAATCGTGACATGCCATGTTGATCCACAAATGCACTCGTTTTTCATCTCCTTTGTTTATTTCACGCATGTATATTGGAGTTTTGGACTCTGTCTAGATAAGCAAAAAAACCACAAATTACAATTTTCCTTCTTCAAATTTTTTTCTTTTCTATTTCTTTAATCACATTTCTCTGCTTCAAATTAAAATCTCTGCTAAACAGAGAAAAAAATTAACAAACTACACTGACAACAATTTAATTAACAAATTATTCATCTTCCATATTTTTTATACAAATTATGACTAAATTTTACAAAACAGGACAAAATGTTGTCAAACTGCCACTTGTCACTAAAAATCACCCTTTTGTCTTTATTAATATTCGCACTTGTATTCAGTCTTAATTGTTGTTACTGCAGAATTAAAAGTTGCTATTACCGATTTTTTTTTTTAAGAAGATCTAAGGATTTCACACATACCTTCTATCGTGACTCGAACCCAGGACCTAATAACTTACTTCTTTACCACTTGAGATATCCCATTTCGTCTGCTATTAACGACTTAAAGGCTGCTACTGTAGATAAAGAAATTAAGTACTATTGTGGATAGAGAAGCTTGCTGCTTTTGTCGATAGAGAAACTAATTGTTACTGTCGATAGAGAAATTAGCTGCTAATGTCGACCGTGAAGTTAGATGTTGTTGCGACCTTAAAGATAGCTGCTACTATCAACCCTAAAGCAAGTTGTTGCTACTGCTCTGCTACTACCGTGGCTCGTGGTAGTTGAAATTCGAAATGTTAAAGTTTCTCAAAATATATGTAATATTATTATACTCAAATGAAATCCCATGAAATAAAGAACAATTTTGTAATTTGAATCTTCTCTAAATTATTAACGGTTTGACCAGAAAATTTGAAATTACTGGAAATAACTTAAAAATGAAAAGAGAGAAACTTATCGGTTAGTGTAGTGGCAGTAAAGTAATTTTAATGAAATCAATGGCATTTTAAACATTTCAACCTCAATTATTCAATCAGTCCCTCAATTTTAAGCTAGGTTTATGTCTTTTTTTTGTTTAAAAATTATTTGAAGTGAATTTTTTGTGTTTTATAAATTTAATAGGATATTACTGTATAATTTACTAAAATAAATTGGCCCTTTTGGTGAACACATGCTGTTGCACGAATGGCTAGATTATCATTGTGTGGGACCACAAAATTGACTATTACAAGCAATTCAGGGTAAAAGGTCATGTGGAGAGTACCCAAATTTAAAGAAAGAAATAATCAGAAAGCACTTTTTACTGCCTAGACGAACAATAAAAGAATAAGTGCTCATGGTCTTGATCCCTCCTCTTTGTCCCTAATCCAACCCAATCCAATCATTCTATTCCTTACAAATAGGAGAAGCCTCCCCTTCTGGTCCCTAACGCCTCCCTTCACAAGGAAAAGATTCTATAATTCACATGATAGACTAGGCAATGCACACTACTCTCACATGTAAATACGAAATATGGTAGAAGCTTTAGGCATACAAGAAAGCAAACCCAATCCTAACTATAGAGTATCAACAAACATGAAAGTACAATTCTTGCTGGTTGCTGGAAGAGCTGATCACTAAGAAGCTCACCTATAAAATTCTATGTGTGCGTACCATGCAAGACCATTCTCCTCCTCCTGGTGTCTGTATATCTTGTTCATTAATTCTCCTATTGGATCATGGCAAAACTTCATCCATCTCATAGAAAGTAGTCCGGTGCAGGTTTTTTGGCCGGTGTGCTTCTTGATTCCTGCATTTTATTACAGTATCCAAGTGTCAAATACAGGGAATCAACACAGGAAGTGTATGTCCAGATGGGGTGGTTGAGTTAGTAAAAGAACAAAAACAAATTGACCATATTATCTCAAAGGTTGTAAGAAAAGAGATAGAAAATACTTGAAAAATTAGAGAACAGCGCAGGATTCTGGCATTCACTATGCCAATGCTGAATTCTTGTCATATTTGGTATGATTGTGAATTGCTTACTGTAACTGAGCATACTCAAAAGTTACTTATTTCCACATTAACTAATTGTATGCTTCCCAGTTCTTGAAATTTTTTTTTCACATTACATCTAAGTGATAGAAATATGGACATGTTTTAACTGAATGCCAAGACTCTAGATCCAGAGTGTATAACCCACAAGAAATGTAAAACATATACAGGATAGATGAAGAAAAAAAGGTGATCAATTGCAAGTTAATTTGATGTACAACCTGTGGGGCAGCATCAAAGACGCGGAACTGCTTATTAAGATTTTCATCCAGTTCAAGGATGGCAGCTACATTACCACATCTGCAACAGAACAATAGTTGATAC
Organism: Potentilla sterilis; assembly: GCA_963682095.1. Lineage (NCBI taxonomy): Eukaryota > Viridiplantae > Streptophyta > Magnoliopsida > Rosales > Rosaceae > Potentilla > Potentilla sterilis. The sequence continues at coordinate 34,729,017 of OY821759.1, read as the reverse complement.
AACCTTTAGGCCCTAAAACAATGGAAAATAAATAAAATATGGAAATTGTTAATACCTGTAACAGTAATTTGGAGCTGACCATACAGTAACAATCTGATTATTAAACATCCATTTATATCCTTCCATCACCAACTGGTGGGCACGACATATATAGTCAATGTTGTTTGCATGGTTAAATGAAGAAACAACACTGCCACCGAACAGGAAACCAGCACCACGTGGACTCAAACCCCAACTATCCACAATATCTTCAGGATCTGACCATAGTAGGTCACACATAGCACCATCATGAGGTACTTCTTGTTTCCGATCAATGGTTCGTATCTGCCAAACAACAGGGGTTGCATGTTACATAAAGGCTTGGAGATCAGAAATTAAAGGTGACAATGGTAATGATAAGCTAGGGCTGACGCTCAGACCTGATCCAAAGTTGAAATGGCAGGAGAGAGACCACCATGGACACTGAAAATCTTATTCTCAATGAGAGCTGACAGACTGCAATGAATTACCATCAAAATTCAAAAGCTATATACGTATTTCTTTTTTCTTTTTCTTTTTTTGAGAATGAGCTACATAAGTAATTTGTAAACATAATTTACCTGAAAAAGTATATAAAGTAACTCTTAAGATCAATAGCTGACTTCATTTGACAAGAATTTGAGATAAACAATAATTTGCAAGTCCTATTAGATCTAAGTAATCTAACACCCGTGGTCTATTAAGAGAAAAATAAACTAATGTCCTAGTGCCATGATCACACCATTCTATCAGATGAACATTCTAAGGACTTGGTTTCTTTCTTTTCCATTAGGTAAGTTAAATTGAGTCATCACAGTTTCCTCCCACCATCTGATAGTCTGCCACCTGAATTACCATGTCAGATGCCAATACCAATTAATGGAAAATTTACGTTTCACAATCGTTACAGTTTCTAACCTTCAACAAACAGGTGTCTGGGGATTTATGTGAAAGAAAGTGGCAAACCTTAGGTAATCGAATATATCAGTGCAATATCTCCAAACATTGACTGAGCCATATTTTCGTAGACACTCATCATAGAATCCATACACCTGTCTAGAAAGGATAACCATTCAATATTCTGAATGAATAAGAACCAAAAGATAGGCACCAGTTGAAGAAACTTAACCTGTGTTATTTGTCGACTCTCATGGTTCCCTCGAATGAGTGTTATTCGATCTGGATATCTCACCTGGTTGTCAACAATATTGTCTTAAAAGGTTTAGTACAAGTCCAAAACAACAATATCAAAATGCATATGAAATCAAAAACTAGATCAACGTGAGAATATCTGTAAGTCTACATAATGCTCAAGAAAAAAAAGTAATAGCTGGTTAAATCAACATGTACTTGTTCACTAAACACAGTGAAATGAAAAAAAATTAAAAAAAAAGCCCCAGAAATATATATTAATATGAAGAGAACTTAAGCCATTCTCGCATGACTAAATGATTTTTCTTTGGGTCAACCCAGATGACTGGACATTAAACTATTGGCAATTCAAAGGCCAGCATCATTTGATTTGTGTTAGTCCCTTTTTCTTTTCCTTTTAAGTTTTCTTTTCCTTTGGCAAGGGGATAAACTCTCTCCTGTTACTGTAACTGCTTAATTCCTACGGTCTAATGAAGAGAGCACACTCAAATAGAAAATTTCAGTAGGCATTTAGGCCATTCCCATTCTTCCCCAATTTTTTTGTGCTCCTTTAGACATACTTGATGACTCAATTGTGTCACTATAAATTAAACATTGGTATGCAACTTTGGGATGCAAAAATTCTAACAAAATATCATATCTTGTACCTAAGAGTAGCATTATGGTAGCATTATATCTTTTTTTTTTCTTTCAAAATCCATTATCTTGACAGAAAACAGAAACAAAAGAAAAACAGAAGAGAACAAAATTGAACTGTTTCCTAAACCACCATCAATCAATATCTGCACTAATTTGTGAAGTTGAACAACCAAACTTCAATAAAGTGAACACAATTACTTTGCATGAGTTCTAATCAAAGCCTAACCTATCATTTGCAAAATGATACAACAGGGTTAGTTACCTACTTATTATGCCTCTCTAGTGTTTATATATTCTATATGATTACAGAACTTTGTGCAAAATGATACAGATAGGTTAGGATTGGGTCAGATTATGTCCTAGTATTTTCTATCATGCAATTTATGCATCAGCACTAGTTCAGGATGCTTTGACAAACAGCTTTTGTGGTTTATGCCATATATATATATATATGAAAATGAAGTGTAAATCCATGGCGTTCAATTGGTTGCCACAAAAGTCTCTAAAAGAACAACCATCTACTGAAAACAAACAGATCTTAAAATCTACAGTCATACTAGAATGAAAAGAATAGAGCTATAGTTTCAAAAGTAGAAGACGTAAAACTAGGATAGTAGAAATATCATATTAAAACCCAGCAAATCAAGCAAAACAGAGAAGAATATAGACCATTACCTTCAAAGCAAGTAGGAGTAGAAATGTCTCCACTGAATAGAATCCTCTGTCAACGAAATCTCCCAGAAACAAGTAATTAGTCTTGGGGCAATCTCCTCCCACTTTGAACAGCTCTTTCATGTCATAAAACTGACCGTGGATGTCACCGCATATCTATTTCCACAGAACACACAGCAGCAACATTAAACCAACAAGCCTGAAGGTCCAAATAGACTAAAAAGTTCAAAGCACGATATTCAACTCCAACAAAATATCATCCTACACATATCCATCTCTAAAAGCAGCCTTAATCCAACACAAATGAAACCTAATGTTGATAATATAGTACTAAACCCTAAATATAGCATCTAATCACTTTTTCGCAGCGAAAACCTTAACAAAGCAAATCGCTACCAAATCAAACCAGAAACCTACAGTATACAATTAAAAATAAGAAGAGAAAATCCAAAAGCAGATATTACTGAATCGAAAACGAGTTCATCAAATCAATAAGCTTGAAATCAGAGAGAGAGAGAGAGAGAGAGAGAGAGAGAGAGAGAGAGAGAGATTACAGTGACGGGAGCATCGACTCGCTGGACGTTGCTCTCTTCGACGAGAATCTCCATGGCTTTGAGGCAGAGAGCCTTCACTTCCGACTCTTTGAGAGGCTCGCATTTCTTCAGCTGCTCTATTTGCCTGTCTAGGTCAGAAGACATCTCTCTCTTCTTCTTCTTCTTCTTCCTCAGAGCTAGAGACAGACCTAGACCTAGAGAGCTCTACTTCTCTTTCTCAGAGACTCTCTCTCTCTCACAATTTCAAAACAGTGAGATTGTGAATCTGTGAATATCTCTCTCTCCGCTACCTTTGTCTTTCACTTTCAATTTTTTTTTTTTTTTTTGAGGGCACTCAGCTCTCTCCAGTCTCAGTCGCGACTCGCGACTCGTCAGACTTTGCTTTACATTAGTTTTCTTTAAATTGCAGTAACAGCCCCCAAAATTGATTTTACTCTATTGGGTCCTTCGAGTATTAACAAATTGCGCATGCTAACCCTTGTATTGAATAATCTATTTTAGGGGCGTTTGGTACATGAGATTACCTGAGATGGGACTGTCTTACATAACAAAATAAGACTCATCCCATGTTTAGTTAGACTTGGGACTAAATTTAATGGACTATAGAAGCCCAAAAAGGTCTCTCGCATGGTCTTACGTAGAGACGCCAAATCTGTTGGGACCGTCCAACACGCATCTCGTCTTATTCTTCTCTTCCCCTCAACCTCCTCTCCCTGCCTCAATTCTTCTCCTTTAAGTCTCCTTCCACTACTCTTTCTCATGTTCAGATTCTGGGTTTTCTCAATTCAATAACTAATCTGGTAAGAACGTATTGATTCGACTGTGCTTTTCTATTTCTGGGTTCAATTCTTCTCAGTTCTTGGGTTTACTCTTCTGAAAACGTTTGTGCTTTTCTGGGTTTCTATTGATTTGATTTGGGGGTATATTTGGATGCTTGGCTCATGAATATTGTTTCTTGTCGTAGCAATTTGGGGATTCGTCATGTCATCACTCACAAGATATTTGGTTCAATCGATTTCACGATGCTAATAATTTCTGGATGTCAATGGAGGTTCACTCTTACGGGTGTTCTTGTTTCTTTCTCATGAGTGAATTACTAGAATATGGATAGATAATATGATTGATATAGAAAGTGATGAACGGATTTGTAGAATATGAAAATTGATTTGAATGGATTTTAAATCCAGATGGATGTGAAAGTGTACTCGTTATGGTGGAGAAGAGATGAATATGTTGGATTGATTGTCTACCTTTTGGTTGATGGAGCTATTATCCAAGTACAAAGTACCTGTAAAACAACTTCATACACATAATACCCTTGTGTCGATTGTAGTATTGACAAGTAGGGATCGTTCTATCAGGAGAAATCAAGAGCATTTAATCACATAAAGTATTGCAAATAAAGGGGGGTGTCGATTTTTATATCTAATTTACCTACTGATTTTTACTAAATTTAAATCCTAAATTATTATATACAATTGATCAACATCTTCCACACAATCACAAAACACAAAACTCATTAAACATGCAACGAAATTAAACAAAGTAATAGGGGCAGCAAGCTAAAATCGGATCCAAGATTCAATTAAGTTCCAATTTAATTAGAGCCTTCACGGTATATCTAATTATTCAAAACATCACAAGTATATAGAATCAACTTCGCGTGTAATCCTAAACATGGTACTAATCGGTTTAAAAACACTTCGCGTAGAAATTAAACACAAATAGCACATAAGCACAATATGTCGAATTGGAAACATGTTAGCAGGTATGGCGTCACTCATCCCACATCGACATGCAAATTTTCAGAATTATTCTAGCCATTTAGATTAATACAAATTAAAACCAACTTCGCGTATGATTCAACATGTATTAAATCGGCATGTGAAACCAACACACAAAGGATAGTCATGGCCAAGACTACCTCCATGCATACGATTTTTATGCATACAAATTCAGGAAATCAACCTAATTAAATCAATAAAACATGCAAAAGCCTACTGCCCATAATACCATATTCGATTAAACTACATGCATAATTCGGAAATTAAACCAAAGATAACCAAATAATATAACAAGAATTCGGAAATCCCAAGAATAATTTACAAAACCAAAATTACAACCAAGAATCCATACATATTTCATAGACAAAATAATGTATAAGTACAAAGAAACAAAAGCCATGGAAAATTACAATCCGAATTGAGAACCTTCGTTGAAGAATTCGGCAAGAGGATTGGTGATGGTGATTAGAATGATTTTTAGGAAAGGTGGTGGAGATGGTTCGGCTTTGCTCTATGTGAGGATTGTTATGGTGGAAATTCGGCAGAGTTTTGGTAAGTTCAAGTGAGGAAGAGAAGATGATATTTTTTGTGTGAAAATGGTCCAATATATAGAGGCAAAAGGGTGGTTGCAACTAGGGTTCACAAAACCTAGTTTTTCTCCAACTTATCTTGCTGGCAGATTTGACCTTCGAGTGAAGATTATGAAATATCTTTCTCTAGAAAATATATATTGAGGTGATTCCAGTTGGGTTGGAAACTAGACTCCCGTAGCTTTCTATCCATATAAGGCTCGAATTCTGATTCATTGTGAGCTGTCCGGGAGAGTCCGTGGAAGTTGAGAGACGTGCACAGGAATTTTCCCGAAATTAATCAGGATTCTTTTTCTTTCTCTTATTATCTGAATTCTTTTCTTCTAGACTCTTCTTGGCCTTATCTTGGACTTGAATCTTCTCATTAAGTTAGTATGGACATATCTTTAGGTCCATAATATCCGATCCATGTTTCAAAAGTCCAAAGGAAAGCTTTCCTTGTGCAACCGGGATAGTTGTTGTTTTCCCGGCAGAATGACCTTACTCCAGTAAATCTGGCATAACTTCCTCCTCAGAGCTCCGATTGATGAGATTCCAAGTCCCAGAGAAACTAGACACACATAGCTACCTCCATATAAAATAGTTTGATCAAATTCCTTATGAGTCGTCGGGAATGATTTTTCGAAGTTGGGATACAGTCCCAGGAAAATCCTGGAAGTCCCTGGATTGGTTTGCTCGGACTGCCAAGTTGCAGCCATCTTTTGGGTGACTTCCCGAACTCTGATTGATCTGAAATTTTAACACAACATTTCTCAGTATATGAATAATAAGCACACCAAATTTCATTAAATTCGAACAAGGATAGATCGCATTTTTACTCATCTCAGAATCACGAAAAAGACGACTTGCATTATTTTCCAGATTCCTCAAACTTAGTCATTTTTCGGATTCTTAACCAACTTTTCGCCAAACTCTACCAAATTAACACTAAACTATATTATGACTCTATGTTAGACAAATAAGGGTTAAACAAAGCATAAATGAAGGAAAAAACATATAATATCGTCGCACATTGTGCTCCTATCATTGGTGCAGAAGTTTAGTTGTTTTGATTTTCTGAGTTTTAGAGATTGGGATTTGGGACAATGGAGTTGGTGTTGAATAGCCTTGCTGGAACCAAACATGGGTCAAGGATTTTGTAGAATAAGCCTACGCTTGAGGAGTGCTGGATTGTCAAAGAAATTAAGACAAGCTTACATAATCCTAGGTACCAAACGTCCCCTTTTTGATTTAGTCAACAGCCCACTTCAGATACTGGATTAATTTCTTACTCACTTCACTCATTTGTGCTCAACTGTTGTTGAAAATACTGTAAATCCAATGTGTTCGTCAAAAATTTGTGGTCTTGGTTCAAATCTCATTAATATCTATAGTGGAATTATAAATCTACCGTAGCGATCTAAGTTTACCAACGATAATATGAAACTCATCACCATTTAAATTGAGTTTTTGATTATATATCAGCAATTTAACCGTTATGTTTTGTATTCCCTATGAGCATATACTTTTTAAAAAAATCAGCCAAATTGATTATCATTTGGATATTTATTAGTTATGAACACGAACGATTCAAGTTGAGTGATGCGATTAGAATTGTTATCAAATCGTTATTAGTAATCGCATCTATATACCAACATCCATGTTGAGTGATGGTATGAATTGTTTAGAATTTTCAGTTTATGCTATAGAGTTTTCAGTTTATGCTATATCATCTAGGGCTGGGCGCGGGCCGGGTCGAGCCCAAAATTCCCAAAGCCCGACCCCCTCGGTCTGAACCGAGCCGGGCTTTTTTCAAGACGAGGACCGGTCCGAGCCCGAGCCCGACGGGCCAAGCCGGGCTTTCGGATTTCGGGCCCGGTTGCGACTCAGAGACGGAGGAGACAACGAGGCGCAGCGGCGTGACGGCGTCTGAGACGTCAGGACGGTGAGGACATAGAGCATGGGGGTTTAGGTTGGTGGTGGTGGGAATTAGATCCTGATGTCGGCGGAGGGGCAATCTCGATGCAGTGACAGGTCTAGATGGTTGGTTCGCTCTGATGGAGGTAAATCGAGCTAGACGGCGCGGCGTAGGGGATGGGGTGCGACTACAGAATCAAAAGATTGAATGGATCCGCTCATATCCAACTAGGCGAGACTCGTCTCAGCTCTAGTGTTGGTGGCGGTGGAAGATCAGCTCCATATATACTGAGAATTTCAAATGAGTGAGAGAGGGTTTGATCTATTCATGGTGGCTTGTGTTGCTTTTAGGGTTGTTTGATAGAGAGAGAAAAATACATATTAGAGAGAGAGAGAGGGGGGGGAACATAGACCGAGATGAGAGATAGACGAAGAAAAAGGAAGTCCAGAAAGGGGGGTGTCCCTGGAGTAGGAGTGGGTCAGATAGGGACAGACAAGACAGACAAGGTATTAAAGTAAATTTGGTTTCGGGCCGGGCCCGGGCTTTCAGGTAAAAAAAAAACAGGGCCCGAGCTTGGACCGAAATTCATATTTTCGGGCCGGTCCTTAAAAAAATTGGGCTCGGCTTGGACCGAGATTTTTTCGGGTTTTCAGGTCGGGCTTTCGGTCCTTCGGGCCCAAACGTCCAGCCCTAATATCATCGCCATTAAGGGTGGAATCGGTTCAAAACGGTTCGGTTTTGACCTTAAACTGAAAACCAAACCGAACTCAACATTCGGTACGGTTCGGTTCGGTTCTTTGATTTTTATGGGATCGAACCGAAAACCGAACTGAACCGATCGGTTTGGTTTGGTTCGGTTTTTTTTCAGTTTTTTTTTTTTGTAAATCTGTTATGTATAATTGAATAAAAATTCAAAAAATTTATGGTTCAATAATTCGAATAGTAACAATAAAGTCCAAAATATGAAGTCCAATCTCAAAGTTCATACTTCAGAATTCGAATATTTCATAGTTCAAAGTTCAACTAAAAAATAAAAAATATAGTCCATAGTTTTTAAAGTCCATAAACTTCAACTCTCTAATGTTTAAAGTTCAAAGTTTACAACATCACTAATAGAGAACAAAAAAGAAAAATGTGAGCAACAACATCATCTCAAGTCTCAAACTCGTATAGATGAGATCATGAGATTACTCTTGGAGGTAACATAGTACTATAGTAGTTGCACCCTAGCGACATTTTCCTTGCATGCCATGCTCTACAATTCATCTATATACAATTAGAAAAAGAATAAAACTTAGAATAGAACAATATATTATCATAATGAAAATATCAAATAACAAAACAAAAACATTACCTTTTTCCTCATCTTCTTCGCATAACTCGATCTCTTCACCCGATGGAGCATGGTTCAAAGCAATATATTCACCCTTAAGCCAACTTTGGGTACACATTAAGGCTTCCACCATCTTAGGACTTAAAGAGGCACGATGTGGATTAATGATTCTCCCACTTGTGTAGGGTTTTTAGGTTTTGTGTTTTTTTTTTTAAAAAAAAAAATTTGATAAAACGTCAAAAACGACGTCGTTTTAACACCCAGACCGTTGACTTCGGTTCTTCGGTTCGGTTCGGTTTCCTTACTTCGGTTCGGTTTTTTAACTGAAACCGAAAACTGAACCGAACAGAATCGGTTCGGTTCGGTTTTCTTACTTCGGTTCGGTTTTTTTTCAGTTCAGTTTTTTTCGGCTTCAGTTCGGATTTCGGCTCGGTTTTTTTCGATTTTCGGCTTTAAATGTCCACCCCTAATCGCCATCACTTAATAGATTAAGATAAAGATCATAGTTCACCATCAGTCCATCACCATCACCATCACCCTATCAATCTATGTAATGCACAATTTCACAACATCATCAATTCACTACAAAATACATAAGTAATTTGTATTAATGTATTCACCATCACAAATACACTAATAATTTACACCATCACAAGTATTCAATTTCCAAACACTGAATATATAACTAACAATCCACTATCACCAAAAACTAAATATATAAATAACAAGTATGCTGCGACACAAACTCCATTCACATGTCACTTGAAGATAAGAAGAGATTCACTCCTTGAAGCATAACTCCAATAAAAAATGAACATAATAGACATCGAACCTTATTATATGACATCTCAAGAACCTCATAAGCATCATTTATTAATTTCAGTAAGCATACCTCAAGTGTCATTTAACAATATGTCAGCGGGTAAATATTTATAGTGCATGAATTAACTTTCAAACACCGCATATATATATCCTTCAAACGATACCTCCACCAACTCTTTCAATATGTCACATAATTGAGCAATTACTTCTTTCTTGCTGAACAGTCTGTTCCATCAAATTATGAAATCAAACCAATGAATATAGTAAGATAGAAAGAACTTTTCATCAAGTGAAAATGAAATTCAACTTACTCTGTTCGCATCCTGGGCATTTTGCCAAAAATGCTTCATGCAATTGAGTCCATATAAAGGCAGGTCAGATAACCGGTACAGTATTTTTATATGTGGTCCTCAACACAGCAGTTGATCGGTGATTCACCAATTGTTGCCAGTCATTTAAAGTCGTTCTTTTGATATAATGTCAAAAATATCGATTTGAACCTAAATAATAGTTGGAAGCTGGCCGATGAAATTTTTCTTCTATATTTAATCTTCCAAGATTTCCAAAAAATTGGATGGTTTTGTCCTCATCCTAGAAAATAGGATAGAACAAAACAAACATCTCCAATATGTTTCGGTCCATATGCTTATAATTGCACCACACTCTATAACTGTGAGTTATAAAGGAGATAAACTTTTTGAGTTGATTAATAACTTTAATTCCACATGTTGTTGCATAATGTATATATGTGGTGGGGTGAAGCTTTGGGCAAATGCCGATGGATCAGCTGGGGGCCTAGTCGTTGGTCTAGTTTTTCCTAACCCATGTGCAGGTTCTCATCAACTGATGTTGCTATGGATACATCATGGTTCAGAAATGTAAAAAATAGGCCTGGGCATCTGAAATTTGGGTAAGATTTAAGCCCAATCCGAGGCCCGATCTGAATATATTCAGATATTGAATTTTACAACCGAGGCCCATTTTAAAAGTTCATGGGCCGAATTTTCGGGTCGTTCGAAAATTCGGGTCAGATTTGATTAGATTGGGGTTGAGCTTATTTATAACATTTAGGCTTATTTCACAAGTTGGAACTTATTTTTTTCACCTGGGCAATCAGACTTACACAATTCTGACTATCTTTCAGTACCTGGGCAATCAACATCCATAATTCCATATCATAATATCAAGTAAAACTTCATCACGTTCAACACTCCATTTTATTAAAAAACAAGCAAAAGTTCAAGACCATAAGTTCATCAAGCAGCAAGCAACTAAATAGTGAATACCAACAAATTACATACCAAAATTACATATAAACGTAACAAACCAACAAGCTAAATCAGTTCATCAAATCACAGAGAATAAGAGATTATAAATCAGTAAAGAAGTTCAAGACCATAAGTTCATCAAGCAGCAAGCAACTGAATACCATCAAATTACATACCAAAATATAAGTTCATCACCATAAGCAAATAAACATTAAAAAGTTTGATTCAAACAAAATTATAGCAAGACTTTAAAAATCCAACAAGATAACAAGGATCAGCTTTCAAGGTTCACCATTTCACCAGCTTCAAAGAGTCTCATCTCGTGATTGAGAAGCATTTGTTATTTCAGATTCAGTACCTATACATATTTAGTAATTCACAACATCACATTTCAAAATTCAAACACAAAGTTAAAGGGTGATAAGAAAAAGAAAGAAAAAAGAAGTAATTTACCAGCTTCTAACTTTTCCAATTCGGCGTATTGCTCCTAACAGGCTCCTTGAACAATGGTTTACTTGTAGACCTTAAACAATCACTCGTACAAACCAGTGCCTCCACCATCTTTGGGGTCAAACTAGAATGAAATAGATCAAGAATCCTCGATCCAAGACTGAAGGCACTCTCAGAGGCTATAGTTGATGCGGGTACAGCAAAAACATCCCTTCCAATAAGCGAAAGAATTGGAAATCTCACTGTATTAAAATTTGGATTTGAAGACAACTCTGAAGGCTCAAGCAAGTACTTATCAAGTTCATTCTTGATCTCAACGACGTCCTTTAACTGCCTAAGCTTCAAGAACTCATTCATGTTTGCTGCATAGCTGTCATCATCCTCCATACTTGCATTAGTAGAAGGTTTTGATTGAGTAGCACAAAATGAAGCTAACTCTGCATCAGGATCATTTTCTGCATACTCATTGTAGAGCTGTAGAAGTGTGGTATTCAGATCTCTCATCATCATAGCAAGCAATGTCTTGTCTTTCTGTAACTTTGGAAAAAAAATATTCCAAGTAGATATCCTTGTACCTATGTGCAGCAACAAAACAACATTGTAAATTAATAAAATACAAAAACAATATATAAATCACCAACCCTCAAATAGGTCAAACTAAAATTAGTTGCTTTATGTTCCCAATTCAGAAATTTACCTTGGATCCAATACCACAACAATCAAAAGAATCTTGTTCAGCTCCTCAATCTTCCCACAATATTTGTCGAATTTCATCTTCATTGATTTCGCAATGTTCACGAGCAATGCATCATCACCTTGCAAAATCAATAATTGACGAGTTAGTTATTTAGTAATATCAATTTATAGATTTATAAAAGTACAGATTTAAAAAAAAAAAGAAAAAAAAAAGAAGCTAATTACCTTTCATACACTTCTCCAGCTCTGAAACAATGGTGGACATCCAAAGAATTGGCTGGTTGACTATAACAACTTGTGTGCCACTAAATTTCAACGTTGCTTCATAAAAGATCTTCAAGAACTTAACCAACCTTGCAGCCTTATTCCAATCTTCTGCTTTTGGAATCCCACCAGACTTCTGGTCAAAATAGGTTTCAAATTGTGGATCCTCATCCTCCATCCTAAGAAAAGCCTTCCGGTACTTAATAGCTATGTCTAGCATCAAGTAGGTTGAATTCCACCTAGTGCACACATCTAGAGGCACAATCCCACCCTTGTACTCGACTTTCTCTTGAGCTGCACAATTCTGAAACTTCTTCAATCTTGCGGGACTTGACCTTATATACTTTACATATCTCCTAATCCCCTCAATTGGAGAATCACACTCTGTCATTCCATCCTTAATCACTAAGTTAAGAACGGGGCAGCAACACCTATGATGTAAAAACTCCCTATTGCACACTAACTCATTCCAATTCCCTATCTTATCTTTCATGTAATTCAAGGCCACTTGATTAGGAGAAGCATTGTCGACAAAAATGTAGAAAATTTTCTCTATTCCCCATCCAATTAAATAAGTCTCAACTAGCTGCCCAATTGTCTTACCCCTATGATTTGGTATCACACAGAAATTTAGGATTCTCTTGTGAAGAACCCATTCATCATCAATAAAGTGGGCTGTGAGGACCATATAATTGATATTTTGGATAGAAGTCTAAGTATCAGTGGTTAAGGACACTCTTTGACCATAAGCAGCTAATATATTTTTAATCCTAGCCTTCTCACACTTATACAGATTCCAAATACCTCTAGTAACTGACCTACAAGAGATATTCTTAAACTGAGGCTGAACCTCCCTAATAAAGTCTTAGAATCCACTTCCATCAACAAAGCTAAACGGCAATTCATCCCTAATAATCATCCTAGCAAGAGCTAGCATAGCCAAATCCTCATCAAAACCCTTGGCAACTAGCTTACCACCATTTTCAGGCGAATCAAATACCTTGCAAAAACGAAAATGAGCAATTAGTTAGACAAATTCATAAAATAAATTTTTTAAATTAGATAAAAGAAACATAAATATAAAATATCACAACTAATTTACCAAGTGCTTCTGTCTTTTATTTGGAATATAGAGGGGAGACTTCTTGCACTGATACAAGATATGGTTTTTCATGTTGCTTGTGCCACTTGACTTCGTGTCGCATAGGTATGTCTGGGGGCAATGATTGCATTTAGCCCTTGGCTTGGCCATCTTTGAACTATCAAGATTCTTGATCTTAGTGAAGTGATCCCATGCTACACTCTGGTTCTTCCTCTTTGATTGAGTTTGAGTGTGTGCATCATTTGTTGCAGCCCCATTGGGTGCAGCATTAGTTGCAATAACGGCAGGTGTTGACATTGTTGAGTCGGATGCTGAGGTAACATGAGCAGCAATGGTTCCAACGGAATAGGATGCAGGTGTTGGTGTAGTCCCAGAATCATCCATCTACAATTGCATATATGAAATATGTATTAGAGATATTGAGGACTAAAACAAACTCATTCTTGTTTCAGAATTCGAAACCTTAATATAGTCTTATAGCAATCAAAATTAATAGACATAATACGATAATGATTTATAAACAGAAACATTAAGCTATGACTACATTTTCAAACATGAGTGTCACCTGATACATTACAGTGAACAAGAGTGATATATAGAGATAAAAGTAATGAGGTTTTAGAAATCTTTTTCTAGTCGAGATCATATGGTGTTCTTAAAGGCTTCCTACCACGTAAAGAACTAAATATGTTATAAAAAAAGGTAGTATGTCTGTCTCTGATCAAAGAGGAAAAATTAGTACCAGCAACTTAGTAATTATTCCAAGAATCAAAATGCAAATTTTTTGATGTAGCAGGTGTTCTCATTAATTGAACCAAGCACAACTATTTTCATATACAAATTCACCAATTGATCAAGATAGCAATTATTTTCATGAATAGGGCACCAAATATGGTTTCAATCTGCAACGATTGAGAAGAAATAAACAAGCATACAACGATTGGGAAGAAATAAACAAGCATATATCAACTGCTTCAAGGTGCAGCAGGAGGCTGCATGCCACCTATTATAAGTATCAATAATTTAATATAAAGAAATCAATCAATTAAAAAAATCAATTCAATCAAGATTACCCAGAAGAATGAGGGAGACTGGGAGACCAGGGAGAGACTGAGAGACTTACCGAGGGAGTGCGAATCGAAACAAGCGTGGGAGTAGTGTGGGAGGAGAAGTCTGAACTCATAACTCTTATTGAAACGAAGAGACTGAGAAAGATGAGAGACTGGAGACGTGGGACTCCCACGGTGTGAACTTTTCAGTCTTGGATAAGTCCGATCGGAGTAGTGGGATTGACAAATTGTGGTAGTTTGGTAGAGTGGTAGACTACAGCTATACGACAGTTTTTTCAAGTGAGGTAATTATAGTGGATTGATTAGTGCTACTTTGCTAGTTAGGGTTTGATAAATTCGGATCGGGTCGATTGATTCGGGCGGGTTGGGCACCATATATATCCGGATCTAATCCGGAAAAATTCGGATCGGCTTGTATTAGAGATTTTTGCGTCCATTTTTTTTGGATCGGTTATCCGAATCACTTTTTCGAATCGGATCGGTCGGTTTCGGGTCTTAAATCGGATAAATGCCCAGTCCCAGTAAAAAAAAATTATATTGAGTTTTCTAAGAAAAAATTATTATTATTAAGAATTATATTTATTTTGGGTTCGATTGTTGTAGAGTGTTATGTTTGTAGGTTTTTTTTTTATTTTTTTTTTTATAATTGTTTGTAAGTTTTTTGTTTCTTAACGTACAAAAAACAATTATTGGTTTCACAAGTTTAAGTTCAAATAAGGGTTGTTATACAGATAAATCTCAAGTGAAGACTTGACTAAAGAATAAAATTATTGCATAAGCTTGAAAAGAGTATGGATTATGAATTTGTAATGTAAAAATAACATACTCTCTCTCTCTCTCCTAGCAGCCGTAGGGTGTGAGGTTCGTTCAAATATCAACAAATTGAGCTAACATGCAGACCAAACCTCCTCACAAGCTTATCTCATTGGCGACACCGGCTTTTCTGGTTCCTTTGCTTTGTGGGTGGCTGAGAAGGATGAGGTTGAAGGTTTCCTTCGACCACTTGCTTCTACAACAATTTAAGCACTTTTGTCTTCTTTTTCAGATTCATGGCATTGGCAGATTTGTGCTTGGGTTAGATCGGGATTTGACGATGGATTCTTGCTTCCTCGGTGGTCTGAATTGGAGTGGAGACTTGGTGTGCACGATTGGAGTAACGCCTACTGGCTAGTTGGTTTTCGTCGGAGTTCTATTTAAACGGTGGTGCTTCTAATTCTGGTAGCAATTCTAGGGTGGCTGGTTTGATGTTGCTGGCTTTCATTGGGGCTTCTACCACGTTCTACACTAGTTACATCCTTTTGAAGAAGGCGGTACCGTGACATGTAGACATTCTCTTAGGGTTTGTCTCTATGGCGATTTGGGTGGTTGCGTTCTTCTGCATTTGAGTCATTGTAAGTTTGAAATATGTTTGTCTAGTGTTGATTTCGTTGGATTGTATTTTTATGGCCTATAAGCGATTCTAAATTTGAATAAAAAAGGTTAGACTCCCCATTTGGTTGTTTCACTTTACTTGAGCTGCTAAATGGATCGAGTATACTGAAATAAAGACATTATAAACGTTCTTAAGAAGGTAGATATACTTTTGGTTGTTAGAACAGATGCACCCATGTACCAAGGCCAATTGCCAATTGCCAATTGACCTACCAAATTGGTGCCACCAATCTACTATTTATCTAAAATTGGTTATTGCCTATAACTTGCACAATGCACCAGTAAACCCAATTTAATTGCAGTTACTATTCATATTTTAATTAGGCAAAATTACTGTTTTGGTCACCGATATATGTCAATAACGACAGTTTGGTCACTATCGAATGTCAAATATCAAAATGGTCACTCAAGTTAATGTTTCGCTATCAATTTGGTCATTAAAAGTCAAACGGCTGTTAAATATAGAATATTCTTCGAATATTCCGTTTCTTGCCAGGGTATTATGGTCACTTAGGGTCAGTTAGGTGTATTGGCGCCATTGTGACCAATTACCCGCGAAGTATACAGTAACTTTATCCCCTTTATCCTATTTTCCCTCGAAATAATCTCCCTCTCTCTGAAAACTTCTCCCTCTCTCTGAAAATCCTATCTTCTCTTCCTCTCTCAGTTGTTGCAACTCAACCAAGTATGCAGCACTACCCTCGACAAATCCTCTGCTATTGTGGGGAAGTTGCTGATGTGCAGAGTTCTTGGAGATCACACAGCACGGGAAGAAGGTTTTTTAGATGTTATCTAGGCGAGGTTGTTGCTTTATAGCTCAATTGATTTTTTCTGGGTTCATAGCCATCTATGTTTTTCTGGGTTCATAGCCATGTTCTGTTTTTCTGGGCTCAATTTTTTCTTTTTTTTTGGGTTTGATCTGTTGAGTTTTTTACAGGGGCCTGGAAATTGTGGATATTTTCAGTGGTATGATCCTGAAATGTGTCCTCGGTCATTACAAATCATACCTGGTTTGCTTCGAAAGAAGAACAGCTTAGAACAAACTGTGGACTGCTTGGAGGCTGAGAAAATAGAGCATGACATCCAGAAGCAGATGTTAGAAGGCCAGGTGGAGAAATTGAGAAGGACAGTGAAGATACTTTGGACTTTTATTGTGCTGTTGTGTAGCTACATTGTTCTTGGAAAGCAAAATGGGAATGCTTAGATGATCTTTATGTACTCTGTTGTAGTGAATGCAAAATAGGCAAGCTGTTTGGCAATCTGTTGTAGTGAATGGAAATGCTTAAATGAACTTTGTGTAGCTACATTGTGCTTGTAAGGCATGCCTTATTGCAATGAAATGGGAATGCTTCTATATGCAACACTGCCATATGTGTGTGCTATGTTTGAAACAGAGCCTAATCAATAACATCAGAACTTCCATGTCTGCAACCACAACTTTTGACAAATACATTCACATCTACATAATCACAAGCATCATCCAATTACATCATTCAAATCTAAAACAGTTGCTCCTATCATTACAAACCAAAAGAGAAGATATGCATTGACAGTAATATGCATTGACAAATATTGTCTGCTAGAATTATGTGATCCTGGCAAATATGCATTGACAGTAATACAGTTCATAGTTGCATTAATCTACAAAAGTTGTCATCTTGTCAACATAAACAACATCATGCACTGTGGTCAATTGTCATCAGCGATGGCATCCAAACTCTTGAACTCTGACCTCTTGTCAACCCGGTCCTCCCTCTACTTCTTCCAGCAGACCTCACATTACCCTTGCCCCTCACATTTGATGTTGGCTGAGATGATGAAGCAATCCCTTCATCTTCTTGTGACAATGGAACTACTGTAGGTGTTGGCTGTGATGATCCAGCAAGTGAAACCTAAAACATAATAGGGTATGGAGTTCAAACATAAGCAAAAATGATATACAATAACCACAAGTCAATCATCATCACATCATCACATCATACATCATACAATAACCACAAGTCACATCATCATCACATCATCATCACAAGTCAATGATCATCACATAACCACAAGCCAATCATCTTTATATATGGTACATCACTTACATTTTCAGCATCAATTGCAGCTCTAATCTGAGATCCTCTTCCTCTTTGGTGGCCTTGCTGGCTGTGCCTAGCACATGTCCTTGCATTATGCCCTTTTTGCTTGCAGAGACCACACTTGTTGTCACTAAAATGTGCCTTTGAGAGCTTTTCAGCTCCTGGAGCAGGGGGTACCTCACCTATATGTGCAGAACAATAGGCTTGCATTAATCTACTGTCACTCAGGAAACTTGGTATACAGCTTCTTCTTTCTCCTGTTTCTGACTCCATCAAACCTCATCACCACATTATCCTCACCACTAGACTCACTCAAGCTATGAAATGCCTCTGAATCTGCATCATCTCCATCAAACAGTATAACTCCATCACCATTAGCCTTGTCCACTTCAGGTTGCTCCATATTTTCTTGTTGCACATTAGCTTCATCTCCTTCAGGTTGTTCAACATTACCCTTGTCTACTGCAGGTTCTTCATCTTCATCCACATTTGCTGCAAACGCTTCATCATCTGAGTTGTTAATCTCATAATCACTATCAGGCAACTCCTCATAGTCTGTGTCATCACTATCAGTCAGTTCTATGCCAAAATCAGCAGCATTATATGTTTGTTGACCTCTGAATCTAGTTGCATACTTCCTTTCATTCTGTTCATTAAGCTTCCTGATCTTCCTCAGCTTAGTAGGTGTTTTTATCCTCCCTGCATTTCTCTTATATCTTTTTTTAGGACCCGGAGTAACATCAACATTATCATCTTCATATGCAGGAGGACCTTCAAACCCAGGAGAAGCTTCCTCATTACTTGGATCTTCATTTGCTACAGCATGATCTTCTTCCACTATATCTGGAATGGAGTTCCCAAAGTACTTGGAATGGTCAATGTCAGGTTTCCTACTTCCAGTTCTGTCTTCCTCCTCACATTGTGCCTTATTTCTCACACAGGTTGCCACCATCCAAATTTGCACCGCATTGCCATGCTGCCCAAGCATGCTGGTAACACATTCATCATTTCCAAGCTGGATGAACTCATTTAATTCAGTAGACTTGTACCAATATGTGATGGGAGGCACTCTATATCCCAGGTCTGCTGCCATATGGTTTAGACAAACCCAACTAAATAAATCAGGATCAATGTTGTGTACCCACACAATCACACCACCCTTATACACCTTGTTTCCTCCCACCACATGAAAACGCCCACCATGATGCAATTCAATATTCAAGTTCTCTTCTGCAACCAAATGAATAAAAAAAATTCACATAAGGACAGATTTTAATCAATTAATAACAACATTAGGGGATGCATTACCATAAACTAATGTGCAGAACAATAAACAAACCAAAATCACAGTTTTTCATGGTCAGTGTTGTATAAACAACATCAAACAGGAATCAATTGTTCAAATTAAGGTACTGAAGCCCTAATCCCAATTTCAATTGGCCCCAAATCTGAAGCAGTAAACCCTAAAATGGCTACTGTGGAACTACCCACAATAGTAAACCTTATTCTACCATGACAATGACCACACACAGATGGGTTTTTAACTTACCATTCGAAGTGGGTGGATCTCCTTCAATGCGAAAGTATCTCCAGTACTTTGGCTCTATCTCAGGTTCCACCATTGAAGATATTCGGTCAACAAAAGGTGATCTCCTTCAATGCTTTAACTTCGAATCTGAGTCAAAGAGTGAAAGACTGAAGAGAGTGAAGATCAGAATTCGAATGAGAAGTGTTGTTCTTGGATCAATTACTGTTTTGGTAACTGATATTTGTCAAGAACGGGTAATTGGTCACAATGGCGCCAATACACCTAACTGACCCTAAGTGACCATAATACCCTGGCAAGAAACGGAATATTCGAAGAATATTCTATATTTAACAGCCGTTTGACTTTTAATGACCAAATTGATAGCGAAACATTAACTTGAGTGACCATTTTGATATTTGACATTCGATAGTGACCAAACTGTCGTTATTGACATATATCGGTGACCAAAACAGTAATTTTGCCTTTTAATTAAAGCCGTTGATCAAAGATTCAACAGCTCATGCATGTGCAGTTTTTCCCACAACATCCAAATCAACCCGACTGAATGAGTGACCAAGAATTGGTCATCTAATTGGTTCAACCGGCGGGGCCCAGCAATTGGTACTACTAATATAACACCGCTACATTCATTCGTGTAACACTTTAAGTCAATTAGTCAGTCAAATGAGTCATTTGTGCAATTGTTTTTAAGGACTTAGGTATATCTAGGTGTGATAGTCATAATTAGTAGTTCTTATTGTGGGTCCTTACTGATGTTTTATCATTTGTACTGTTTGCTAAGATATATAAAATGGGTTGACTTTTCGATTAAGAAAAGAAGAACAAAATTTAATGCTTAATCCAAATTATCTAACGTTCAAGCCAAACTTGATCACTTTTAGTTCGACTTGTTTCCATCCTTAGGTATTATTAGTGATATAAAACATATAGACTTTTTTTAATTAGAAAATAAAATTTCATTCATAGTAAAAAAAAATTACAAGAACTGGAGTATATCATGGCCTCCAGGCACAAAACTATAGGGCCGTTGAGGTGTACTGTAACCCTCCTCATATTTATAAAAATAGAAACATACTTACTAGTACATGTTCATATATAATATTTAAGATAAAAAGAAGGGCCATGTTCATATATAATATTTAAGATAAAAAGAAGGGTTTTTCATCCTCTTATTTTGGCCTAGATTTTCATTTTTCAGCTCTGATTTTGGTCTAACTTGGTCATTAATTAAGAAAATGACTCTAAATTAATCAACTTTAGTGTCAATTGCAGTAAGCCGATAAGTGTTCTCTCAAACTTAACTTCAAATTTGTAGCCACCTGATTTTTTATCTCTAGTTTCGTCTTTCTAATGGCCTTGCTAAACCTTCCAAAACACAAGGAAAAGTACCACACTCCCCCTTACACGACTCAAATACTAATATCAATATTTTTTGGTACCAAATTATGAGAGTTGTGTAGATAATTAAATACGTAGTTTTTTCTTTTTCTTTTTTGAGAATAACTAAATTTGTAGATGACTGGGCGAACTACAAACACTATGGAAAATTTCTTGGAAAAAAGGAAAAGAAAAAAAAAACAAAGAAACTTGCTGGGGTATACAATACTTTCTCAAACCAAAAGGTAGAAAAGTGCGAAATAGAAAACGATTTAACAAGTCTATTTCTGTCAGTGAAAAACAACACGTCGTTTTTGCGGACGAGATGTAGTTTGACCCAAATAAAAACATTGGCACAGGCTGAATCCAAGAGCAGAAAAGAAGAGAGAGAGAGTCGGAGAAGGAAACAAAGAAAATGGCATGGAGGGGAAATCTGTCTCGTAACTTAAAGGAGCTCAGGATCCTTCTCTGCCAGTCCTCTCCTTCTAGCGCCACCACCAGGTCTCCTTCTTCGTTTTATTTGTCTTCTCAATTTCTCCTTTTCATCAATAACAATGGAAACCCTTATTGGCATTTGCAGGACTTTTGTGGAGAAGAATTACAAGGATCTCAAGAAGTTGAACCCCAAATTGCCCATCTTGATTCGCGAGAGCAGTGGGATTGAGCCTCAGCTCTGGGCTAGATATGGTTTTCTTCCCACTCCCTCCCTATTTATTTTATTTTATTTGTTCTGGGTTTTCTATTTTTTCACTTTCTTCATACTCGCTTTTTAAACTTTTATTAGTTAGAAATGAAGTGAAGAATTAGGAATCTGGTATTGAGTTTTTTAGGAGCTGATCATTGAAAGGAATTCTAGTTTTTGATGTATATTTTACTAGAAGATCTGTGTTTGCCGGTACAAGAGTAATTTTACGGAGTCACTAATGTTGTGAAGAGCTGCGTAGATATGTGATGGAGATGTGCATATGCAATGGTGTTTGAGTGGCTCCAACCAAGTGCATTGGAGATTTTAGGATCATTTGGTGAAAACAAAGTTTGACAATATTAACGTGAGTTTTAGCTTAGTATGGCTTAGGACAGACCAACTTTGATTTGTTGACTAGCTTTTTATTCACTCGGTGTCTGTTCTTCAGATTGCCATCTGTTTAATGAAGCTGTGTTTTTAAGAGCCTTATTTAGTCTGACAATGATGATAATGGATGACTATTGCAACTAAGTTAATGCCTTAAGGATGTGAATGTTGTTCAGCAATAGTTAGATGTATGCAAACACATATTTTTCTTCTCAGGTTTTCTTACCATCTTGTAGTAGTTTTGCCTGTAGCTTGGGAATTATAATTGTATGCAAGCAAAGGAAAGCTTAAAGAGAGCTTGAATTACGTGCAAACTAATCCCTAATGTATGGAAGCTATTTCTTTTTTGTGACTCCTTCTTTAAGAAAAACCTCCACAATCCACATATAACTCTTTCTTTACTCCAAACTTAAGGGAAAAGTGAGCCTAAAATTAAGGAAATACAGTAGCAGAACCTTGAAAAAGTTTTGAGTGGGAAAGAAATAGGCACCTAACATTCCCACTTCCCCATTAACAAAAGCTGAAATGAGCACCTTTTCATATATGTTCAAATAATGAGGGAGTCTTGAAGGTTGTAGTTACAATCTTGATGATAATTAGCGGCTTCTCAACCAAAGTAAAACTCCTTTGACCACCAAAACACTGTAACCTTCTGAAGAATTCACATTAAAATGGGGTGTTTCAATTGAGAAAAAAGGTGCGTTAATAGCACCACCCTAAAAGCAAAACCCGGAACAAAATGTTGGGTGCTACAAGAAAGACTCTTAAGTGTGGTGAAGAATGAACCACACCAGGTAGCCTAATTATTATTATCCATCCACCCTATCTTTTGATTTGAGTTCCTCAACAATTATATTCAGTTGAAAGTGACACTGTAGAAAAATAGCTGGTTAAATAGCCACAGAAAAAAAAGAGAAAAAGGATAGGGCACTGACAGGAGCATAATTTACTGACACTGGAAGATGACATTGTTGGAACTTAAAATGACCAAACTATTATTGTTTTTGCATATCCAATAAGTGATTCTGGTATTATTTAAGGTTGGGACCAGGTCTTCTTCTGTTATTAATTTTCTTTTTCCACAGGGTAGGAAATATCCTTAGGGTCCAAAACTTGAACCTTGCTTTCTATTGTAAAAACTTCATGTTATGAGCTATCTTTAAAATGTGCATGTAAGCAACATTAGAAATGTAAGGGTCTTGGTCTGCCTGCTTTCATCCTCATGGCTAACCATTCTACCTTTGCATTTGTCATTCTGAGTGTTGATTGACAGCAGTGATTAATTTCATTTGTTGAATCTGTGTCCAGTGTTGGGTGTATGTGCCTTCTGATCCACCATTTTGATTGCCCTTCATGATCTGATACTCTTGACATCTTTCATGAACACACAAGTTATTTAATTTTTTTGTTGGTTCCTGACCTTTGATTGTAAAACAGACTTGGGTGTTGAGAGGGGTGTCCGGCTGGAAGGTTTGACAGAGCAACAGATCTCAAAAGCACTCCAGGACCTTGTGAAAGTGGGGGAGTCTCTGAAAGCCTGATGGGATGATGGTTTGGAATGAAATAAGATGCTGTATCTTCATGGGAAAATCTTTCCTACATCCTCATTTCTTCAGATCAGTTGTGTAAGATGATTATTTGGGTACTGAGCAATGCTTCTTCTGTAGTTTGAATAAGACATGTACTTTTCTCTTCCATCAAGAGTTTAGACGGCAAATGGAAGTAATTATGTGTTGGTTATATACTTCCATAATTTGGTGCTTGGGGGAATGCTCGATGTTCAACATGGAGACTTTTGCAAGTTCCCTTAGGTTTGATAACATTAAAATCTGAGAATTGTGTAGGAACATTTTTCTGTGAAGGACCCCATATTTTTCTCTTTTGCTTAAAAGCAATCCGGTGCATTTCTTTGGGTTTTGGAATTGTGATGCATTTAAATAAGATAGGCCAATGAATTTTGATTTTTTTTGTTTTTCAATTAATGAAAATAAATATTTAGTTTACGAGAATGATAATAGTTCATAATTTTCTTAATTTCAAACGAAAGTCTTGATTAGATTAGAGAGAGTCGCTAAAGAGAGGATGAGGCAAGAATGATTTAGATAAAAAGAAAGTTATCGATTTTAGTTTCGAACTTAAATGTGATACCTTAATTACCGGAGGATAATAATAATATATGTAAAATAAACAAAAAGGAATGACGGGTAGATGTGAATACAAAAGAGGACGGTAAATCAATCCATCCCCATTCAGTATTGGTGGTGTCGTACGCCGTCGTCCCCGATTAAATCCCCTCCTTTTAATCATCGATCAATTCTCATATCCAGTCTCCTCTTAGTTTCATTCACCTAACAACAATTCTCATCTTCCACGATTCAGGTTATTCAATCGCTTTCATGTTTCCGATCAGTTTGTTCCTTCCGTGTTTGATTCTCGAGTCAATGCGATTTCCTTTTCGGGCAATTCTGGCATCTTTGGGGTTTAGCTTTGTATTTGATCTGTTTACAATTAATATTTACTTGAATTCAGCTGGAATTGTTTGATTTTCGATTGAATTGAATTGCGTTCCTTAATTGTTAATAGTCTGCTTAGCTTAGAATTGAGAAAATTAAGAGCTTAGCTATAGCCGGGGTGGCCTCTTTTCGAATGAAAGAGAGAGTTGGAGTGACAATCTTATGTACTGTAGTTTACAGCTGGTTTCATGTATGTTATGGCCGGCTGCAAGCTTTAGCCTTGTTGCCTTGGATAGACATAACAGATAGTATAATGTTCTTTTGGCCTGCTTATCTTATACTTCAGTTTCGGGGTAAATATAAGAATTGACGAGAAAGATGAGTATCATTTTGTGGCTGCCATTTTCGTTATATGTGTTAAACACAAGAGATATAAAGATTCCTTTGCTGATTGAGTTATTGTTGAATCAATCTGCACTATGTACTCCAGATCAATGGCATCCTCTGCGGACTCATGGATGAAGGAATATAATGAAGCGGTAAAACTTGCTGATGATATCAGTGGTATGATATCTGAACGGAATTCACTTCCCCCGTCGGGTCCAGAAACTCAGCGGCATGTGTCTGCTATTCGGAGGAAAATTACGATATTGGGGACTAGACTTGATAGCTTACAGTCCGAATTGTCAACACTTCCCGGAAAGCAGCACATGTAAGTCATTATGGTTGATTGTTTTAGTATATAACCCAATCTGCAATAAAGCTAAATAGATACCTTACTTAAAATTGGTCAACTCTGATATCTTTTGCTAGTGTTTGTCTTTGCATGTATGGGGATTGTTCCTATGATATGAGTTTGTTGAGTTGGTATTTGGATAAATTGTTGTTAAACTATTGGTTGAACATGCTTCTTATAATATAATCTTTGATGATTGATAGTATCAGCTCTTGTTATCATCATCTGAAATTCTTATATGCTGTCAATTGTGGCACTCAGATCAACCAAAGAGATGAATCGTCGGAAGGACATGGTTTCAAATTTGAGATCAAAAGTTAACCAGATGTCATCAACGTTAACATCACACTCTGGTAACAGAGACAGCTTGCTTGGACCTGAAATAAGTAAAGCTGATGCCATGGGCCGAACAGCTGGCCTGGACAACTATGGCCTTGTTGGTCTTCAGCGACAAGTTATGAAAGGCAAGTTCCTTAACTTAATCAGAACAAATCTTTTTTGCTATTTCTTATTTTTTGTATGGAATGGCTTTCAGAACATGTATATTTATTTTATTTCACGGTTTACCTTTTTCAGAGCAAGATGAGGGGCTTGACAGATTGGAGGAGACTGTAGTAAGCACAAAACATATTGCATTGGCAGTCAATGAAGAACTCACTCTGCACACAAGACTTATTGTACGTTATTGCATTTGAACTCCTATCTTTGACTGTATTGACCTAAAATGTAATTACTTATTTTCCCAAGCGTATTCATCATCTTGATTATTATTTATTATCTCTTCCCCTGTGTGCAGGATGATTTGGATGAACATGTGGATGTTACAGACTCCCGGCTACGGGTAATATTCTCATTTTTGTAGTTTAAATTCTATGTGTTGCTGAGCAATCAAATATATAGTATCTTGAGGTTTTGTAGTTGCATTGTGGGTCACAGTCAGTTGTTGCTTGGAATAAACAAATCATTGATATAGAGGAAAATTGAAAACAATAGATGTTGGGGAGCAACGAAGAAAAAGTATTAAGTTGTTCAATCTAGAAGTGTGACTATTGCATATCCTTATTGATTGGGAAATATAATATAAAATAGGCAATGTGATCTAAGTAATAAATTCCATTTTTCTTACCCAGCCATAATGGATAAAGTAGGGTTTGAATAGCTTTTGAGTTTACATCTTCCTAATGCAATTTCCTGTTAGCATGAACCAAGTTTGCTACTAATATCTGTACTGTAATTGTGCAATGTGCAAGAAAATTGTGTTGCATGAGCTAAAAGCTCATTATGCTTAAAAAACTATATTTAATGTTGCAATAGCATTGGTTGAAAGTTGCATTCTTTTTCTATGTTGGGTTTGGATGTGTATTCTATTGGTTGACGAAAAGAAACTGAAAAAGGTATTAGAAGATGATCAGCTAAATTATTTACACCTTTTGTCAAAGAATTAGACTGAGAGGCATGCCAACTAGGATGTTCGATTGTGTGTTTTCTTGTGCACACATAGAGCAAGTACTGGATGTGGTGATGCACTCTGTAACCGAATATATCTTTGCTTTGGATGATAAGACTTGAATATTTTGCTGCAGCTACTTCAGTTGGTATCTGCATTATTGTAAAAAGAACGAAACGTTCATCTTTAGAACTTTTTTGGTTGAATTTGAAAAGTTCATATATGATAACAGTTGAGCAGTTGCTGGAGTTGATTTAAATTTAGATTGCTTTCATTTCCTTATTCTTTTTTCTTAATCAAGAGTACACATCTAATTGTGGTGCAATGTTCTCATACTATTTTGTTTTCATCGATATTGTCAAAACAGCGAGTGCAGAAGAACTTGGCAGCTTTGAACAAACGCACAAAGGGTGGTTGCTCCTGCATGTGCATGCTCTTAGCTGTTCTTGGTATTGTGGGGCTGGTTGCAGTGATATTTTTGTTGATCAAATACTTGTAATTATATTACACTGACTGTAAGTCCATAGAGCACAATGAACTCCTGTTTGTTGCTGTTTGTGTGTGTTGCTGTGGAATGGTCTTTGGTTGTGATATTGTATTCGGCTCTCACAAGATTTGTTTGTGAATTCCAGAGGTGTTTAAATAATTGTAAATTTTCATTGCTTGTTGGTACCTTCGAAGTACTTTCCTTTTGTTTTAATTGATTCTTGAGCTAGCGTTGGTGAATGAATTGCATGCTATATCACTCTACGGAAGCCTGTAGTTCAAAAATCTAAATTGAACATTAGAAACAGAAGGAGATCTGTTGTTTGATTCGTTTGCTAGAGTTGCTTGTGCTGAAGCTGGTGGTATACATTGGGGGTGGCCTTGAATGTCAGGGGTGTTCAAGGCGAAGTAAATACATAGCCATTGAGATTTTTAAATACAATGACCTAATAACCATAGAACAGGATTGAAAAAAAAAAAAGACAAACTGTTCGTATTTATCACCTAAATGAAAAAACCGATCGAATGAATAAGTGATCGTCATGAATTGTATATTTATCAACTAGTCTTATGTTCCATATTCATGATAGGGTTACTAAACAAATAAATTAATTTCCTTCCTGCGGATCTAGATTTGAGTTCAACAAATTAGAAATGTGAGTGACTGAGAATTCAAAAGTCCAAATTTAATTTATGACGTTGTCAAAGTATTCAGACATTATATTGCAATACATAATTGGAACTTTTATATGATACCCTAACTGGATAAAAAAAAAATGTAAGAAACAAAGTCAACAATCATAATCTCTGCCCCATAAAATTGAGAAGTGAAAATCCAATTCCCTAATTTGTTTTTTTCTTTTTTCTTCTCTACGTTGTTTTTTTTTTTTGGACAAAATAACATACAGTAGAGCTTGCATCGTAAAAGTAAAACAATAGCGAGATCCCCTAAAGTATAAAATTGAGAAAAACAGGGAAACTCTGAACCCAGCTGCTTCACTAACCATGTCTCTTCTCTAAAGCGTGCAACTCCCACATCGGCACTCAATCCAATTCTAGGTAACTTCCTTACATAAATTGCATCATATGAAGCTGACCCAGATGAGTTGTTGCGATTTTCTTTCTTTCATAGTGCTTGAAATAACATAGTCAGTTTCCAACGAAGTGGGTTCTTGCTATGAAGGTTAATTAATTGAGTGAAATAAAGATCACCCAACAAAAGTGAAGATGAGCAACGTGCCTAAAGAAGCAATTGAGGTCATAGCACAGAGCATTGGCATTACCAATTTGTCTTCTGATGTTGCTCTTGCTCTCACCCCTGATGTCGAGTACCGTGTTCGCGAGATCATGCAGGTATTTCCTCTGTTCTTGTGGTTCTGTCATGAGTTTTTCTCTTCATTTTGTCTAGTTTTAACTGCCATTGTGTAGAAAGAACTAGCTTTAGTTTAGGGTCATGCTTAGATATAGGAATTAGACATATCGAAATGTTTTAACAATGCAAATGCTTATCTCCCTAAACTGTTATTAAGGTAGTGTTGACTGGGTACCAATTGGGAAGAATTTGTCACGAATGCATTATTACACGATTCAGTAAAAGTAGCAATTGGTGAAAGTAATTGAATCTTAAAATGCAGGAGGCCATCAAATGTATGAGGCACTCGCGACGGACTATTCTGACAACTGATGATGTGGATAGTGCACTTAAATTAAGAAATGTGGAGGTATTCAGATGCAACTACCTTTGCAGTGTTCATGGTGTAGGGTTCGGTTTCAGTTGTCATATATATCTAGGCTCATATCATTTACATCTCATAAAAAGAATAATACTGTGCTTGTTTTCTACCTGTTTTAGCCAATATATGGCTTTGCTTCTGGTGATTCTTTGAGGTTCAAGAGAGCTGCTGGACATAGGGATTTGTTCTACATGGATGACAAGGATGTTGAGTTTAAAGATGTAAGAACTTATTAGCAACTTTAAACATGATTTTTCATAATTTCTTATCTTCTCATATTATATGCATCTCTTGATACATACAGGTGATTGAGGCACCTTTGCCAAAGGCACCATTTGATGTGTCAGTTACTTCTCACTGGCTGGCAATTGAAGGTGTTCAACCTGCAATTCCAGAAAATGCTCCAGTTGAAGGTATCCTGCCTAAACTTAGCTGCAAGGTTTCTTGGCTAAACTTGGTTCTTCTATTTACCAAGTTATTATCCTAGACTCCTAGTCTACCATGCTGAGGCAGGCATCATACCACAAATTCTCATTTGCATATATACATAAAGCATGCTTCATCACGTGCTTCTCATTCAGTGTGATATGATCATTTTCAAATAACTCACTTACCATATGCAGTAATCTTCTGTAATTCTATGTTTTTTATATTAAACTTTTAATGTGGATTGCTATTCTGCTTTTCTTTTTAGCACTTGCTGTATACTCTGATGTCAAAAAATCTGAATACAAGGAAGATGGACTTCCGGTAGACATTAAATTGCCTGTTAAGCATGTACTATCAAGAGAACTTCAGGTATTTCTCTTTTCATGTTTTGTATGACTTATTTACTAAAAAAAACATTTTAGTGCCATAATTTCTCTGCGATTTCTTCAGCTTTACTTTGAGAAGATTACAGGGCTTGCTCAAAGGTCTAGCTCAACCCTTTTCAAACAAGCATTACTGAGCTTGGCAACAGATTCAGGGCTCCATCCGTTGGTCCCTTACTTTATGTGTTTCGTTGCTGATGAGGTAATCCTTTGACGATAACCCAAACTGGCACTCATTACTATATGTTACTAATTTTTGGTTGTGTTTTTCTTGTAATTATCTCAGGTTACGCGGAATATGAATAATTTTCTCTATCTATTTGCTTTGATGCGTCTTGTCCGGAGCCTTCTTCAAAATCCTCACATACATGTTGAACCTTATGTAAGCACTCCCTATGATCTACTTTTGAAGTACAAGGAACATGACCTTATTTGCATTGACGATGACCAGTTTATGTATTTGAAATTTATATACTCAATTTCAAGTGAATATATATCTGTCTAATTTGATAATTTCTTCCAGCTACACCAATTGATGCCTTCTGTTATTACCTGCCTTGTTGCGAAAAGAGTAGGGAATAGATATACTGACAATCACTGGGAACTTAGAAACTTTACTGCCAACCTGGTTTCTTCAATTTGCAAAAGGTGAAGATTCTCTTCTGTTAAGTTTACTTCTTTGTTTGAGGAAAAATCATATGCAACTACGTTCTGCAAATGCTTTTGCAAGTTATTGAGGAAGATAAGTGTGCTCCAAAGAAGTATGATCATTAGTTTCAATTTGGTTATTCATGCATCCATTCTACACTGGCAGATCTTCTCCTTAATATCAGAAGGTCAATTTAGAAACATATAACAACTCATACAGAGGTAAAGGTGCGCATATGCCATGAACTTCTAAATGATTCATATAATGGCAATACAGTAACATATTTACATTATAGTCGGGCTCATTTCAATAAACCAAGAACCTTGATCACACAAATCTGATCTAGGACCAAATTTAAGAAAGCATACTCCAATCAATTTTTCTTTGCAATATCATTTTCTGAATAATTTGGTGACATGGAACGAGAACAAGACTGTTCGATTTTGAGTCTTGTTGAGTTCTTGTCTTACATAATGATATATATATATATATATATATATATATTTATATATGTACATATAAGTTGGAGAATGTAGATTCCCACATTAATGCCTCTCAACCCACTGTAAATTGGTGTGAGCTTGGATGCTCTAACTCTAACATGGTATAGGAGCTACAACCATTTGTGATCTGGGCCCTACGACATCCCCCACGGGAGGGGGTATGAGGGTTATTCTGAGAAGAAAAAAAAAAAACGGGAGTGGGTCTGAGTGGTGTGTTGGAGACTCTAGAAATCCCGCCTTTGCAGTTCAAAGTATTTCAATCTCGCTTAGGTTTGAATAATTTCTAACCATGAGTAATACTTTTGTTGCAGATTTGGACATGTGTATCATAATCTTCAGCCACGTTTGACAAGGACGTTGCTTCATGCTTTCTTGGACCCAAACAAAACACTGCCCCAACATTATGGCGCAATTCAAGGGCTAGCAGCTCTTGGTCCCAATGTGGTATTCCCTCCTAAATGCTTTTATATTAATAGAATATTCTATTAAGGCTGCACCATTGGTGTATCAGCTCACTCTTGTGTTGTCTTAGTTGTAGCGCCTGCATCTGAGTGGTCTTGTGCTTTTCCTAGTTGAAATATCTTTTTCTCTTGTGTTATAAGTAAATTGCTACTCTTCTTCACTTTGAACAGGTTCGCTTGCTGATACTGCCAAATCTTGATTCATATATGCAACTTCTTGAGCCAGAAATGATACTTGAGAAGCAAAAGAATGAGATAAAGAGGCATGAAGCTTGGTGTGTCTATGGGGCCTTGCTGGTTAGTTCATAATTCAGTCTGAACTTTTCTGTTCTGTTAATGGTTTTTCTGTTGAATGGGACATGGAACCAACTAATTAAACTGCTTCTAGCGTGCGGCTGGCCAATGCATGCATGACCGGCTCAAGATGTTCCACAGTTTGCTCTCTCCTCCAGCTCATCCTGTTTGGAAGAGCAATGGAAAGATTGCAACAACAATGACAAGTATGCCTTTCTTTAACTCGATTAACTGCTATGATACATGTCTGGATATGAGTTCATCCAATGTAAAGCTCTTTGTGTTATTGTTTTGATATGTCTCCACCATTTAGTGACATCTATGCACTTTTGATGATAAATATCTTATATGTGGGCATATTTAAGAGAACCTGAAGGTTGACTTCTGATGGGGCAATAAAGGAGCTCCATATTGTAATAATGTGTTTTTGGAGGATGGTTAGGGTGATGTGTGTATGTGCTTGTGTATACTGTATGCAATCCACCCAGAAGATGAGCCCATCATTTAGTAAAAGCAGAAAAGCGTGCTAAATGCGTTTTCTGTATGCTTGATCACCACTACGTATGTGCATGTAGGTTGTGTTTATGTAGAATTGACGAGAATAAGGTGGGGATCACAGTAGATTCCAATCCATAATGATTATAGTGACCTGTTGTAGGGTTAACTTAGTTGGAACCAGTGTTCAGATTAAAGGTGAAATCTTACTGTAACTTTTATTAGATACTTAATTGTTCTTGATCTTTTAAAGTTGTTGGGAGCTTCGTTCTGTGTGCACATGCATAGAAGTCCGTTGATGATCCTTTAGATATCTACTTCATGAGATCAATCAGCTTATAGTATATACATAAGTTTAGTTTTTGCTTGGTAGCTTACAATCTAGCTATGAAGGTTGCCAAGATTGTTACCTCATTTAACTTAATGACTTAAACATCTACACTTTCTTATTATCAATCTCATGATTAACATTTTTCCTTTCAATCAAGATAAACGCAAAGCAAGCACCGACAACTTGATGCTGCAACCACCACTCAAAAAATTAGCTCATGATGGCATGGTTGGATCATTACCAATGAACTCCATGCAAGTTGACATGCAAGGGGCTGCAGGCGGATTTTCCGCATCTGTTGGGAGCTTGAATGTTGGTGTATCATCGATGTCCAACCAGTTACCAAAGGAACAAATGTCAGGAAGGGATGTCAATGGCCAAACGGTAAAGGGGTCTGCTGGTCTTGCTCAGGCGTGGAAAGAAGAGACTGATATTGGGAATGTAGTCGCATCATTGTTTGAACATTTTGGTGAAAGTGTATTCCCCTTTGCTCCCAAATCGGAGTTATCTTTTTTCTTGTGATTAATTTGTACTTAGATGAATGTGTAAATCATTTGTTTGGTAGAAATCCTATTGGATGTCGATATGTATGCACAACGAAGTAACTTTTCACATTCAAAATCAATCTTTAGGTTGCAGCAGTTGAATTGTACTAGCTGAGGTCGTGAGTAGATAAGTAAAACTTACAGATGTTGCATTCCTGTACAATTTTAAACAGTGTAATCTTCAATGGTCAAATGTTATTGTGTTAGTCCAGAAAAGAATAAATTGATTTTTGTTTTCCTTTATAATTCAGTAATTGGCATGTATTGTTTCATTAACTGCACTCAAAATTGCCACAGAATTAATAAGAGAGAAAAAAAGATGATATCTTATAATGGAGCTTCAATATCATTACAAGGCAAATGCACAATAGACTAAAGAGACTAACACGCAGCAATGAGTTAAAAGAAAAGCTTTCTTGTAGCCGGTCTTGATGGAGTGGTGGAGGACTTGAGGGGAAGGGGTACTCCCCTGGTTTCTTGAGCCGCTGCCACTTTGTCTACCAGCCTTGCTGCTTTGGGGTCTGTTAGTAGTGTCTTCTGAAATGACTGTGAAAAGCCTGTTGCAATAATAGTCACATGGATCTCTCCAGTGTAGCGGTCATCGACAACAGCCCCAAATATGATGTTAGCAGAAGGATCAGCCAAACTTGTTACAACCTGCAAATGAACATTACGTGCAGATTTCATCAGTCTACTTGAAATTGAGTACACTAAGTTCTTTGTCCACATCTCAGAAATGTAATACGGGATGTCGTGAGGAGCTGCTTTGAGCTCATTCCATAGCACTATAGTATATTCTGCATTAATTGAGACACAATAGGATTGAGCAAAACTCTTGCATTGTTCTGTAAGAAATCTGGAACACCTAATATTCTAGACAACGTTTAAAAGCCATAGCAATTTTAGCAGTCTCCGAAGTCCAAAAGTTATCATCTTATGCCAGTAGTATCAAGGAAGCTCCAACTCCCTTTAGTGACAAAAATATAGCAGTAATAAGATTATTTGAAATTTTAAGAGGACTTAAAAGTTAAAATGGAAAAAATTGTGGTACATTACCTACAACTTGCTAGTTGAGACGCATACTATAGTATGATAACAGGCTCTTGTAAAACCAATTATGTAGAGTATATCTATATCTAAATTAGAATGAAGCATTCATAAAACATGACATGCAGTTTCAAACAAATTCAATCTCATTAGATTTCACTGTGAAGTTTTAAAATTTACGAAAACATAAGTTTGAAGTACCTGAGACACTCTGTTCACTTCCTGCAGGGTTATGTCCTTTCCTCCAGTGATATTATACACAACTCCGGTGGCTGATTGTATTGAAGACCCAATCAGCGGAGCCAAAGTCGCCTGTTCAGCTGCTTCTTCTGCACGATTTTTGCTGGAGGAAACCCCTACTCCAAGCATTGCAGTTCCTGAGTCCTTCATGACTGCCTTTACATCTGCAAAATCTACATTTACCAGTCCAGGTATCTGCAAATTGAGGGAACACATCAATTGATCTCGAATGAAAAGCAGCATATACTAGCACTGGAAAATTACTCAAATCCAAAGACCACTACCTCTAGGATAGAAGTATATCATACTAATAAAGAAAAATACAGTCGTTGTAGAAATATGGTAATTGTTTTGTTCTATTTACAAGGTATAATGTATTCACCAATTTTAATAGAGCTAATGGCAGAACAACATGGTGGTTAATCAATATAATGGCGAATGCATTTGAACTCCTAATATGTTTCAGCATTTCACGCTAGTACTCACCGTGATTATGTCAGAAATTCCTTGAACTCCTTGACGCAGAACATCATCAGCAAGAAGGAAAGCATCCTGAAGGGGTGTCTGCTCATCAGCAATATCAAGCAGGCGGTCATTGGGTATGACTATCAGAGTGTCAACATTTTTCTGCAACTTTTCAATAGCCTCTAATGCCTGGAAAAAGCAAAATGGGGAATTGTAAATACAGTATCAATACAGAGTAGAACATGTAAAACCCATAAGAGTAGGCTAATCAAGATTTGCATGCTACACGATTTAATAACAACATGATATAACTGTGCAAGCATCTTTGGGAAGGAACATGTGTATCATCAAAACAAATCAATTGTATGCACTTGGGTAGTTGTCAAATGTATCTATAACCAACGAGAATAAAAGGACCAAACTGACACCTGCCTGCACTGATCTTTTACGCCCTTCAAAGCTGAAAGGATAAGTTACCACGCCAACTGTCAAATAGCCTGCCTCTCTAGATATTTGTGCAACAACAGGGGCAGCACCAGACCCTGTGCCTCCACCCATACCAGCTGTTATAAACACGAGATCCGAGCCCTTAAGAGCACCCGCAATGGCCTCTTTTGATTCCTCAGCAGCTTGTTCCCCAAGAAGTGGATTCCCACCAGTACCTGCATTTCTATCAAATGTTTAAAATCACAAAACCTCACAAAGTTTTACAATTACAGAGCGGTGATCATGTATAGCTGTAATTATAACACAAGGGTACTACATTGCTATAGTATGTGCATACATACATCATGAATTGATATGCATGTATACACCCCCACAAAGTCTAGATTCCCTATATCAAAAGGAGAATGCTCGACCTAGTCCACGAGTCAAAAGCTCTCCAATCTGAAGCGGGTTCTCTGCAGCCGACTGTAACAGTGCTTGAGCATCCGTGTTTATCGCATAGAAATCAACACCCTAGTGTCAGAACAATCAGCATACCATCAGATATCAGTTAATAGTGAAAACATCCTTCATAATTCTTTCAGCAAATTCTCATTTAATTCCAAACTACCATGCCATACTTAACTGGTTTACTCAATTAAGCTAACACAAACTTCAAAGCCAATCCATTACCCTAATTCAAGTGGGTTTGCACAGTAAACATCATAAACAACGAACAAAATGTATAGTAAAACTCAACTATTTATCCACATTTTCACCTGAGCTTCCTAACAATTCTTTCACAAATGCTCAAACAGCTCCAAATTTACTAAATTTTTGTTTTTTACTCAATTCAACAAAACCCAGTACCCAAATTCAGGTAAAAATAAAAAATTTATCTACATTTTCACCTGAGCCTTCAAAAACAAAGAGACCCAGCTAAAGTAAAAAGCTTTAAGAAGAAACTACTAACATGTAAACCGCTGCCAATCATGCGATTAACGGCATTGTTGCCACCGCCGCCGACCCCAACGACCTTAATCTTGGCCGATTCCATGGGCGCGAAGGAGCAGCTGACACGGTGTCGTTTCAGTGCCGTCGTCCTTGTTTTGGCGGGCAGAGGAATGCTGCAGGTTCTCAGGGAAGTGAGTGATGCCGTGGGAATTGCCGACGACGTCATCGTCGAGATGAGGTCGTTTGGGTTCGCCCGAGTAGCCATCGTTTTGTGCTGGAGCTCACTGTGGCAGATGGGAATTGGGAAACCAAATATAATTGAACTGGTCCTCCTTTTCTGTTGCCTTTTCCTGTTGATATTACTCTAAATTTTAAATTAAATTTACCATGGTAACTTAGTAATAAGTGCAGCTTACTAGGAAAATTCCCTTTTCCTTTCCTTGTACGTTGGATTAAGGAAATTTATGTTTTGAAAATATTACTCCTGATTCTACTAAAATTCCTCTTGTATTTTGGAAAGGAAAAACATGCGCTATATATAGAGGCCTTTGGTGTTATTCTTCTCATCAAAGATGAGTTAAGAAATTTTAATCAGTATTTGTTCTCCAAAAGATGAGTTCTTCAAACTATTCATATGAATTTGGATCAGACGTACACGGATGCCAACAATTCGACATCTTCAAACAACAAATTGACATCTTCAACAACCCCAAAAGATAAAGGATCCAGACTGCCTCTACCAGAGAAAGTTTCTTGCCCGTCAGGATGCGTCCTCCTTCAAAAGGTGAACAAATCGATTCATTCAGCGCACGCAATCTAAACGAAATATGGTGATAAACTATTAATCAAGAAAGAAATTGTTCAAGTAGTTTTAATAGCCTAACAAAAGTTATTTTGATATATTTCTAGTTTTGGTGTGTTATGTTTACGCATTTTTTACGATAATTTTGATGTAAGATTGCTAAGAAAAACTTTGTTATGATAAACATATATTTAGTTTTTCATATAACTTTTTAAAGTTTACATACTATTTTCTCTAGTTTTCATGTATGATGTTATACTTGCGTATTCTTGTTAATAAATTTAGAATTAATTTCAGTTTACCTAGTTGAACTTTAGCCCAATCATCATTTTAGTCCTTATTATTTTGATTTCATCAGCTATACCTGATACGACCCGAATTTCGAACTAACTTTGATCGTTTTATCTTTCATTTTTACGTTCCGAGAAATTGTTGTTTCAATTCGAAAGTTCTAAATGTTAACTTTTAGATAAGTTGACCCGACCGAGAATTTTATTTCTCGACGAGATAGAAGACGTTGAAACGAGTTCGTGGATGTTGGAGGTATATATGGTACACCGCCAAACATGTTCGGGGACCTCGTGGACCGTGCAACCGGCGTCATAGGTTCTACTTCCGGCATCCAGCGGGTAGACCGCCACCCCGGCTACATTCCCAATATCAGAGATCACCGGTGCCGTACCCGGAGGGCATGCCACCGGACACCTGAAGTAGCCTCCAGAATAGGGAAATATGTAATAGTGTGTTTGCATCCCACATTGGAGAAGTAGTAGAGGTGGGAAGCCTCTTTCCTTATAAATAGAAGGCTTCCCCCTTAGAGTTAGGGATCTTGGATCCAAGGCACTCCACCCTTGTAACCCGATGGCCTATTGGCCGGTCGTAGTACATTCCAAGTGGACGTAGCCGTGCCCTCCGATGGCACGGTGAACCACTATATGTCCTTGTGTTCATGTTCTATCTTTATTATTGTGTATCTGTCAGGCCTACGGGTTTGTGCAGAAACAATTGGCGCCGTCTGTGGGAACTATACTAAAAGTTTATTGTACTCTACTAGTTGTGTTACCGGGACAGAAGGTCCAAACAATCAAACTGGCCTACAGTCTTTTTCTTTTCATCTTTACTATCAAGCCAGCCCAGCCCGGTCAGCAAGGGACAACGGGTCAGTGGCCCAGCAGCAGCCCAATCATGGTCAATGGGTCAAGGTTGCCGAGCGGGTCAACCTCCGGTTGAAACTTCTCTGGGCACCCACTGCCGTCGCAATCCGGTGCGGTCGTCTTCTCCGGGCTCCGATGCGCAGTCCTCCGGGTTCGGCCAGCAGCGGCAACGGGTCACTCACCTCCGGTTCTGGCCCTTTGCGTCATTCGCCTCCGGGTCCGGTCAACGCTAGGGCGCGGGAGCTCGAGGCCATCTGTAGCGGCTGGGTGAGGCACCGGAGAGACGGTCCGGGTTCGCAGCACCGGTATTCGAAGTTCGCTCGCAAGCTCAGCATAGGTCACGGGGGGCTAGAAGCATGACGCTCGTACTCCTCCTCTCCCAGTACTGCTGGCTCCTCCTCTGGTTTGGCTCCTCGCCGCTGGGTCTCCCTCCCCAGCCGATGGGTCTCCTCACCGAGCAGTCATCTTCATCTCCAGAAGGTGGCTCTCCTCTCCGGGTACCGCTAGGCCTCCCTCTCCGGTCGTCTTCTTCTTCGGGCACTTTCCTCCCCGGACGTATCACCACGGGACCTGCCGGTCATTGTTTCTCTCCGGAACCGGTGGCTTCCTCTCTGGCGCACCGATGGCTTCGCCTCCTCCAATGCTGTCATATCCTCTGGTGCGGTACGGTCGTCGTCTCCTCCGATGCGGTACGGGTCGTCTCCTCCCCTCCTCCGGTCCGGTGCGGTCGCCTCCCTCCTCCAGTGGCGTTGTCCTTCCCGGGCATGAGACGGGAAAGAGAGAAATGAGAAAGCATGCAGAAGAGCGGGAAAAACAAAAGGAGAAGAAGAAGAGAAAAGGGCGGGAAAGAGAGAATTCGAAAAAGAAGAAAAGTCAACTTCCCGGTCAACGGGCCCAGCGGGTCGGCATCTTGGGCCGGGCCGGGTTGAGCAGTAGTTTGGGCAGAATGCCATATCCTTTGGACACCCAGCAATTTTCTCTGGACACCCGTTCCTAGCGACAAAATCAACCTGTTCACATCCCGCAGAGCTAAGTATTCTAACTCGTTTATTATTCCTAGAACGCATGTCTCACCTGTGCATAATCTGTTTGGGGAATATTGATAATTAGACATGTGATAAAAGCACGAGCATGGTCCAGGATGCATCGCATATCGTTATGCGTTTCTCAGTGCTGCACATATCATTATGCATCGGTGCACGCATTTCAGTGCATGACATTATAATGCATCGCATATCAATATGCATCGCATTACAATGCATCGCACTACGGTGCACGCATTTCAGAGCATGACATTACAATGCATCGCATATAAGTATGCATCGTACTACGGTGCACGCATTTCAGTGCATGACATTACAATGCATCGCATATCAGTATGCATCGCACTACGGTGCACGTATTTCAGTGCATGGCATTACAATGAATCGCATCTCAGTGCGCGCATCAGTATGCATCGCATTCGCATCTCAGTGCGCGCATCAGTATGCATCACATTACGGTAACACCATTCCACCGGTTAGGTTCCATTCAACCGGCTCCATGGCATTCCACCGGTTTAGTCACTTTCCTTCGCCCCTGCGGGCAAGGACAAGCCAACAACAACTCAAGGCTTCAAACACATGGGCTTTATAAACCCGGGAGAGTTTACATCTAACACATGCAAACTTTTCCAGCAGGCTAAAAACCCTGTATCACACTGAACTGTGATAAATATGGGGATCCAAGGCTAGACTTGTTAACTCCACGCCACCCCACCGGGCAGATTGTTTCTCTAACACAGAACAAGTCTCCCCGCAGGCTAGAAACCCTGTACATTACTCCACGCTTATTCCAGGACAAGCTGGGCCGAACCACAGGGCTACTCCCCGGCCTGCCTCACCGTTGGCAGCAATTGTACTGGGGGACTCGTTCCGACATGGCAGTCCACCGGTCGAGTCCTCACATCATCATCCCATGCACTCGTCTGGG
Organism: Potentilla sterilis; assembly: GCA_963682095.1. NCBI lineage: Eukaryota > Viridiplantae > Streptophyta > Magnoliopsida > Rosales > Rosaceae > Potentilla > Potentilla sterilis. Next base: position 34,689,192 of record OY821759.1, on the reverse strand, counting down.
TTTCACCCCGCTCCACATTTATTGCATGGGCACCCCGGTTCTGCACCACTGCGCCAGAGCCTCGACCCCTGCACCACAGCTCACGCTAGCACCTCACCTCCGGCCTCGTGAGCTCGACCGCTCAGTCTATCAGCTCACCCTCCGACCCGGTCCTGTCCAGCAATCACCTCGGCCAACGGGTCACCCCAGATTCAACAGGCCCGGCTCTGTTCAGCAGCGGCTCTGCCCGATCAAGCTTCAACAAGTCAGGACCTGTCAAACCCGGATCCTCCCTGGGCACCCACCGCCGCTCCAGAACCTGGCACAGACGGTGAGGATCAGAACCCGGCACCTCAGTACACCCCCAAGCAAGACCAAACACGGAGGACACTAGCATGGAAACATCACTCCCGGCCAAGTCAAATCTCCAGCACGGACTTGGGAGACTACTACTGGGAGCACATCAGTAACACTCGAGCGGAGGGGTGAGACTCGGCATTCGAACGCCCGGTAAGAGCCCAATCTCACTTAGGGACTTGGGGGACTGGTAGTAATAGGGGTGATTCGGTCACCACCTACGCTTGGCGGCACATGATGATTAACTCCCCAAGTAAGATTGCACTCTTACTCGGGAACTTGGGGGACTTGTTGGAGGTATATATGGTACACCGCCAAACATTTTTGGCGACCTCGTGGACCGTGCAACCGGCGTCATAGGTCCTACTTCCGGCATCCAGCGGGTAGACCGCCACCCCGGCTACATTCCCAATATCAGAGATCACCGGTGCCGCAACCGGAGGGCATGCCACCGGGCACCTGAAGTAGCCTCCAGAATAGGAAAATATGTAATAGTGTGTTTGCATCCCACATTGGAGAAGTAGTAGAGGTGGGAAGCCTCTTTCCTTATAAATAGAAGGCTTCCCCCTTAGAGTTAGGGATCTTGGATCCAAGGCACTCCACCCTTGTAACCCGATGGCCTATTGGCCGGTCGTAGTACATTCCAAGTGGACATAGCCGTGCCCTCCGATGGCACGGTGAACCACTATATGTCTTTGTGTTCATGTTCTATCTTTATTATTGTGTATCTGTCAGGCCTACGGGTTTGTGCAGAAACAGTGGACATGTGGCACGTTTAATTTGGAGTTCGTGAGAAAAGTTACGACGTAAAAATTGGAAATTTACCGTTTTTGGACGAGTATAAATAGCGGGGAATGAAATTTCCCGAAAATGCAACTTTCCTTTTTCTTCTTTTTCTTTTTCCACTTTCTCTCTCCTCTTCCCCGATTCGGCCCGAGCTGCACCGACCGAGTCGCCGCCCTCGGTTCTCCGCCGTTTGGCCACCAAACGGCGCGCCACCGGTCACGACAAACTCGTCTCACCTTCCTCTTCGCATCTGCAGCAGCAGCGCGGCATGAAAAGCCGCCGTTTGGCAGTGCATAGCTCGAGAAGCGCCACCCCCGATTGGACGAAACTCTCTCCTCCGGCTGCCGTTCGACTCGATTCCGGTCGGGAATCGAAGGTCTCGGCCTATATAGCAATTGTGTGTGAGGAATCGAACCAATTCGTAGCAGGTAAGGAGAATTTAGAATTTGAAATTTCTAGGGTTTCGAGTTCGAATTGGAAGATTGTGATTTTGGTGTTTTTTGTGAATTTGGAAGTTGAATTCGAGCTTAGGACGTTGTTTAAAGTCGATTGGGTGTGATTTGATGTTTAATTGGTTGAAATTGATGAAATTTGAGCATTGTGGAGTTCTGGCCGCCGTGTCGGCTGCCGTTTGCGGCGGCTGGGGGCTGTTTTTGGCGGTTTAGGGTGGCGATACGGATGAGTCCCTGAGGTGGTGGCCATGATGTTGGGTTGATTTAGGATGAATTAGAGGTGTTTTGACCTCCGGTGGCGGAGCTGCCGGCGGCGTGAGGAAGAAGATGAACAGTAAACCGGTAAAAAGTAAAAAGTAAAACGATAAAAAGTGAATAGTGAACGGTAAAACAGTAAATAGTAAATAGTAATTCTGATTTTGACCATTATTGTTTGACTAGAAATTTTCACTGTTGACTTTCCGTAAAAAGGTTAAAAGCTGATTAAAAGGGTTTTACGATGAAATAATCAATAAAAGAATGGATCGGATTCGGGATGGGTGTCCTGAGTAATTTTGGGATGTAAATTGTTTCAGTATTTGAGACGTAATTCTAATACTGATAACAATAATTTAAATGGGGTTATTCGGACGAGTGAGGACATCGTAAATTTCACTTTATAATCAAATTTCGAGTTTTGAGATATCTTTTAAATACATCTCTATTACAGATCGAGAAGTTACTCGACGGGACGAGAGCTCGGATTTCGGCACGCTCGGCCGTACAGTGAGTGGATTTTTATTTTAAATAAATGCATGCATAATTATTTTAATGAAATGCAGTTTATTTTAAATAAATGATTTGAGAAGCATGAGAATTCATATAATTAAAATGATATTGATATTTAAAAGAAATGTGGTTTTGGGTTATACATTTACTACTGTTTTAGTAGTACGTATTTTAACCGGAAATGAGATTTCCGGAAATGGTATGATTTGATAAACCATACTTAATCGTTTTTATTGTATTTTATATTTGAAAGACTGGAAATGATATTTTCGGGGAGTTTATGATTTCATTATTTATGATTTCATGACATGTGAGACATGTCGATGTTATATATTCTTTTCAATATTATTTTTATGACATTGAGGGCATGTCGGATATGTATATGTTTCTTCGAGGTTATGATTCTATTTTATTATATATATATATATATATATATATATATATATATATATATATATAAGCCTCAGATGTGCGGTCGGGGACCGTACTGATTATAATATATAAGGGGAAACGTGCTTTCGGTTTTGTTTTCGGATTTTTCACCATATCAGGGTCCATATATATATATATATATATATATATATATATATATATATACTAGCTAGCTTAGTCACCTGATCCCATGCGAGGTGACGACTTGACCACATATGTCAGATTCACGCTCGGTGGTAGACGTGTACAGACATAGCGTGGGACGCTATAGAGTCTTGGAGGCTCGATCCTTAGCCTGGGAGACTTAATAGTAAGTGGTGGTAATAACGTTCCCCTGTTTATTATATGACCAATGTGATTGGTCATGATTTTTATATTATTTGGTCTTCGGGAATATTTTCTCTATGAGACTTTCTGTTATTTAATAAATTCCCGAACCAGCGGGGCTGAGATTTTTTTATGTGATCAATGAGATTGGTCGAGAAATATTATGAATTGATTTCAAAGGTATATTGTTTTGAATATATATAAACAGAAAAATTATTTATTTATTTGATTTTATATCAGCGGGGCTGATTTTTAAATATGATTTTCTTAAAACGTGGGACGTTTTATTTATAATGCATGCATTGTGTTTTTTTATTTCTTTCTAAAACATTGGGAAAGTAATATGAGACTTTCAGATAAAGTGTTATATTAAATTATTTCATTTTATCCACTCACTCTAACGTTTTTGATTTACTTTCCCCTGGGCCCTTCGTTTTAAATCGCCCAGTTGCAGACTAGTTTATTTGAGGTCAAGGGTACTCAGAGTCGAGGTATAGTCGTCGTCTTTGCTTCCGCTTGGTAGAATCTGTTGATCTTTTTACTTTTTGATTCTTGTATCCCCAATTCTTTATTAAATTGCTCTGATGATTTGTGAATCAATTGAAATTGGTTTTATGTTTATTTGTGGAAGTTGTTTGATTTTGGGGGAGCAGGTGGCTCCTAGAGTCAGGATGGTTTTGTTGAAGTGTTTTATGTTTTGTTTGGCAGGTTTGGGTTGTCCATTTTAAGAGAGGTCATGCCGATTTTCGGTAAAATCTCTCTTAAGGTGGTCCCAGCAGGACCTTATCCGGGTTTCAGGGTGAAATCTGGTTCGGGTCCTGTCAATACCCCTATACTTCCTAAATTAATCAATTGTTACAAATTTTTTATTGTTCAACTTGATTATATGATTTATTTAGTCTTGTTTATAATCGTAATATAGTAACAATGTATTAAAAAAAAAAAAAACACGTTCAAAGTTAAGATAAATACATGAGAGGTCAAAGAGAAGACCGAGTTACAAATCTAAGTTTTTCTGATGCCTAAATCAAATACTTGTGAAAGTAGTGATCGAATAGAATTAATGATATATGAAGTAGCAGTTTACCATAAATAATAGGAGATGTGGCGCAAGATTTTCCTCATTTATTTTTCAATGAATAGACAAGACTTATTAGAATCGGTAAAGTGAGGTCATAGCCTTTATAGATTGATCGTCGGATGCGCCACGTTTTGACTCTTGTAATCCTGCTAGCTTTCTACCCAAGTACTCTTTGTGGCTAGTGGTGGACTTGCCATTGGTGCTGGAAATCGCACCGAATTGGCCTTCCAATTTTCAGTTTAGTTCAGCCAACTGAATCGAGGTGTTTGTATTTAGTTAATTATTTTAATATTTGTAGATAATATTTTTCATTGGGATATGTTCTCATACGGTAGGCTCGCACATATCTGATTCCCGTCTATAACCTAACTTAACGAATATCTCTCATTCATCCTCTTCACTCTTCACTCTTCACTGTGTGTCACCCTTCGAAAGTTTCACCTCAAAGCCTCACTGGCTCGATAACAAGGTCAGTTCTTCTTCTCCTCCTTCTTTTTCTTATTTGTATTACTTCTCTTTTACTTTCCTGTTCTGGGTGATTGTCATTTTCTACATACATTGCTATGTGCTTTCTGAAAGGTTATGGAATCAACCGGCAGTACGAGTTCGCAAGGTTCAACCTCTGTACCAAATAATCCGGACCCAGATCTCTCAGAGCAATCCTTAAACCCTACATTAGATGTAGCCATGTAGGCAACAAATATAAGAGACCCAAAAGATGTCTAGCTTGGCAACATTACACAATGATGGAGGAGGAGGATGGTGTGACCGATAGGAAAGACAAAGCCATCTGCAACTATTGTGGTACATCCATAAGTTGTGACTCTATTAGTCATGGAACCAGTGGCATTTCGAAACATCTTAAAGCTGCAAGAGATCCCCATTGTGTGAGAAACGTGACAAAAGGCAGAGGACATTGGCTTTTTGAAAGACGGAAGATGGACTGCAGTTGGTGCCATGGAAATCTAGTCAAGACAAAAGGCAGAGGAACTAACTGGCTGAATTGGTTTGCTGTTGCATGTGATTGGTTAAGGGGTGAAGAATTTTGTGCTTTCAAATAGCCAAGTGAAGAGGCTGTTGGGTTGTATAAGGAGTTGAGACTAGTGAGAAATTTTGTAGCTTCAGTGTGAGGCATTTTCTCTTTGGTTTGTTCTGTTTGCTGTTATATGCTTTTCAGAAACGGAGAAACTTCAATTGACCGATTAGCTAAGCCAAGCACAGCAGTTAGCCAATTTACGAATTCAGGTATGCTTCAATGACCAAGTGATCATTTTTTTTGTGGTAGACTATGGCTTAAACTTTGATGTGTTTCTTTTTTATTTTGTTGATAATAAAGCGACCATTCCAATTCAAATGTGATAATCAAGCTAATCATTTATTTTCTTTTTAACAAAGTTTCCATGTGATTTTCTGTTGTTGGACTATAACCCTACTTGATTACAAACCAATGTAGGGAGACTGCGTGCAATGTAGATGTGTTATGAAATTACATATTAAATTCAATAAATGGCGCTTTGAATGTACTGGTTTAATGTTTGAGTGACTAAATATATGCTGTAACCTGCTACTTGAACAGTAGCAACGGCCAGTGCACTTGAAACTTTGTGTGTAGCTTTGATCAAATTATGTGTAGCTGCAAAATATAGAAAGCCCTGACTTTGATTATAGGCTGTTTGTTACTGTATTACATCTTTTATAGCTGTTTGTTACTGCATTACAACTTTGACTAATTCACCAAAAAAAAGAAACTGACGACTGGTTATGGGAACTGAACTATGTTTATGTTCTTTCTTGTCGTCGTTGCAGTGGAATTGGTGTTAGAGCTTTTGACCAATCTCAGGAGGAATGTGTAGGTTGCCGGATTAGCATAAGTTGTGTTAGCTACTTTGCTGAATTTAACTTGATAGTTACTTGTAGCTTACTGCTAAAGTACTATACTTTTCTTTGGCCAAGAGCGAAAAGTATTTACGGATAGTAACTTAACTTCAGCAGACCAAACCAAAGTGTAGGTTAATCGCCGCGAACGGTTTTCATCTTATTTATATCGGTTTCGGAAAATAGATCACGGCAGCCTTTGGTTTCGGAAATAGATCACCGAACCAATTTCACCGAGTCCTAGTTGTGTTTACTTGGTTCAAGAGTGGCTAAAACTTTTGTGGTCGCTTAATGTTGAAAGAGAAATAAATTCAAGGTTAATGGCTATAAGGTTGCCGGTGACCAAATGAACAGGCTTGATGATAAACATAATACTCTACTTAACACCGTAGTACAGTGAATGGAATTTTTCATTCTTCAGATGCTTTGCAATGTGAATTTAACAAAGTCTCATCCAAATCAGAACTATGGTCATACTAGTGCCAACCAACAAGCGTATCACATTTTTTCTCATGCTCTAGGTGTAGCTATAGCCTATGACTCCCTTCTGCAAAAACTCAGCTTTCTCCAAGGATAGAATGGCATTTCTAAATTACAAGAAAGTTGAGACATATGAACAACTAAGGCTCATTTCAGACCAAAACACAAAGATACACAATATGTGTGCCTTAACATCTAGTGGAGGTCAATCTTATCCAGTACACAAAACTTTAAAAGATACGTATTCTAATCTGTCACTTATTCCAATTAAATCACATTTAGCACTCTTTCAGCGACAGTGATTTCTAAAACGAATGAGCATTTTATACAACACTTAATAGAAGGTAAAGTAGATTGACAATACCAAGCAAACTCAAAGTCCACACTCCAACATTACATACAATTCCTAAAAATAATCCATTGGACACAAAATTTGTTGTTCTCAAGAGGAAATCCATAATTCAAATGGCACCTAACCAATGAAGGAATATATGCTTCTCCAAACACTTCATTCTCCTTCACTTAGAATGGGGACTATGAGGGGTTTCATTTGTGCAATATATACAATTGCCCACCTGACAAAGCAAAAAAGCACAATAAGTATGATGATCAGAGAGATTGGAATTCCGCACACACTTAAACAAGTGGGGTATCACTTTTACCTAGGCCCAAAAGGAATCAATTAATTGACCAGGGTGACTTCATATTGAGCAAGCATATGAAAGATCAATTGTAAAGACTCATATAATATCAGATTGAATAGCAAAGAAAACGAATACATAAACAACAGGAATATCAATTCAATATAATTCTTATTCGTGTTAAGTCCACATCAGGAAGGCTGACTCTACTAGGCACTACAAATTTCATCATGCACAAGAATGGACTCTTCTTCAGCCTCACAACAAATAAGCTGTCCGCATATGCAGGCCAACTAAGGGGGTTACTTGGTGATGTCATTTGAAATTAGGATTCTCTTCTTCCTACTTTCAATGGATGACACTGTAAAAAAAAAATCCATGAGGTCACATATCTCATTACTAGTACTGGGTTAGTTAGCTGCATGTCGGCAATGCCTGTAACAGCCTGTCGGGCGGGGTGGAAGTGGATTGGTTAAGTTAAAGCGCTATAAATGAGCTCTATAATATTATTTGTTTTCACCCCTAATCATGCATATGTTTGTTGAGAATTTATCTCTGAATATAAGAAACTAATTAAGCACAAATGTCGGTTCTGGAATGACAACCTTTCTCTACACTGAAACACAGCTTAGATGGAAGAGAGGAAATATCTAGCCAAAAAATTCTCAGAACCAATTAGTTCATCCTAAATATCGTTGTATGACATGAAAGGAAAAAGAAAAACATGTTAGAGAAGAACTCACATCATCCAACAGCAGACTGTGGCTGTAATAACCAATGTTAGATGGAACCTGCAGAAGAAAACACAGTCAGCACTTTCCACATGGAAAAACAAAGAGATATTACACTGTCTTGTCTACAAGGATGCATAGCATTGAACTGATTCAATAACCGAATAATCTCAACGTACTGTTAACTAGGTATGACTGGGTTTGAAATCTAAGATTGATAGTCTTAAATATAGATGCATATAACCACGACATCAATAACACAATCAAATCAAGCTTATCAAATAACAAGAGCAAATATTAAAATTGCAGAGAGATTGTGAGAGACGTACAAATTAGTAGAGGGTCCTCGGTTGCAACAAATTCTGGTACAGAGAGATGCAATGATCCCAACCACAACGAAAATCAAGCTCGTCACGAAGAACCCCATTCCTGGATTTCTCTCTCCGATCTTGATCCACACAGTTAGCAACACCTTATCAGCTTCTGCAATTCAATTCAATACCAAATCAAAACAAAACAATTGAAATTCGATTTAGGGTTTAAACCTTGGGAGATCAAAAGAATCAAGAATGAAATAGTAAAACTGAAACCTACCGTTTCTGGGGAGAAAGTGTGGGAAAAGAAAAGAAATGAAAAATGATGGGGATCTTGATCCAAGATTTTGATTATGTGGAATAAATACAATCAACTCGGACCAAAAAACTGGGCCTCTACACATAGGATAATTTCCACAAAGCCCAAACTACAAACTCCATATTTATCCGGAAAATACAAAAGAGATCAAAATTCTGCTGTTTTAGAAAAGAGATAAAAATTTGATAAGTTGTGAATTGAACTCACGGAATATATATAATTTGTCACATTTGAGTTGAGCATAGACTTTTTTCTTTTAATACACTCATTTCAGATTGACTGCAGTATCTCAAAACCGTATAAGATAGAACCCATATATAAATTAGGACATAACACTAAATCAATTATCGAAGTCATAACATGCAGACTCAGAATATACACTACGTTCACTAAACAACTTATTGTACATAGAATTTTAATTTTAAAACTTAATACCAAATATATACATAAGACCTGATAAACCAACACAAGTGAACCCAAACAATAATGTTACTCATGCACTAAATCACTCACTTGTCTTGGGGACTCAGTGCATCCAATAAACCACTTATATATATATATATATATATATATATAATATTTTGTTTAATTTTTGCTAAAACGTGTACTACGATCGATTTCTTGGAAGTTTACTTCTTGATCCCGGGATCTTTCAATTCATAAGTTTTTAACATGTTCATGAAGGTGAGGCATTCATCAAGAGTAGCATCTCCAAACAGAAAGCTATTAGCAAACTCAGATATTTTTTAAAAGAAAGAATTATAAAACAAGCTTCAAAGCTGGAAAGCCAAGATCCTCTGCTCGCACCTGGGCAATCATCTCGAAGACGTACACTAGGAGATAGATGAGTCTTCATTCGATTCTTCTTTTAGGCATTTGTCTGATCGAATGAAAAAGTTAGTTGTCAGCCTATTGACCCTCCTCTAAGCTCCTTCTAGGATTTTCAAAAATCACGCCGGCCGGTTAGGCCCTAGCCTCCAACCAAAAGTTGGGCAAAAGTTAGGCAAATGCCCCATTTTTTTATGGCCTTTGGAGGTGTGTCCAATCTAAAAAACACCCACATATATATAGCATATATATAAGACAACTTCATATATATTATTTATAATTTAATTATAGATTCATAACTTTTAATAATTCATTAGTTAAATAGTTTAGGGTACTATATTACATTTAATATAAGATTTTCATTTAATTAGTTTTCCATTTTAGCTTAGGTCTACTTATTCTCTAAGTTTGATAAACCCTATATATATGGATACTGTAATAGTTGTTAAAAAGCTTTTGTTTTATGAATAAAATCAGTTTATTTGTGCCACAGATTTGCTTTATTTTATGAGTTCGCTTATTCTTATTTCTGATGTCTGTTGAGTGACTGTTGGAGGCCCGTGTTTGGTAGTCTGATCTCCATCAATATCTCATTAATTAATTGTGGTTTTTTGTTATATAATAATTCAAATTTAGTAAGATATGTGGCAGGTTCTTTTGAGGATTGGGCACACCTCGAAATGCTACATGCTGCCCAACTTTTTTGTAGCGAACATTGTCAACAGCCAGCAGGGGCGGATCCAGCCTATGGCTACGTGGGCTTTAGCCCAAGTAGATTTTTGGGTGAAAAAAAAAAAAAAAATTAGCCCAAGTATTTTGGGAGAAAAAAAAAAATTTAGAACTTCATAATCAAAATCGTCCTCACTCCTCACCTCCCTAGTCCCTACCCTCAGACAGTCAGACCCTCACCTGAGTCACCTCACTAGTCCCTACCCTTCCGGAGTTCCGGCTGAAACTGCATCTCTGCCGCCGGCCTTCCGACTGCTGCCCCCCCCCCCCCCCCCCCCCCGGTCCTCCCGACCCGGCCGCCCCTGCCGGTCCTAGCCCATACAGTTAGTGAAGTGAGTCTGTGAGTGTTAAGACTAGCTAGCTAATTGCGTAGTAAATTGTGAATTTGTGATGTTAAAGAACACATAGAAGCAATTGATCGAACACCTTACTAATATCAATTTAAACAAGTTATCCCCTTCAATCTTTTTGTTCTAGTTTGAAAATTATAATTGTTGTTAGGTGAAGGAAAATTGTGTGGCTTATTAGTATCTGATTATGTTCTACTTGAGAAAGGCTGGTTAGGTTTCAACAGGCGACTGTTGAGATGTGTTCAAGTTATTGCTAATATTGCACATTGACAAGTTTAAAGAAAATTTGGTCAGTGGTAATTTTCTTTTCTGTGTGTGGCAGGTTTATGGTTTGGAAAAATTGCATGATGCTTTGCAACGCAGACCACATGATAGACCTCTTATAATGGTATAACCTCATTATCCTTTTATATATATATATATATATATATATATATATATATATATATATATATATATAAAAACTCTTTTGGGAATTAATGTTTTATCAGATTATTGATGTTTTAATCAATATGATGGTCCCATGATTAAACTGTTTGTTAGGAATTTTTGGTTATGAATTTTCCGCAGTACATGCACACTTGGAGAAATGAGTTATTCTTTCTTGTTTTATTGTTCTTTCTGTTTAGAAGAAGAGAGTGAAGTTGAAACCAGCATTAGTTTAGCTTATCTAAACATGTCATTTCGTTTATGATTCATTATAGGTGTATTGAATATCATGACAGATAACCGGAATCCCAAACGTTATAAGAATTTGTTTTCATGGTTTAAGGGTGGCACTTCTTTGAGTGTTAGTGAGAATGATTATCATGAGATTGAAAGTGGAAATGGAGTGGAGATTACTGATTCCATTGGGGATTCCGTGAATGATATTTTAAGCCCTTCTCCATCGATTCCATCAGTTAATGATCAAAATGAAGGAAATTGGATTGAAGGTGATCAGGATTATGATATTACATCACTTGAGCGGGATCCAGGAAAACGTCGTCCTATAGGTACATATCCTTTGAATGAACAAGACAATGTTCGAAGAGCTTATGTGGTACATGGACCGTATCAACCTCATTTAAGCAATTATCCCTCTACTTGGCATGGAGGCCAAGGACGAAGATTTTGCCACAAATGGTTTAAACAATGGCCTTGGCTTGAGTATTCTCTTGAGAAGGATAAAGCATATTACTTCCCTTGTTTCTTGTTTGATGATTATCCATCCCGACATCCATCCTTCACTGAAGTTGGGTTTAATGGTTGAAAGAATATAATGTCCAAGCAGTCGGGCATCTTATTTCATGTGGGAGGCATAAGGTCCATACATAATGCTTCAATGCAAAAGTGGGAAAATTTGAGAAACCCTTCAAGGCATATAGAAATGGTGATTCACACATTATCCTCACAAGAAGCAGCAAATAATAGGTTGAGGCTTGTTGCCACTGTAGAGGCCGTGAGGTTGTTGGCACGACAATGATGTTCTTTTAGAGGTCATGCTGAATCGGTTGATTCTCTCAATGGTGGCAACTTTGATGCGGTTTTAGAGTATTTTAAAAGAATGCATGTTGAATTCAACAAAGTAGTAGACCGTGCTCTGGGTAATGCCAAGTATACATTTCAAATGATTCAATAGCAAATTGCAAATATTCTTGGCAACAAAGTAAGAGCCAAGATTCGTGATGAAGTAGGAGATTCTAAGTTTTGCATTCTTGTTGATGAACCTCTTGATGTGTCAAATAATGAGCAAATGACCATAATTCTTCAGTTAGTTGATTGTGAATGGTTTATTAGAGAACAGTTCTTTAAGGTGATTAGTGTTGTTGACACTTGTTCTCAAACTTTGAAGGATGAGATATCTAAGGTCGTTGCTCAATATGATCTTCAAGTAGAAAATATACGTGGCCAAGGGTATGATGGTGCAAGCAACATGCGTGGTCAATTTAATGGTTTGCAAGCTTTGTTTTTGAAAGAGTGTCCATATGCATATTATGTTCATTGTTTTACTCATCGCTTACAATTGACTTTGAATGCTGCCGCTAAAGGAGTGCATGATTTGTGGCAATTCTTTTCTACTCTGACTATAATTGTGAATTTTGTTGATTCTAGTGCAAAAAGACATTCTATGTTAAAAGCTTTCTATATGCGGCTGCATGTCTGCATTTGTTACTTAATAACTAGCTAGCTAGTGGAAAACGGCCAAAGCTCCCCTAATCTACTCGATCACATGCAATGTCGATCATCCTAGCTAGAGATGGTACGTATGTGATCATCTCTCTCTCTTTTTTTTTTTTTTACACAAATAATGTGTTATAATGAGTCAAACTCACGGCTTCTAGTTTATAAAAAAGAGAACTATACGACTAGACCAAACGATGATTCTCTTCTTGATTGATATCACTTTTCAACCAATTTTGCCACACGATGGACTTGATTAGTAACTGGTCATGACTCTCGTGTGCAAATATATTGAAATTATATGTCATTTGCATGTTGTCTCTTCACACTCTTGTCACTGTTCTCGTCTTTGCAATTTCGTCATTTTGATTGTCACTGAAATCAAACTTTTAAGGCTACACGATCTTGTTAGAACCCCATAGTAAACACCAAGCAAATAAAAATAGAAAGGTGGGTCTCATGTCTCACAGATGATCTGTCTCTCTTATCTCAATCTCTCTTCAATTCTCCACCCAATAGCTCTCTCGCAGCTCTATAAATAAGGATAGCCATGCGGCATTCTGCACTCACTCACAAACCACTTCCTTCATACAGATTATTGATTTGAGCAAACTAAGAGAGAGATCGATGGCATTCTTAAAGACTATTCTTCTGGTTGCCCTTGTCTTTGCTGTTCTCCTCATCTCTTCTGAGGTCTCAGCTCATGGTGAGTGATAAGTCCTTTCTGATCAGGGTATTCTCAACATTTCCATCAGTGACTAAAATGCATTACACGGACCACTGATCTTATGAGAATTTACAGCAAACTTATTCAAACATTGAGCATTTTGTTTTTAGAAAACCAGATGTTGGTTCACTCATTCACTTTGTTCAGCTAGCTATTGTATGTTGTTCTCTTTTTTGAATAATGTTTTTATTTTTGAGTACGTACAGAAAGTTCTGACCACTTCCACGGCAACGATCACGGACACGGTGGCCATGGAAATGGAGGACATGGAGGGCGAGGGTGGCACGGCGGACAAGGAGGGCATGGAGGGCACGGAGGACATGGAGGACGCGGAGGACATGGAGGACGCGGCGGCCACGGAGGCCATGGAACAAGTGCTCATGGAACTGAGAATTAGATAACCGCCGTTTGCTACCTGGCCTATATATGTCGATCAGCTGCACGAGTATTATTAGTATGAAACAATGAACTATATATGAAGCACAAGTTTCTAAAATAAAAGTCGTATTGGTTGAGTAGTAATCCAAAAACTCTCAATCAAGCATCGGCAGCTGGTTACTTCTAAGTTTTATCTCTGTACTTTTGATTTGTGATGTCTGCCTCGGATGGCCTTGTTTTGAACTATAAATTGCACCAACGTAACTACATGTCTTAATGTCTACATCAATACACTGTAGAGTACATCAGTGATGATCGATTTGCGAGTATGCATGCCGGGGCCTTGAAAATCAAAATGGTATACAAACAGAAACTATGAAACACGAGACCTGGAAGAGCTAGAAATGCTTTGGTGAAAATATATTGTAGTCGACCCACCTCTGAATCTATTCCAATACATACCGAAAGAAGCAATATGGGGTATATGGTAGTGTTTTTCTCTTGATTCATAAATTTTTATTAGCTTTCAACAGCAGGATTGGTAGCTATAGCAGCATGAGAAATGCATATCAATAACTTAATGAAATGTCAATCTTGAGTATCGAAAATCCAGTAAACGTGACTCACCTGCTCAAAATCTAGAAAAGTGTTGCTGAAAAAACTCCATAAAGTAGCCACTCATGAAAGTTGAGAAGTTCATATATAGCAAATGAATGTGATAATTAATCAAAATGTATAATGTCGATGTGATATATATACATGTCTTATTGGCTAAGGACTTCCGCACCAATTCTTATAGTGCAGATTTGATATTTTGACTAACTTTTTGATTGAATTTTTACATCTCCACCATCTAGTCTTTAGATACTCATGTATAGATTATATGTGCAAAATTTCAACTAAAATATCAAATTCGCACTATAAAAATTGATGCGGAGGTCCTTAGCTAAAACCTGGATATATATATATATATATATATATATATATATATATATATATATATATGATCTTCTTCTGCTTTATCTTTGCTTCACCCCAACATTTATGCTACATAACCCTACATTACGTAATTTCCACGAAGAACTCACTATAAAAAAAAGTTGGGCAAAAGCCACATTTTGCATGTGGCCTTTGGAGGGGTGGGAATTGTCAAAAAAAAAAAAAACCACAAATCTCATTAAATGTGAGACTTTTATTATATAATATTATAAAAAGTCACATTTGTTGGGTATGTATGAGTTGTTTTTTTTTTTTTATAGCCACCCCTTTAAAGGCCATTGTTCATTTTTTTTTGTAGTGACTACTGAGAATATTAACATTGTTGCCGATATCTCTTATTTTCATTTCCCAGCAGATTATCTTACGATTTTCTAATTTTTAGAAGGACGATCGTTAAATTGTCGCCTAATAAACAAGTGCTAAATCGCGAGTCTGTTTTCTTAAATTGGAAAATGAACTTACCAGACTCTATTGGCAATCTGCATTTGTTACCTAATAGCTGATTGCTACTAAGAAAAAGACCAATATTTTCATGATCGATAGTAGGAAAGATGATATCTGTGTTTGGACCACAATTGAATTTATTTCAATTGGGCTTTCGCCCCAAGGCCCAGTAGGGGTTTTTGATCAGATTCAAACCCATGGAAATCGGGTTTTCCCGCTTCAACCAAAGAGGTTGATCTCGAGGGAGAACGTGGTTGCTTCCTAACCCGATTGGGGTTGTTTCGTAACAATCCATCAGTGAAAATATTTGTTAAGATTGAGAAGCAATGTAGCAATGATTTCACTACCTACGCTGGGCTATCAATCACTAACAACTATGAGCCACGCTGCACCATGCTTTAGGGAGGTTGTTAGAGGAACCGGCCATACTGCGCAATGATGAGTGATGAACAGTAACAGCAGCATAACAAGCAAGGTCAAGACGTGTTGCTCCGATCTTCGAAGCTTCAATACCAACTATACCTCTGATAATATCTTCGCTGATTTGATGGGAAGCAGGGTAGGGGAGGACATTCCTAATGAGTCTCAAGGATCAGCCAAACTGGAGTTGACAGCCCTAGGGGTCCTTGAGTCATATAAATATGAATCTGCCGGCATCTGGAAAAAGGTTCTCAACCAAAAACAAACAACCACAAGTTCTAGCGCAACGCTAACTTGCCAAAGCCTCTCCGGAGCAACTCACGCAACCCGCCTCCGCCCCACGATCGATCTAATCTCGTGCTTGTGCCGAGCGCTTTGCTGGGTCTACTCACGCAACTCGCCTCCGCCCTACGACGGATTCAACCTCGTACTTGCGCCGAGCATTTGCTGAGCCTCACGCAACCCTCCTCCGCCCTCTTACGATCGATCTAATCTCGTACTTGCGCCGAGCATTTGCTGAGCCTCACGCAACCCTCCTCCGCCCTCCTACGATTGATCCGCTCTCGTACTTGTGCCGAGCGTTTGCTGAGTCTATCGAGTCAGTCCGCCACCCCCGGTGGCAATCGAGTCTGTCAGTCCGCTACCCCTGGTGGCAATCGAGTCGTCACTCCGGTGGCACACCCGTGGTCTTGGAACAGCTCTGCTTTGCTTCTCCGGATCAGAGTAAGATCCTCAATCCTCAAGGGGTTGGGAAGAAAATCCTGGTAGAGAGTTCTATTCAGGTCTTGTTCGAGCCCTGTACGCCGGCTTAGTCAGCGCCCGCGTAACAGTCGCTTGACCAGGAAGTCAGAGTCGAATTGGGAGCAGACGAAGCGACTCGCTCAGGGGGTCGCGCGCAATCGAGTGGCACCGCTCCAAGGGTGCTGGCACGCCTAAGCACAACACAGAGACACAGCAACCGACCACAAACCAAACGACCGTGCTGACTGTTCGCCGGGTGCTGAACCCCCCACGAACATTTTGGCACGCCCAGTGGGACTGGTGTCAAGGATTGCGGGATCCACAAGGGGTAATCCTTACGTAAGGGTGACCATGTCTTGTTTGAAGATTTCCCACAAAGGGCTGATCCAGCATGGAACAGCTGAGTGTAGGGGATTAACTGACGCTGAAGTTAAGGAAGTGTTTGGCGGGACTTTGGCCGACGCAAAAGCTATTGCTACTGCCCTTAAAGCCCTGCGAAGCAAAAAGGGTCTGAATCCGGTTTCCGAGCCGTCTATTTCGGAGATCGAGGAAGAGACCACTGAAATCACTGCCGCTTCCCAGGATGACGACCGCGCTATCGGTTTTGTTAACCGGGAAGCTACATCTGGTTTTTTGGAAAAGGGGTCCGCGGATGAATCCGCTGATCCAAGTGCGTCACCTGTGGTACAATTTACTGGGGAGTCTGCAACTCCCACGGAGGTGACGGATACTTTGAAGATGTTGATCGAAAAGTCTTGTCACACGGACGAGGCATTGAAAAGAGCCAATGAGGTGGTCATTGATCTAAGTGAATCCGTCAGGCGTATGCAGACGGAGCAACGGGGGTTCACTGCCAATTTCAAGTACCTCGCCGAACAGCAGGATCGGCTGGGGAGCAGCTTGACCACCTATGCCAGGAACTCCGAGGGCAGCTGGCAACAGCAGCAGGAGCAGCTGGCGGAAACCAATACCGCGCTCGCCAACCTGAGTGCCTTGATGAATCAGTTGCTGGAACGGGGTGACCACCCCGAGGGGTCCGGCCGTACAGTTACGGATCCAGCTCAGCTGAAGGACCAGCGCAAGCGCGACGCCGGTCGTGGTACTATTGGCGGATCTAACAACAGGCCCACTAATAGTCAAAGGGGAGGTCAGGTTCCTCCTACAGAGCCGGTTAGCAACGATCAGTCGGTACCTCCAGCGAACGCCGTGGCGCAGATAACCCTGGAGGACATTGGCAGGATCTTCGCTGACAAGCTCAGGGAGCTGCAGGGGTTGCCCGACGTCGACAAGACGTACGAGAATCCGTTGACTCCCGAGATCAATGCGGTGCCCTTCCCGGTCGGTTTCAAGCCAATCCGTTTTACGCCGTTTACTGGCCAGACATCCGAGGATGCTGAGACGCACATCATGCGTTTCACCAACGAATCAGGTCAATATGCTGAGAACCCGATCATGAAGTTGAAGCTCTTTCCTACATCCCTGGCAGGGGAAGCAGCTATCTGGTATAAGCGGTTAAGGCCTGGGTCAATTCCAGACTGGAAGACCATGGAGGTCATGTTCAGGACCATGTTTGGGGTCGTGGAAGCAAAAATCGGACTGAAGGACCTGGCAGAGACTGAACAGAGGCCTGACGAGTCCGCCACTGATTATCTGCGACGCTTCAAGCTGGAGCTAACTCGCTGTGAGATGGAAATCCCAGAGGAGCACGCCGTGCGGATGGCGATTGACGGCTTGATAGACGAGATCCGCCAGGGGTTCAGGCAGGTTCATGTAACCACGATGGCGGATCTGACTAATCGTCTGGGTCAGGAGCAGCACTATGTGGATCGGTCCAGGGAGAGGAACGAAAGAAGGAAGGGGATTCCGATGTCCTACTATCCGGGGACTCTGAAGCCCAAAACTCCAATTCCGACCGCGGCTCAGACCGTGGCAGCCGTTCAGGCGGATGCAATTCCTAGGCCAATCCTGACATGGGTTGATGAGGAGAAAGTAGGGGTCGAGGTCGCAGCCATCGAGAGGACTGATCAGAAGCCTTTGCAGTCCCAGGTAGCGAAGCCGGTCAGGGAGCCTATTAAGCTAGTTACTCCTCTTCCAACCAAATCAGCCTTTGATGCATACACCTATAACGCCCATAGAGCTCACGAGATTTTGCAAGAGTTGTTCAACCAGGGGCGTCTGCATCATGACGGATTTACCCCCAAGCCTGATTATATGGCGGGGAAGACATACTGCAGCTATCACAATATGAACAATCACAATACTAAGGATTGTGTGAAGCTGAAGGACCAGTTGCAGATATGGATCAATGACAACGTCCTGCAATTGGAGAATCCTAAGGAGCCTCAGTGGACAAAGGCTAAGGGTGCACCGCGGGTGAATGCTATCGAGATCAGTGTTGGTCCGAGTCTGCCGCAGCAGGGTAGGAAGCGGGTTTCCAGGTTTCAGGAGTATACTTACGACGCAAACAAGGCGGAGGAAATCTGGGAAACCATGGTGTACCATAAGGCGCCAGAAATTCAGGAGTTTTACCAAGGCCATCCTATCAGGGGGAACGGCGGGTTTACGTGTCTCTTCCATAGGTCCTTTGACCACTCTAGCTCTGAATGTGTAGGTCTGAAGGATCAGTTGCAGGAGTGGCTGAACGAGGGCAAGCTGGGGTTCGACGCCAGCGAACCTAGGCCCTGCCCAGAATTTTGGGTTGGGGCGATTGAAGAAGAGGACATGGTGATGGTCCCACGCTCCAAGCTCTGCCTCACGTGCAGACTAACGACAGGGCAGCCGATTACTTATGAGGAGTTTCAGGCAGCCTTGAGGGAAGCGGAGCAGAAGGCTGAAAGGAGAGCCCTCGAGAAGGCCAAGTTAGAGCGTCCGCCGCCCGAGAAGTCAAGCAGGGAGGGTTACAAGCGGATGAGGTACCATCACGGGTCCGAGGACAGTTGCGCCAGCAGGGCAAGGCCTAGGCAAGGTCCAGGACCGTCCGAAATCAAGTCAGCTACGGCTGGGGGTTCGCAGAAGGCTGCGAATCCAGAGCCATCCGCGAGGGTCTATGTTCCGCCAGCATCTAGGAACGATCCGAAGGCGGACACATGGTATACCCAGCGGGCCGGCAAGGCTGTTGAGCTTGCAGCGGTGACTACCCGGAACGAGCGGAGACGCTTTGGCAAGGCAAAAAGAACCTTGGCGGATCTGGCATCGGGAAGGGTAACCGAGGAAGAGCTGTCAGTACCCGTGGAGCGGGTGGAGGAGATCCATAAGCGCTACAAGGTGAGAACCAAATCATACATGGACTCTAGGCGACAGCGAACCTCGGACGTTCCACCGGCACCTCGAAAGAGTGTGCACGATAGGATAGCTGATCTGCCGAGATCCGCTGGGGCACCCCAGTCCAGGCCAAGGAGAAAGCTGGTTTTCCCTCCTGAGCCTTCGGAGACGAGGAGGTCCCCTCCAAAGAAGTCACAGCCGGAAGCTGCAGGGAAGCAAGGGGCTTTGGAGGCCCAGGAAGATGTGATGGTGATTGACACCAGCAAGGGTTCCACCGTTATGCGGTGGATACCAAAGGAAAACAGCGCGTCACTGGCGGCGAGCACGAGCAACGTGGGGGTTTCTGCGAGGGAGGTTGTTCCCAAGGAATCCAGATCAGTTCCGGTGGAAACGAGCGGGCCGTCCGCTACCACATCGCGGGCGAGGCCAAAAGGGCCTAAGGCGCCAACCAACTTCGTGGAGTACGCGGCTAAGAAGCTGCAGATGACGGTGCCAACTCGGACGTCCTCGGTCGCCCCCAGTATACGAGCTGACTCCGACTTAGGAGACCTAGCCCTGGATAAGGAAGAGGATGTGGTCGACTACGAAGATGAGCCTGAGGCGGTAGACGAGGGCGAGGTGCCAATGGACGAGGAGCAGACCGGGGATGAGGCCATGACGCATCATTGCAACATGGTCTTCATTCTGTCATCTGCTTATGCTCTGCCAGAGCCTTTGCCCACTGCTCACTTCATCACCGACGAAGAGGCTTCTCATCCTGTTTACTCAGTACAGGAGCCTGAAAAGGGGGCTCAAGCGGAAGCTGAGCCCGGGGTTTTTCGGTCCGGTCATCGGTATCCGGAGGGGGCCGGAGACCTTCTGAAACAATGCGTGATGTTTGCCAAGCCTACGTTTGACATGTCCCAGCATCTGAAGCCTCTATACGTGACAGCAGAGGTGCAGGGCATGAAGGTCCGCAAGATCTTGATAGATACAGGGGCTGCGGTAAACGTCGTCACCACTACTCTTGTGGAACAACTGAAGATCCCGAAGGACAAAGTCATCCAGACTGTCTCCAGGGTGAAGGGGTTTTCGGGGGAGGTAACTCCAACCGCTGGGGTGGCTGTGCTCCGAGTCAAGATAGGACCCTCTGATGCCCATCACGCATTTTACGTGGCCAACGCAAACGCTCCCTACCATATGATCCTGGGGAGGGATTGGATCCATAAAGCGCTGGCAGTGCCTTCATCTCTCCACCAAGAGATGATCATGTGGGATCCAGTCACAGAGTTGCCAGTGCTCATCAAGGCGGATGAGCGCCCGTATTCGATAGCGGCCATCCAGTTGGAAGCCAGCTATTACAACAGAGACATGAGACCCCTCCGGATTGGGGGAGTCGACCATAGGGGGCATCCACTCGGGGTGACCCAGAATGAGCTGTCTCAGTGGGGAATTGCCCAGGCTATGGCGGATTGTAGTCGGCCAATTTCCATTGAGCTCCGTCCCAATACTTCCAATGAGTGACGCCTTCTCGCAAGAGGAGTCGGAGGCCTTTGCTAGCTTTCTGCAGCGATTGGCGATTTATCGATTAGAGCGAATGGCTTGGGAGGAGGTGGCACTGGTGGAGTGTATTGAGGAAGAAGAGTTCGAAGTTTCAACAGGGGTGGAAGTAATTCAGCCTGCTCCAGCAGCGCTAGATGATACTCCGCCCAAGGTACGCGATCCTGTCGAAAAGATCAACCTGGGGACAGAAACGGAACCCATGGAAGTGGGGATCAGCCAGTACCTTAGACCAAAGTTGAGGCAGCAACTGATAGGGTTGCTGCATGATTATAAGGACTGCTTTGCCGAGAAGTATCAAGACATGCCGGGATTATCAAGAGAGCTGGCTTGCCATCGCATCCCTATCAAGGAAGGGTGTAGGCCAGTTAAGCAAGAGCAGCGGCGGATGAACGCTGACACGGCAATGGCGGTCAAGAAAGAAGTTCAAAGCATGCTGGACGCGGGGATAATCAGACCAGCCCTTTATCCGGAATGGTTATCCAACGTCGTCCCTGTTCGGAAGAAGAATGGCAAAATCAGAATATGTGTGGACTACAGGGATTTAAACGCTGCATCTCCTAAGGATGTTTATCCTATGCCCATAGCGGATATGCTGGTGGATGCAGTAGCGGGGCACGAATTGCTCTCATTTATGGATGGGACGGCAGGGTATCACCAGATTCCAATAGACGAGCCAGACATTCCTAAAACCGCCTTCCGCTGCCCAGGGTTCACAGGAGCGTTTGAGTATCTCAGTATGCCATTCGGTTTAACCAATGCAGGGGCTACATACCAGCGTGCAATGAACGTAATTTTCAGCAGAATTTTGGGGGACATCCTTGAAGTCTACATTGATGATGTAGTAGTAAAGTCCAAAAAGAGGGAAGATCACATTGATCATCTCCGAAGGGTGTTCACAATCATGCGAAAGCATCAGCTTAAAATGAATCCGGCCAAGTGTGTCTTTGGGGTTTGTGCTGGTGACTTTCTAGGGTTTGTGGTACATGAGAGAGGCATCGAGGTGTCGGGCGACAAAGTGCAAGCTGTGTTGGACGTGCCAGCACCGAGAAACAAGAGGGAGCTGCAGAGCGTGCTTGGAAAAATCAACTTCCTCAGAAGGTTTATATCCAACTCAGCAGGCAAGGTAGCACCTTTCTCGTCTCTACTCAAGCTCAAACCAGGAGAAATCTTTGAGTGGGGTCCTGAGCACCAGGCTGCCTTTGACAGGATCAAGGAGTATTTGGCTAGTCCGCCGGTCCTTCGGCCGCCGACACCGGGTATCCCTCTCAAACTGTAAATTTCTGCCTCTGATATCTCTGTCGCAGGGCTGCTAGCCCAGGATGAAACCCTGGCCGATGGAAAGAAAGTTGAATATGCAGTAGCCTACGTCAGCAGGACGTTGTTGGATGCAGAGACCAGATATTCGCCAGTCGAGAGGCTGTGTCTAGCCCTGTACTGCGCGGGCATTAAGCTCCGCCATTACATGCTTTCATTCACAACGATAGTGGTGGCACAGACTGATTTGGTGAAATATATGCTAACGAGACCTATCCTAAGGGGTAGGATTGGCAAGTGGGTCTTAGCCCTGTCAGAGTTTTCCCTACAATATGCGCCACTCAAGGCCATGACGGGTCAGGCCATCGCGGATTTCCTATTGCACCATCCTATTGAAGGGGAATTCGCAGAACCGCCAGAATTCGTTAACGTGATCCGATACCAGCCTTGGGTCCTATACTTCGATGGTAGCAGTACCAGTAAGTTGGCGGGCGCAGGGGTTTGTATCCAGACTCCAGCAGGTGTCAAGTATTTGTACTCTTTTCAGCTGGAGTGGACATGCACCAACAACCAGGCAGAGTACGAAGCCCTACTCATTGGTTTGGAGCTGTTACTCGACCTGGGGGCACAAGAAATTGAGGTACTTGGAGATTCCATGTTAGTTATTAATCAACTGTTGGGGATCTACAAGTGCGTTTCCTTCCATTTAGTACACTACTACGAGCGGGCTATTGAGCTACTGGATCGATTTATTGATGTTTCCTTAGACTATGTTCCGAGGGAATTGAACTCAGCAGCCAACGAGCTGGCACAATTGGCCACTGGAATCAGCCTAGCCCAGGGAGTGAAGGAACGAATCCTTAGGGTGGAGCGCAGAACTCTACCATCCTTTGTTATCCGCCAGAGAGAGCGCGGAGGTTGGTCGGTCGCTACAGTTGAGCCTGTCGACACTGACTGGCGGATACCAATCATAGCGTATTTGCAGGACCCATCTGCACCATCCGAGAGGAGAACTCGACATCTCGCAACAAGTTATCTTCTCAGGGGAGACGAACTCTTCCGTAGGGGGGAGGATGGAGTCCTATTGAGGTGTATCTTTGGCGTCGAAGCCAAGCGGATCATGAGAGAGGTACACCTAGGGGTCTGTGGTTCACATCAGTCCGGACCCAAAATGAGATGGCTGATTCGTAGATATGGATATCATTGGCCATCCATTTTGAAAGATTGTCATAGTTTCGCTCAGGGTTGTCAGGAATGCCAGCGACACGGGCCAGTGCAGCGGGTTCCTAACATTCCTTTGCAGCCCATCATCAAGCCTTGGCCTGCTAGGGGCTGGGCATTGGATTTCATAGGGGAAATCAATCCACACTCATCTGCGCAGCATAAGTTTCTTTTGCTGGGTACCGATTTCTTTACTAAGTGGGTTGAAGCTATACCAACCAGGAACTGCGATGCAGATACGGTCATCCGCTTTGTTTTCCAAAACATAATCTGCCGCTACGGCATTCCAGAGTGTATAGTAGCGGACAGGGGGGCAGCCTTCATGGCTGAGAAGACCCAAACTTGGCTAGCAGATTATGGTGTCCAGTTCCTCCATTCTTCTCCTTATTATGCTCAATCCAATGGCCAAGCGGAAGCTACTAACAAGGTGATCATATCCATTCTAAAGAAGATGCTAGTGGATAGCCCGAGATCATGGCACACTCAACTCGACAACACGCTTTGGGCCTATAGGACCTCTAAGCGTACGCCTACAGGTACTACCCCGTATTCGTTGATGTATGGCCATGAGGCTGTCCTGCCGATGGAGATCAATGTGGCTTCTTTACGGGTTCGCGAGCAACATCAACTCCTGGGTGAAGACTATGTCCAAGCCATGTTCCAGGAACATGAAGACCTCGACGAAAAACGACTTGAGGCCTTGGACACTATCATCCAGGAAAAGCAGCGGATCGCCAAGGCATATGACAAGCGGACCAAGGGTAAAACATATGGCGAGGGAGACTTGGTCTGGAAGGTAGCTCTGCCCCTAGACGAACCGGGTCGTGGTAAATGGAGTCCTCGCTGGGAGGGTCCATTTGTCATCGACCGAATCATGGGAAAGGGGGCATACCAGCTCCGAGACTTGGAAGGTGAAGTTCATAGAAATCCCATTAATGGGCGATATCTTAAGAAATACTTCCCAAGTGTTTGGGAGTTCGAGGTCCCTCCGGCAGACGACGGGGCTGGA
The DNA here is from genome assembly GCA_963682095.1 of Potentilla sterilis. Classification (NCBI taxonomy): domain Eukaryota; kingdom Viridiplantae; phylum Streptophyta; class Magnoliopsida; order Rosales; family Rosaceae; genus Potentilla; species Potentilla sterilis. The sequence continues at coordinate 34,664,584 of OY821759.1, read as the reverse complement.
CAGAATTCTTAGCCCTCCGGCAGTGCGCTCAGACGGCAGTAAGTTAAGACGGTACATCCGCCTGGGGTGTTCCCGCCGTGTTCGAAGTGTTCGTCTTTTTCATTGCAAAACCGTGGGGGTTTTGTTCTTCTTTTACCTTGCCTTATTTCAACATCCGCCAGGGGTGTTGATGTCCTTATACTTTTCATTAACAATCAAATTCATATCTTGGTAACTGTCAAGTACGAAAATTGCAAATTGCTTTATTCTTACGCAGGCTTTGCGGCCAAGGGCATTACAAGGAAAAGAAAATACAACGAGAGCTACTAGCTAGCTCTGATACCATCCTACGTCTCTCTTCGTCTTGGGGGATTGGCGGATTCCTCGTGCTGCTGCTTGATCTTCTTGCCCAAATCCTCTTCTTCTTCGGAGCTCTGCTAATTCCAGGAGGGGAAAAGGAGTTGGAAAAAAGGGAAAGATGAGGATGCAGTGGCGGTACTGGAGGAAAAACATACAGTTCCGCTGGGAACGTATGGATGGATTGCTCGGGGTGAAGGTCATCGGCCGTGTTGATGACATTCATCCAAGCACCTAACCGGGTCACTAGCGTTAGACGGGCCGGGTGTTGTTTAAGCACCAGGAAGCACGGCTTCAGGCCGCCTAACGCTAGGTGACCGGGGTTAGGATTTTCTTAACGCTGGGTGACCGAGGTTACTGGGGCATTTAACCAGGATTGCGGTTTCTCTGGTGGAAAGGCTTGTGGCAGCCAGAGGGCTACGCCAATCGCTAACCACTCTACGATTGCCATATTTGTTCTAAGCAGGGTGATCTGGTGAGGTTTTTGCTGCAACCAGGGGGTTCCTTTTATACTACATATGCGAGAGGATCCAACGGTTGGGGGTCACGCAAGCTTTAATGCTTCGATCTACCCATCTTTATGCATCTATCCGTTTTCGGCGCCTGCTCGCCTGGGAATCGATGCGTGATCAATAGGGTTTGACTGGCGCCTTCTCGGTTCTCCCCACCGTTTCGGTAACTGTCAAATCCTGCATTTATACCAGTTTGTGTTTCCCAGGCATCTGCTTAGGGCTACCTGGCGTGGGGGCTTCGTGGGCCGGACAGGGGTTCGACGACGAACGGGCTTTCACCTTTTCGTCGAACCTAGCCCATCATGGGGAAACCACTTGGGAATCCTATCTAGTTTACTCGGCTTGGTTCTGGCTTTGCCCATCCGCGCAGCCCAGCAAACTAAGGGGGCAACATAAGGGCAATATCCGACTTATCTTTTTCGAAATTTTTGAAGTTTTTGAACCTTCTTTAGGGCCAAGCCTGGTCGTCCTTTGAATAGGGGTTTTTAGGAACATCCGTGTTGGGGTGTGCCCTAAAACCTTTGCCGTTGATAAGAATTGTGCGATGCAAGCCTTGATTCTAAAATTTTTGTTTTATTTACAAAAGTAAAGGGGGCTTTGCGGCCACGGCGATTACAAAGGCAAGAAACTAGTAATACATATCCGCCAACTAGCTCTGATACCATCTTGGTATATGGGGATCCTCGCCACCTCCTTCGATCCGAACGCGGGCCGAACAGGGGTTGTAGAGTAAGATCCTGAGAGATCAGCGGATGAAGCGTAGAGATAGGGGTGGCAGAGACTGTCTTGATGCCGAAGCAGAGTGGCATATAGACGTTCGCCACCCATAATCTCTCGATCATGCAATGAGTTCAATAGCCCAGCGTTGTCCACGGTTATCCAATACCCTTCATGTGGAGGTGGACAACTGGCCTATTGAAGCTCATTGCGCCTCTCTCCGGAGAGGAAGGTACCCCGAACCGCATCCATGCTGGACTTCCGGCCGATGCGCTAGAGGGGTGCCAAATCGACAGCCACCAATCTATAATCACATCCGCCCGGAACATAACATGGAGTGTTATGGTTCGAGATTTGTTTAACATGGGGTGTTATGATTTGGGGTGTTCAGCGGAACATCCGAACTAGATCGGGTGGCAAGGATCGAGGAGGCCATAACGGCTGGTAGCAGAACCTAAAGGAAGAAACGCTGAATAACATTCTAAGGCAGTTTTTTGGGGTTCTCGGGTCTAGCCAGGGGGTGTTGCTTTTATAGCCTTACTTAGAAGCAATCCAAGGGCTGAGATGAACTTGCGCATTTATTGGGCAGTTGGAGGTTGAAACAGTTTCCCGTTTTAAAATTCAAATGCAAATTCATGGGAAAAAGTTCTGCAGTTTTCTGACTGCATGATAAGACTGATGCGCAGGGTTTGGTTTGCGAATCAAACCGAATAGGGCTTGGTAAATGGGCTCATATCATTAAACTTAGTAAATGAAATACATCAAGCCAGTTTTTACGGGCTAAGGCCGAAACTCATATAGATGCAGGCCCAACCGTTTGATGGTGGCCTTGGTCTTGCCTACCCCACGATCAAACTCAGCTGTTTCCCTCTTTGCTCGCGTCCGCTCCTCTTGTAGCTTACTCCCCAGGGCTTTCTGTTGAGTTATTTCATTGGCGCGCTGGATTTGTTTCTGGCGGAGGAGGGAAATTTGCTCTTCAAGTCTAGCTATCTCAGCCGCTTCGGGGTTGCTAGTAGCCAGGGCAACCAAATCTTTGTAGGCACGAGCAGCATCCGCGAAAGCGGTCTCAGCTCCCTCAAGCTTAGCATGCTGAGTAGACCGGACAGGCAAACGCTCGTGCAGGCTCCTTAGCTCCGCGGGCAGCCGGAGGAGAGAAGCGTTAGCTTCAGCTTGGACCTCGGGAGGCAGTTGCTGGAAGTGGCCTTTGAGTATCTCGAGGGCAGAGGAGAGCTCGTCCGCCACTTGAACATCGGCAGGGTCCCTCTCTCCTAAGCGTTCCAAGAATCCCCACGCCTTCTGTACCTCTTCAGGTTCCTCTTCTGGGCTTCGAGGAGAAAGGAAAGGGTCTTCGGCCAAGAGGGAAGCAGAGTCAACCTGCTCCGGAACCGCTGAACCCGATCCGCCAGGGGTCGCGGATGGCTGATTCAATGGAGACGCCGCGACCAGACTTTCGGCGATTGGGGCCTGCGGCAGGGAAACTTGTGCAGTTACAAGTCCCACAGGTTCCGCGGGACCAGAGCCCGTTGCCTGCGGGGCGGAACCGAGGGTCTCCACATCATCATCACTATCATCCACCTGTTTATAAAAAGGGGTTAGGAATGGTTCTAACTAAGAAAAATATCTCTTCAAGTGGATTTTACACCACATACCTCAACAGCCGCTGAAACGGGGATTTCCTCTGGCTGACTCAGAGGAGAGCCCTGCTGCCCTGCTTTTCCTTGCTGAGCTGTATCAACGGGAGCGGCGGCAGGGGTTGGAGTTGGTTCAACCTGGGGGGCAGCATCCACCACCAGCGGGGTGGCATTCTCGGTTGCCACTATCTCTTCTTCCACCTGCTCATAATCGAGGAGGATTGGAAGCAATTCAGACCAAGGGAGGTACCAATTTAGAGCATAAGGGATATATACCTCCGTCAACGGGGTCTCTTCGGGCAGAGGAGATCCGGGCCACCTTGCTGGTGATGGCCGATCGGCTTCGATACAAGAGTCAGCAGGGGTTGAATCTTGTTCAACCTGGGGGGCAGCACCGGCCAGAGACTCCGCACCGGCTAGAGCCTCTTCCTCTGCCGGAGATAGGACATCTGCAGGGGAGGACGGCTCGTCAGCAGCTGGTTGGTCTGCGCCCCGAATCGGCTCCTCCTCTTCTTCTCCTTCTTCTACGTCCTCTGCGGCCCCGTGCTCTTCCTCCCGAGTCGAATCTGAGGTCAGCGGATGGGGAGTTGAAGAACTGCCAGGAGCGCCACATAGCATGAGCAGAGGCCTATCGGTTGGGGCCTCCGCCATGGTAGCATCTGGGTTTTCCTCCGCCTCCGGTCCAGCTTCTGCAGCAGCACGGAGAGTCAAGACGGGTTGGATAGAACTCTGATTAACTGCGAGGGCTAGGCTGGAGGAAGTACCTGCAGCAAGACAGCGCAGAGGAACAGGTTGAGGAAGACTATCGCCGCAAAGCTCACGAATGCAGAAGTCCAGATAGTAATCGTCGGAACTAGAGGAACCTGGTTCTTCGGAAGGGTTAGAGGACTCACCAGAGGAGAGCTCTATTACCGCAGGAGCTCGGCTGGTGGCGGCGGCGGACGAGGAGCGCTTCCTCTGAAGTATCTGCAGGGAGGGATAGAGATGGGATATCTACGTTATGTAGGTATCTGTTTGAGCTCATAGTTAGAGACGCAAGAGGAAAATGGAGCTTTAAAGAGTACTTACGGGTATGTCCTCCTCCTCATCTGATTCCTCATCCGCCTCAACAATAGTTTTGCTCTTCTTGGGGGGCGGAAGAGCTTTGCATTCGGCCTTCCGTTTTCCTTTGTCCATTGGGGTTTGCTCAATAGCCTAGTTTATTAAACAATCGAGATTACGCGAGAATCATGGGCAAACCGAAACAGTAGTTTCAAATGGGGGCATATTACCTTTCTTAGGGGCGGGTCAACGTATAGGGGACCGCCGTGTAGCACCTCTTGGTCAGCTGGGGTAAGTTGCCCACCCCGAAGGTGAAAGAATCTTCGGAAGTAGAAAACGGGTGGTTGGCGGAAGAGCGGGCTTCGCATGCGCGACCACCAGACGCGATAGGGGCCAGTTGCGTCCGTGGAGGCCTGCAGGTTAGGGTAGCAATCTTCGTTATGTATGATGAGAAGCTGCAGGCATGAATTGTCACTGGCACTTGAGGGTCTTTTGGACTTTCGGCTATTCCTCCACGCTGAGAAAAGATTCAGACTTCTCAGCGGCGGATAGGGCAAGGTTTGAATAAGACCAAACTGCCGTGCAAAGAAGTGAGGCGCGTAGAGCTCATGGCTCGGATAGCCTTTCTCACTACAGAGGAGTGGCAGGTCCGCCATGGAGACGCAATGGATGAAAATCCCTCGGCCTTTAGCTGCCTGAAGACTGTTAGGGAGAAAGCCTCGGGCTAGTCCGCGGGGATACTTCACGTGGATCAGCTGCTGTGCCTCTGTAAAAAATTCCCGAGCGGATGTGTTGAAAAAGATGTCGAGGCAGATGGCATAGCTGAGTTCGGGATCAGCGGCACAGCCGGCATACTCTTGCCCCACAACTTGGTCAGGCCTAGGAGCTCTCTTCGTGGCCGGAGAAAGTTGGGGAAAGTACATCTGGCACCAGATATCCAAGATCCAGAGCGGACCAGATTGTGCACAATTCATGGGCACGGCGGATATCTGGTGCAGACAGCGGTAGAGGTGTGCTAGAACGCATTGGGCAAGACCAATCTCTTGGCCGGAATAGATCACCTCCGCCATACGGTGGTAGTGCTTGGTCATTTTGTTGGTGGTGGAGCAGAACACGAATTTGTTTAGCCAGAAGGCCAGAAAGGCTATCCCGCTGAGCCTGTCGTCACCCATCTGGGAGGTTTCCTTCCTCCACTTTTCAAACCCACTGGGCTCGAATCCCCAAACAAGGCTAGAGGGAGATGTCCTTTCGGGGTAGTAGCCCTCGTCGAAGGCTACAGAGCCGAGAGGGAACCCGAAGCCGGCGTAGAGGTCTAGCAGGGTCACGGAGGCGTGACCGAATTGGAACTCGAAGGCATTAACCGTGGGGTTCCAAAGGCTGATCAGCGGAACTAGGGCGCACCTGTTGCCTCCTTTTGGGCTGAGGCTGAAGCAAAGCTTGATTGCATCAGCGACCCCGGCTTTCTTCCAAATTGCTCCGTCGAGAGGAAGCCGTTCTTCATACCAGGTGGTCATGTAGGACCTAACCAGAGGCCAGGCGGAGTGGTTTACGGTGCATTGGTGAGCGTCTTTTTGAAAATTTGGGCACTCCGCCGGTTCTTCAGAGCGGAAGAGCGCCGGCAGCGGGCGCGCCGGGCTGTCGAGCATCTGATGGGCTCCGTTGTTATCATCAGGATGATAGGCCACCACAAAGGGACCTAAGGTGGCACATTCCTCATGGGGAAGACTAAGATGGGTCCGGTTCTCCTCTGCTTCAGAACATTTGAGGAGGGGGAGAAGTTGAGTCTGGGCTTGTTCCGCCAGGGGATAGCGGATATCAAAGTTCTTTTTGGGAGCCATCAGTCTCAGATCTGGGTTTCTTCTGATTTCGGGCTAGGAAAGAGGAAAGCAAGGTAGTACGAAGGAGAAACCGAGGGGTCTCTGTTGGAATTTATAGGAATCCGAAAGGGGTTCTTGTTTCGTGAGGCGCTGGGTTTCGCAGCAACCAAGGGTTTTAGGTGAACAGTGTTACCGTTTCGAATTGGGGAATCGTGATTGGCGAGGAAACCGCGCAACAGTCCAGTTATTTATTTAATGGCGATTGAGGTTCAGTCTCTCTTCTATCTCGCTATACCTCAATATCGGAGACTGGGGGGCAATGTTTGGACCACAATTGAATTTATTTCAATTGGGCTTTCGCCCCAAGGCCCAGTAGGGGTTTTTGATCAGATTCAAACCCATGGAAATCGGGTTTTCCCGCTTCAACCAAAGAGGTTGATCTCGAGGGAGAACGTGGTTGCTTCCTAACCCGATTGGGGTTGTTTCGTAACAATCCATCAGTGAAAATATTTGTTAAGATTGAGAAGCAATGTAGCAATGATTTCACTACCTACGCTGGGCTATCAATCACTAACAACTATGAGCCACGCTGCACCATGCTTTAGGGAGGTTGTTAGAGGAACCGGCCATACTGCGCAATGATGAGTGATGAACAGTAACAGCAGCATAACAAGCAAGGTCAAGACGTGTTGCTCCGATCTTCGAAGCTTCAATACCAACTATACCTCTGATAATATCTTCGCTGATTTGATGGGAAGCAGGGTAGGGGAGGACATTCCTAATGAGTCTCAAGGATCCGCCAAACTGGAGTTGACAGCCCTAGGGGTCCTTGAGTCATATAAATATGAATCTGCCGGCATCTGGAAAAAGGTTCTCAACCAAAAACAAACAACCACAAGTTCTAGCGCAACGCTAACTTGCCAAAGCCTCTCCGGAGCAACTCACGCAACCCGCCTCCGCCCCACGATCGATCTAATCTCGTGCTTGTGCCGAGCGCTTTGCTGGGTCTACTCACGCAACTCGCCTCCGCCCTACGACGGATTCAACCTCGTACTTGCGCCGAGCATTTGCTGAGCCTCACGCAACCCTCCTCCGCCCTCTTACGATCGATCTAATCTCGTACTTGCGCCGAGCATTTGCTGAGCCTCACGCAACCCTCCTCCGCCCTCCTACGATTGATCCGCTCTCGTACTTGTGCCGAGCGTTTGCTGAGTCTATCGAGTCAGTCCGCCACCCCCGGTGGCAATCGAGTCTGTCAGTCCGCTACCCCTGGTGGCAATCGAGTCGTCACTCCGGTGGCACACCCGTGGTCTTGGAACAGCTCTGCTTTGCTTCTCCGGATCAGAGTAAGATCCTCAATCCTCAAGGGGTTGGGAAGAAAATCCTGGTAGAGAGTTCTATTCAGGTCTTGTTCGAGCCCTGTACGCCGGCTTAGTCAGCGCCCGCGTAACAGTCGCTTGACCAGGAAGTCAGAGTCGAATTGGGAGCAGACGAAGCGACTCGCTCAGGGGGTCGCGCGCAATCGAGTGGCACCGCTCCAAGGGTGCTGGCACGCCTAAGCACAACACAGAGACACAGCAACCGACCACAAACCAAACGACCGTGCTGACTGTTCGCCGGGTGCTGAACCCCCCACGAACAATCTGATTCTCTTCTTGATAAATTTTTCAACCCCAATTTGCCACTCGTTGGACTTAAATAGAGACTGGTCATGACTTATTATCCCGCACATTGACTATAGCTAAGTTCGCTGGGTGAGAGATCTATGTCAATTCCCAGGAACGACGAGTCTGTGGGGAGTAGAGATCGTTTTACTTGAATCATTTGTCGCCTATTTAAGGCAGTGAAATCGACTTCTTGCATCTATATTCTTCACCCCACCAATTAACCCTTGACTTCCTTCATCGGATGTCCCTGAAGGACACTCTTCGGGTGCCAGTTAAACAGGGTTTCTGCCTTTTTGGTTCACAAAAATATATTTTACGAAGTTTTGCATTTTTGGAATATCTTTAATTTTAGACCAAACTAAATTATATATGTCAAGCTATCGTCTTCACTCTCTTGTCACTGCATGTTATCTTCTTTAAAATTTCGCCATTTAGATTGTCTGAATTTTTTTAAGTATTCACATGTATGTGATACCTATATTTACAAATACGACAACAAGTTTGTTGTTATTGTGATAAAAATGATCATGTTTTAAGTAATTGCAGTTCTATTATAAATAATTATTACATTTACAACATTTTTACAAGATTTTAAACAAATTATTGTCAATATGAGGTAATTTTATTTAATTAGTTATAAAATAATTATATGATAGGTAATTTTATTCAATTATTTTAGGCTACATTTGTTAACACCATTTAAATAACAAGAAAAAGGTTGGCTCTCACTCTCATGTCTCTCTCATCTCTAGTTCTCTCTTTCTCTCGCAGCTCTATAAATAGGGATAGCCAAGCTGCATTGTGTACTCACTCACAAATCACTTCCTTCATACAGATTATCGTCGAGCAAACTAAGAGAGAGATCGATGGCATTCTCAAAGACTATTTTTCTGGTTGCCCTTGTCTTTGCTGTTCTCCTCATCTCTTCTGAGGTCTCAGCTTTTCATCATGGTGAGTGATGATATTCTTCCTTTATCATTGATGAAATGGGATAACTCAAGTAGTAAAAGAGCCCTATTACCTAAGAAATAGGTTATTAGGTCCTGAGTTCGAGTCACGACAGGAGTATGTAAGCTCTTAAATCTTTTTTTTTTTTTTTTTTTTTAAAAAAATCTTCCTTTCTGATTAGGGTATTCTCAACATTTCAATGTGTGACTAAAATGCATTACGTTTCGGGCAACTCAGCACCACATGACTATTAACTGCAAAATTATTCAGATACTGATCGAGCATATTCTTGTTAGAAAACCATATCGATCTTGGTTTTTCATTTACTATGTAACAATAGCAAGCTGTACATAGCTGATATTGTTCCCTTATAACATATTATCTTTATATTTGAATACAGAAGACCACCATCACTACGCCAAAGGTCCTTCCAGGCGACCGGAGAAAAACAAGGAAGGCGACTACAGAACAGCCGTACAAGACAATTTGCGACTGGAACGTAGTCGCTTATAAGACGTCGCAAGCAACATGTAGCTATATCTTAAAGGCGACGGGAATAGATACCCAGTCGCTTTTACCTCACTCGCTAGCGACTGGAATACAATGTGGTCTCTTAACAGGTGTCCCAATTAGCGACTGGAATACCCTGTCGCTAGTAACGTTAGAGTGACTAACTTGGGTAGTCGCTATCCTTGTTAGAGCAACTGGCTTTTGTTGTCGCTGAGTGTGTTAGAGCGACAGAGGTTTAGCTCGTCTCTTAAATGGCCATTGAAGCGACTGATTTATGTTTCTTAGTCGCCTGAATCAATTCCCTGTATTGCAATGCAGGGCCTGTATCTGTAATGCCCAGTTTTGTGCAAAAAAACCTGCATTATTCCAAAAGCTTTCACAGCAACATTCAACTCAACACAGCCAACAAATCTCACACACAAACATTGCATTGACATTAAATAGAGTTTAAAACATTACATTGTCTTGAAACTCAATATCCATTACAAACCAACACAAACTAACCCAAATATGACCTAAACACTAAACTAGAAGCCGCAGCAGACCCCTCGGCTCGTTGGTGATGAAGCAACAACCAAATAAAGAGACTAAGTGTTAGAGGGTGAGGGGTTGTCATTGGAGGTAGTACCTTCTTGCAATTGGGATTGCTTCTCCAAAAGTTTGGCCACAGCAAGAGCCACTGCTGCATTTGTTGCTGCATTTGTTGCTGTATTTGCTGCTGCATTTCCTCCTGCATAGCGTTCATTTGCTCTTTAACTCGCTCCTGCACTTTTGCCTCCACGATGGCATCTACGTCAACACGGGAGACACCTCCTCTCTTCTTGGGCTCTCGCCTCATGTATCTGCCGAGTCCTCTATATGTTGTGCCCTTTCCTTCACCAACTCGTGCCGTTATGACACTGAGCTGGGTTTCAACAGGCAGTGCCTCTCTAGCTTCAACGTCCGGGTGGTCTCTACTCCACTGGTCGACTTTCTCTTGAACCTCCCGTTCTATTGCCTCCTACAACATTACAGAAGAGCTAGCGTTAATTACGTGATACAAAGAGAATATAAAACATATGAATGAATCTTAGTTTAGTTTTAGGTAATTACCACGTATGTAGCGCCAATCTTATCCTTGGTGTATGCATCCTTAAAGGCTGCGACCAAGGGGGCTGCATGTCCCGCTAACGCATGCTCCTGTGCCCGGTAACTAATTGCAGTGGTCTCCGAATGGTGGTTCATCCGGGTGGGAGCCCTTCGGATACTCTTCATCCTCAAACTTAACTCCTGAACATAAATCAAATCAAGGATGAGTGGTGTTAAACTGGTTTCAGCAAAGGTGTTAAATCAAGGATGTACATATACTTGTTAATCCTGGTCCTAGCAATTTGCATAAATATATCGAGGCAACTGAGTTTACCTTATTCTCGTCACTGCTGAATTCATTGACCAACCACTCCCACTCTTTAGGCCGTTTAAGGAACTCCAATGGAACGTCAGGCCCGAATTTTTCCCAATGCCTTCTGCAATCGTGCTTCCAATCCTTGAACTGAGAAGCTGCCACATCTTGAACCCATTGGAACTTGCCATCGTGTTGAAGGTCGATTGCATAGAAGCCCTACAGTTTAATCAAGGACAAATATTAGTAATAGTATACGTGTAATAGGTTGAAAAGTAGAAGAACATATAAAATATTGGACACTTATTGCAATGTAGGAGTACACAATGCCCTTGAAGTCATGATCAAGATCGCCGTAAACGGAGGCAAGCATTGGTACGTCATCCTTCACCTTCATGCCAATGTCACGGGACAGTTGAGCTGCGACTTTTTTATCGGCAGGCATGTTGTGCTTATCGTCCCACTCCACAACAATTTTGGCTTTGGTAAGGCGCACCATCTCCTTCGTCTTCATACCGACCACCACACCTCTTTTTCTTTTGGGTGGTCCAGCTACACAAAATAGGGGACAAGTTATCAAATCAACATCATTAATATAATGCATAAACACTTATCACTCCATCACTAAGACACAAAGTGTGATAACTTGATGAAAAGAAGTTAATTGAGTTGAAAAAATAGAAAATGCGAGTCTCTTTGATAAATATCATATCAAATTGGAAATCAAGCCCTTGAGAAGAACAATGAAAATTAAAATGAAAAATAAATAAATAAATAAATAAATCATTCTTTCAAATAAAACCAAATACTTAAAATCACTAACTAGCTGGGTTCATTAAAGATCACTAACTAGACCATTAGTCATCCACTCATTCTGTGTGCTAATTTCTCATGTGAAAGAAGAGCGAGTGTTGATATCCACTCATTTTGCATTATTTCTCAATTAGCCAATCAGCTAATGTGTCACCGTTGGAGATAATGGATGAGAAACTAGATATTTTTTATTTTATATATATCAAAACCTTCAAGACAATGCTAGGTTTTTTTTATATGGCTTCATGATTTCATCTCTTATTTCAGAAGTCTTACATATTTCAGAATTGTCTAAACAGCAATTGCAAGGAAAAAATAGAACACCAACGTACAATAGGTTTAAGTTAAACTCTATAAAAACGATGTTTTAGATAGCTGCAACTGCATATCAAGTGGCAAAATAGGCATGGTGTTCTAATTTCAGAGTTTTATACCAAAGCCTGCAGGTATTTTTTCTCTGCGCACTATTATTACATTAGAAAAAATGTGGTACATTACTGATCATTCAGATGAAATTTAAACCATATGTAAGTCACTAAACCTGAATTCGGATTCATATTAAGGTCCGCGCGCATTGTTAATTATAAACTTGCATTCTAGACATGAGACATCAGGACTTCATTTATTAACATATAGTTTGTTCTTTCAATTACTCCCAATATCACATAGTTCAATTGAATCTAACTTATGATTGAAAAAATGAAGATAAGACGCTTCAATATTCCAAATTCCTCACGAGTCATACACGAAGACTATCTAATCAAACAATCAGATCGAAGAGAGGATGCTGAGATAAGTATAATTTTCTATTGATGAACTATATACAATGAACTATATTCCAAATTCCTCATGAGTGATAGGAGCACAATGTGCGACGATATTATATGTTTTTACCCTCATTTATGCTTTGTTTAACCCTTATTTGTCTAAGATAAAGTCATAATATATTTTAGTGTTAATTTGGTAGAGTTTGGCGAAAAGTTGGTTAAGAATCCGAAAAATGACTAAGTTTGAGGAATCTGAAAAATAATGTAAGTTGTCTTTTTCGTGATTCTGAGATGAGTAAAAATACGATCTTTCCTTGTCCGAATTTAATGAAATTTGGTGTGCTTATTATTCATATACTGAGGAATGTTGTGCTAAAATTTCAGATCAATCGGAGTTCAGGAAGTCACCCAAAAGATGGCTGCAACTTGGCAGTCCGAGCAAACCAATCCATGGACTTCCAGGATTTTCCTGGGACTGTGTCCCAACTTCGAAAAATCATTCCCGACGACTCATAAGGATTTGATCAAACTGTTTTATATGGAGGTAGCTATGTGTGTCTAGTTTCTCTAGGACTTAGAATCGCATCAATCGGAGCTCTGAGGAGGAAGTTATGCCGGATTTACTGGAGTAAGGTCATTCTACCGGGAAAACAACAACTTTCCCGGTTGCACAAGGAAAGCTTTCCTTTGGACTTTTGAAGTATGGATCGGATATTATGGACCTAAAGATATATCCATACTAACTTAATGAGAAGATTCAAGTCCAAGATAAGGCCAAGAAGAGTCTAGAAGAAAAGAATTCAGATAATAAGAGAAAGAAAAAGAATCCTGATTAATTTCGGGAAAATTCCTGTGCACGTCTCTCAACTTTCACGGACTCTCCCGGACAGTTCACAATGAATCAGAATTCGAGCCTTATATGGACAGAAAGCTACGGGAGTCTAGTTTCCAACCCAACTGGAATCACCTCAATATCTATTGTCTAGAGAAAGATATTTCATAATCTTCACTCGAAGGTCAAATCTGCCAGCAGGATAAGTTTGAAAAAAACTAGGTTTTGTAACCCTAGCTGCCTCCCTTGCCTCTATAAATACCACAACATAATTTCAGAATAATCATCTTCTCTTCCTCACTTAAACTTGCCGAAACTCTGTCGAATTCTCTCCAAAAATCCTCACCAAGAACATAGCCGAACCATCTTTCACCACCTTTCATAAAATCATTCCAATCATCAACACCAATCCACTTGCCGAATTCTTCAACAAGATTGTCACTTGGATTGTAATTTTCGATGGCTTTAGTTTCTTTGTATTTATACATTAATTTGTCTATGAATTATGTATGGATTCTTGGTTCCGATTTTGGTTTTGTTAATTATTCATGGGATTTCTGAATTCTTGTTATATTGTTTGGTTTTCTTGTGTTTAATTACCAAATTATGCTTGTGATTTAATTGAATATGGTATGATGGGCAGTAGGTTTTTGCATGTTTTCTTGATTTAATTAGGTTTATTTCCTTAATTCGTGTGCAACCGAAGGAGATGTCTAGATACATTCGAAAGGTTATGAGTGTTGTCTAGATGTTGAATTCACTTGCCGATTTAATACATGTTGGATCATACGCGAAGTTGGTTTTAATGTGTATTTATCTAAGGGCTAGAGTAATTCTGGAAATTTACATGTCGAAGTGGGATGAGTGACGCCATACCTGCTAACATGTTCCAATTCGACATATTGTGCTTATGTGTTATTTGTGTTTAATTTCTACGCGAAGTGTTGTTAAACCGATTAGTACCATGTTTAGGATTATACGCGAAGTTAATTCTAAATACTTGTGATGTTTTGAATAATTAGATATACCGCGAAGGCTCTAATTAAATTGGAACTTAGTTGATCTTGAATACGATATTTGCTTGATGCCCCTATTACTTGTTTTAATTTCGTTGCATGTGTAATGAGTCTTGTGTTTTGTGATTGTGTGGAAGATGTTGATCAATTGTAAATAATAATTTAGGATTTAAATTTGTAAAAATCAGTAGGTAATTAGATTAAAATTCGACAAACCCCCTTATGTGCAACACTTTGTGTGATTGAAAGCCCTTGATTTCCCCGGATAGAACGATCCCTACTTGTCCTAACTACAATTGATAAAAGAAGGGTATTATGTGTATGAAGTTGTTTTGCAGGTACTTTGTGTTTGGATAATGGCTCCATCAATGAGTCATCCATTAGTCATTGAAAGCTCATAATATAGTAACTAGCTGGGTTCATTAAAGATCACTAACTAGACCATTCCTGCAACATTTAAGATCAAAATTCCAGTATTGAGCCAAGAAAGACATGATATATTACTCACTATTGAGCCAAAATTCCAGTATTACTCACTACAAACACATGATATATTGGCAGGAAACTAATTAACCAGTTGGAGAAGTATATATATAGATGCTGTTTGGCACTACTAAATAGTTTAAATGCTGAAACAAAAACATCATCGGAAGTAATATCATCATCACCAACAGCCTTTCAAATGAAACAATTCACTTCAGGTTCCTTCAGTATGATACAAGTTTACAATGACTTTCATAAGTTAATAAGCAGACAAGAACATTCAAACTACAAGAAATGTATACAGTAGAAACACAAATCATCAATTACTTGATGGGTCGACGACCAGATCTTTGCAGCGAATGCTGCGCACCATCGTACCGGCGGTGGAGTCGGTGGTGGAAGCAGAATTCCTTGGAGTGGGAATTATGGGGTAGTTGGAGTGGGAGGCAGAATTCGTCGGTTGTACAGACTGCGGGTTGATTTGAGGACCCAGTTCGAAGTCCAGGTCGATGTCGTCGTTGGGAGTAGAACCAGCAGCGGCAGCGAAGGTGTCGACCAAATCAGGAGCAGAAATAGTCCGAGGTGGTGGGGGTGGTCATGGTGGCTGTACAGGAACTGATGCGGCGGTGGGGCTGGTTTCTGCAGATTCCAAGGTGGTGGCTGAATTGGAAAGCGGCGCCGGCGTTGGTGATCTTCGTTTCCGAAGAGTCGATTTAATAGCTGCATTATCGGCCAGGCGTTGGGCCCTTGTCTTCACGAAATGTGGTTTAACGTTCTTCGGAGGCATTTTGTGATTTCGGGTGATTTTGGGGATTTGGGCTAAAATTGGGGGTTAGGGTTTGAGAAATTGGGGTTAAGGGATGAGGGAAGATGATGAGTGTGAGAAGATTGGGGATGAAATTAGGGTTTCTGGGTTTGAGATCGAAGAGTGAGAAGAGAGTGAGGAGTGAGAAGAGGAAGACTGAATTTTCTGAAATTGGGTTTTAATTGAACCCTATAGGCGACGGCAAAATAATAACCCCGTCGCACCATGTATTACGAAATGTAATTTCAAATTTTGGCTGAAAATTTTCGCGGAAAAATTTTCAAAACTTTAGAGCGACTAATATATACAACTTAGTCGCCTCACATACTCTGAAGCGACTTATTTAATAACATAGTGACTTTAAAACTTGCGAATTGAAACAAATTTATAATTACAAAGAATGGTTATATGCAACGGCCCTCCGATTGAGTCTAATACCCCTAATCTATGACAACTACACATAATGAGAGTTGTGGTTCAAATTAGAACCGAAACGGAGGTTGTTAGAGTCGCGGTCAAAGCGTAGTTTTAAAGTCAAAGAGTATACATATGCGATTTCCCGAACGATCCAACGGCAAAATCACACCCGATTCATTCCAAATTTTAACCACATACTCTATAATACGTACGTTCAAAATCTAATGGTCATTTTGTTCAAATGGATTACCTTGATAAATCAAGTTCTAAATGTGAGGTTAAGTTTCATAACCGTTTCATTGAGTTAAGAGAGTTAGTGTTTGTTATTAATTAAAGGCGCTATATGCTACCGACATCCGATTGAGAAATTGGCCGGGTACTCATGAGATATGATTTGGGCATAAATCTCATCCCCAGACAACGACCGCGGTGGCTACCTTTCCTCAACCTTCCCATTAAACTTATCTGCTGCATAACGCCATTTGTGGCATGCGCCTAACCACCGACGATGACCCTGGTATGCCATCCTCCCTGTCAAGTTATTTGCATCAACATTATCCAAACAGAGGGGACATGCTTTGTATCCTTTAGTTTGGATGCCTCCTAACATCCCTAATCCCGGAAAGTCGCTGATAGTCCACATCACTACTGCTCTCATTCTGAAAGTTCTCTGCTCATGTACATCATAAGTCTAAATTCTAGTACTCCACAACATCTTCAGCTCATCGATCAATGGTCTCATAAAGACATTCAAACACTTTCCCGGAGACTTTGGACCAGATATTAACATAACAAGCATGTTAAACTCCTTTTTCATTGCCATTGAAGGAGGCAAGTTGTAAGGCATCGCCACAATAGGCCAACTGCTGTGAGAGAGACCCGTCTTTCCAAACGGATTAAACCCATCAGTGGCTAGTCCGAGTCGCACATTCCTGATCTCGCGAGCAAAATCTGGAAATGACCTGTCGAACTCTTGTCATGCTTCCCCGTCTGCTGGGTGTTTAAGAACTTCTGGATCTGCCATCCTTTCCCCGTGCCACCGCATGTCCTTTGCTGTGTGAGGTGACATGTACAGACGTTGCAACCTCGGTGTAAGAGGAAAGTATCGAACCACCTTCTTTGGAACCCTCGTACCGTCCTCTGTGGATCTCCATCTAGACTCCTCGCATATGTTACATTTGTCGAGGCCTGCGTCGTCTTTGTAAAACAACATACAACCATGCTCGCATGCGTGGATGATCTAATAACCCAAACTCATGTCCTTCAGGATCTTCCTCATAGCCCGATATGAATCTGGATACTTGTTTGGTTCTAGGAGGAGATCTTTGATATACTGACAATTTTGATCAAAGCTTTTGTCTAACCATTTATTCTCTATTTTCATCTTCACTGCTTTCAGGATGGTGGTCAAAACAGTCTCCTTACTACCCTCGTACACCGGAGTCTGAGCTTCAGTTAAGAGTCTGTTATACTTCTCAAAAGCATCTTTAGCAATAAGGTCTAAATGATCAACATCATCAACAAAGACATCCCCTAAACCACTAACATTATGTTCTGTAGCCCACCTATCCATAAATGGGAAAGTGTCGTACATAATGCCCATGGTTGGGTTCACAGCAAAATCAGTGGTCACGTGTGTACTAGAAGAAGCCCTCTCTGTAACAATCTGCTGTCTTCGGTCATACATAGAGGGAATGTCTGCACGCTCACCGTGCTCTTCCCATATAGTATAACCACTCATAAAGTTGTTATTCCACAAATGATGAAACATGTCAGATAATGGCAGAGGAACCCATTGTAACTGACATTTTTTACACGGG
This sequence comes from Potentilla sterilis, assembly GCA_963682095.1. Classification (NCBI taxonomy): domain Eukaryota; kingdom Viridiplantae; phylum Streptophyta; class Magnoliopsida; order Rosales; family Rosaceae; genus Potentilla; species Potentilla sterilis. Next base: position 34,647,071 of record OY821759.1, on the reverse strand, counting down.
CACTTGTGCAATTTCGGTTCGGTCTTGCAATTGGAGGCAGCAAAATTACAAAATTCTGTTATCCCATCAAGAAACCTTTTATCACCTCTACATAATACCATCCAACTCTTATCCCCTTGGTATGCCATCTAGAGAAGAATAATTTCACAAATAATGTATTAATAATTGCCAAATTTTGTCAAATACACTACAATAAAACTTTCAAAATATTCTATATAATGATACTATAAATTTAACTATGCACATATTAATTATACCAAAAACCTAAATTCTCAACCAAATTCCTTAATAATTCTAACACTAATTCACTAATCAACCACAAATAAACAAAAAGTCATCAATTTAAATTACACTATCCACTATATATATATATATATATATAAATATTTCAACATTTTCTTACTCTAAGAGTCTAAATTTGAATGTAAACATATTATAACACAAATATGTTAAAAAACACAAAAACTATACAAAATCTATCACAAATTAAAGAACCCAATCGTAAATTACACACAAATACATCAAAATATGAAGATCAAACCCAAAATTTCAAAACCTACAATCAATATAGTAACACAAAAAATGGTATTTAAGATGAAAAGGAGAGATCACACTAACCTTCAAAGCAATTAGAAGTGGAGACCCAACCTTTACAACCCCGAAAGAGAAAAAATCACTAATTTTCAGCAAAATCGCAACAGAGCTGCATTTTTTTGCTTTCCAGTATTTTACAGTTCTGAAAAAATTGCGACGTAAAAGATATATGTGACGTAACAAGTATCACAGTCGCTCTAAAGGCGAAAGCGACGGGATTAATATTGCTACGGAGAAAGGGGCACGGCAGTTTCAGTCGCTTAGAATGGTTTAAGGCGACCGGTAACGTCTCTGTCGCTTATTATCGTGCACAGGTGCGACATGTCGTATTTCAGTCGCTCTACATATTGTTAAGTGACTTACCTGTTTCCCTTGACTTTTCCTCGTCGCTTGACGAGGAACATGGCGTAGTGCATGATCATGGACATGGTGGGCATGGAATTGGGTGGCACGGATGGCAAGGTGGAAATGGATGGCATGGAGCACACGGAGGACTCGGATGGCACGGTGGACACGGAAAGCATGGAGGACACGGTGGCCATGGAGGGCACGAAGAGCATGGACCTGGTGCTCATGAAACTAAGAATTGAATAATCGTTTCCGCGCTGCCTCGCCTACTGTCAGGCGTGTTAGCTGCATAAGTATTATTAGTATGATGAACTATGAATAAGCACTAGCATGTGAAATAAAGTCGTGTTGGTTGAGTAGTAATCCTTACACTCTCAATCAAGCATCGATCGGCAGGTTATTACTGCTCAGGTTTATCGTCGTGTACGTACTCTTAATGTCTAATGCATGCCTTGGATTGGATGGGGTTGTTATGTACTAAAATTTGCAGGTAATGTATAGAGAAAAATATGTGTGTTAAAACTTACAAAACAAGTTTAAATTCGAAGAAAAATCCCATAAAACGAGCCATGCATGAAAGCTGAGAAGTTCGTAGCAAAATATAAGTGATAATCAAAATGTAATTGTCGACAGCAGGCGTGATTGAAATCAATGGCTGTACGTTAGCTAAATCTCATCTTCTTCTGCCATAGAGCTTTAGAAGTCGATCCCATTGCGCCATTAGGTTTCTGATTCAGCATTCTTCCCACCAGGGACGGAGGATAGTTGTCAGTTCTCTGGGCTATAGCCCAGACACTTTTCTTTCTTCCGTGCAAATATAGGTAACTAGGTATATATTAATATATATATATATATATATATATATATATATATATAAAGTGAAGAAATATTTATTTTTTGAGAATTATTAAGAATCGACTCCGAAATAAGATAAAAGTAGAGTTTCTTGATGATTACATGTTGGTTCATATTGAAAGAAAATTTGCTGATAGTGTTGACAATGAGTCAATTATGGATGAATTTGCTACAAAAACTCGTAGAGTAGAACTTAAGATTAGGTCGGATTGACATTTAAATCAATGTTTTGTATATGTAGTAACGGAGTATGTTTAATTTCATTATATGACTTGGATTGCACAAGTATTATTTTTCATATATTTAAAAAAATTGATCAGAGAAAATTTTAGCCCAGACAGTTTTGAAATCCTGGCTCCGTCCCTGCTTCCCACAAGATACAAGCTCCTCCCCCGATGCACCAACTTCTACTATTCAGCGCTATCAGAAAGAGAGCCAGTGCTGCCAACAGCGCCGCTGCTTATGTCTTGAATTATAGAGATGCAATGGAATTTGCACGAGTTTGAAGGAAAACTAGAATGAAACCTCTCAATCCTAGCAGTGAAGCTAGCTAAGTTTTCAGCAGTCAAATGTATGTAACAAGAGAGAGGCCTTCCCGTACCTTAATTTTGCCAGAAAGATATGTGGCCATTAAACAAAGAACAAATGAAACATTTTTAACTCATAAAGACATATTACTAAAATAATGACTAGATTTAGAAGGTACGTAATCTGCCGACCTCATGTATAGTATGCACTAGGGCTGGGCGCGGACCGAGCAGAGTCTAAAATTCCCAAAGTTCGACCCCCGCGGTCTGAGCCGAGTCGGGCTTTTTTGAAGACGAGGACCAGCCCGAGACCGAGTCTAACGGGCCGAGCCGAGCCTTCAGGCTTTTTCGGGCCCTAAACATGTGGAAGAGATTGAACTGTACTGATAATCATAAATGCAGTAGCTGAGGAGAGAGGCGAGCTGAGGAGAGAGGCGAAGAGGAGAGGAGAGGGAGGAGAGTAGGAGCTGAGCGAGGTCGGGAAGAGAGGAGGGACGAAGGAGGTGGAGACGGAGGAGGTGCAGGGAGAAGGAGGCGGAGATGGAGACGGACGCGGAGGAGCCGGAGTTGGTGGCAACTGACGAGGGAAAAACGAAGAGCTGAAGGCCCGGAGCCAGAGCTGGCGAGTAAGAAGAGGACTCGAGGAGGGGACGGGCGATTGCACGAGTTGGAGGCTTGGAGCCGGAGTCTAGGTTTGGACTTTGGAACTTATTTTATATATATATATATATATATATATATATATATATATATATATATATATATATATGAAAAAGTCGGGCCGGGCCGGGTTTTCGGTCTAGAAAATATTCAAGCCCGAGCTCGGACCGACAAGTAGAAATTTGGGCCGGTCCTTCCTCGGACCGGTCTTAAAATTTTTAGGATTCGACCCGTGTTAGGTTTTTTTTCACCAAATCGAACTAGGTTTTCGATCCTTCGAGCCCAAACGCCCAGCCCTAGTATGCATTAGATGATGTGTCCGCGCTTTGCTGCGGATTTGATCACTCCAGTCGATTTAAGTTAGTTTTTTTTAGTATTTACCACAACGATGTCTATGTTTAACCAAGACTATACCCAAAATCCAAACTGTACAAATGCATGTGTTAGTATTTACACACAAGGAACTTTTCTAAACCCCGCGATTTTTACAGAAACATATCTAGCCTTTGCAATCAAAAGGTGGCCGGTAAAAAAATCTGTGATTTGAATTTGGTGGATAAGTTGATATGGTCTCCAAAGGATCTGTGAAGCCAGCAACAGGATAATGAAGCTGATCTCAATATGGTTATTGTCTGGGGATGTACTTTGTTCTCCCTAAATCAAAGTTTTGGTCTTTAATGGAAGAATTAAGACTACCCTTTGAAACTCATGTCAGTATCATTTTAAACTCAATGTTCGGAGATTAAGATTCCCCATTTTATATCCATATCATCAATCCAAAACACATTTAGAAATTCTGGTTTGCAAATTCCTGATAAAGATTGGAATAACGGAAAACAACATGCAATCATCGGAGAAATTAGCACCGCAGTACTCGGATTTTCCGAATTCAAAGCAGCGGCGGCCGTGGCGGTTGTTCTTGTAAGTCTAGGTCTGATCCCTGAAACAAATTGGGGATGGTTGAATTGAACTGGGTACCTGTTAAATCTACCCGATCTTCGTCGATGCGTTCTGTCAAAAGGAAGAGAAGGAAAGAGACCGCAGCACCGACATGGAACCGAACAACACAACCAATCAGAGATACAGAGCAGAGAGTAAGAGAGCGCAGAAGGGAAAGTGGAGAGAAAATAGACGACAACACCGATATAGAACCCTTGTATATCTTACTCACCGGCTGCATCGTAAATAAGAATGAGAGGAGGGGTAAAAAAGTCATGAACAGTCTATAAATAGTATAACTCCAACTCATCTTTATAGTAAATGAGCTTCAACAATAGCCGAACTAAGATTTTAGAATGGGGTGGGATGAACTTTTTGCTTAAAGTTCTCTAATTTTTTATTTTTTTTTAAATTTTTATATATCACATCTTGGATAAAAACATATCGAAGAACAAGATTACAGACTCAAGAGAGAAAGATCAGTTGTTTGATTAAGAAATGAAGTCCAAGTGCTTTTTTTCGAGGTCTAAATAGAGCATGACTTGGCAAAACCCAAAATGAAAAATAACAAAAGTGAAATAATAGCAAATTGGAAACTTTTTTTTTCTAATGTTGACAAAATCAAGAGAAAACTTGAAATAAATCAAATAATGAATATTAAGGCTTTTGTCGTTGTTTTATGGGATAAATTTAGTTTTGTACCTGTTTGTTTTTCATTAGCTCTCGTGATTTTTTAAGGATAAAATTCAGTTTAGTACCTTAAAGTTTTAAATAAAAATCAAAATGACCCTTTATTTTGAAAAAAAATCAGAATGATCCATAAACTTTCAAATATGATATCCTGAGTCTAAAATTCCAAGTGACCTCGAAATGTGACGTAAACTACTGACAACAAGGACCATACTCCAATATTGAAACCTTCATATAAGATAAAATTGACTATTTGCATATTAAACTTTCTAAATTTGAAATGTAACCTAAAAAACTGGTTGATTGCAAAAAGTAGTAATAAAAAACACATAATTCTAGTCATAATCATAAATATAATACGCATACAAAAGATATAGTCTTAATTAGCCAAATGTGGTTGTTGTTGCCATTTCCAAAATAACAACTTACGTCACATTTCGAGGTCACTTGAAATTTTAAACCCGCAAAATTATATTTGAAAGTTTAGAGGTCATTCTGAGTCATTTTGATTTTTATCCAAAAATTTAGAGTACTAAATTGAATTTTGTCCATGTATTTAATAGTAAATGTGAAACTCTTAGATTCTCACTATGAAAAAAAACAATTAAAAAAATTTTAAAAAAAACGCAATTCTTACCCTACTTTCTATGTAGGCTACGAAAGGCAATTGAAGTGACACGAGGTAACACAGCAAAATACCCTAGGTTTTATGTATCCGACACCTAAATCGTTTCCCTAAGCAGATGTGGAAGAACAGCTTAATCAGGCAGCAAGCCTGCTGAATACTGGTTTGAGAAGCTTTGGTGAGAACCGCGAGCAAAACCATAGGTGCCCTGTTGGCCACCAGGTCGTGGTGCCCTGGGATCACTCATGTTGCTATAAGACATGCGTGGACCAAATTCATACCCAAGCAGTGGTTGGGTTCCTAAGGCATTCATCCTTGCATAATTTGATTCATCCAACCGAGCTTCATATCGCGGCATGACTGACGTGGTCATTCCGTAAGATGCATGGCGAAACGTGGATGGAAATGATCCAACTCGACCATGTAACAAATCCTGACCTGCTATGTAATTACTTCTGTACACATCAGACTCTTGCGGCCCATGATGGTGAAGCTGTGCGTGTATGTCAGACTCTCTCCTCAATGGGTCTTCCATCCCCAAAGAATGTGGTCTATAACCATAGGTATCTGTCCTCTCTCTCCCGTACCCCAAAACAGGTTCCTCCAAATTTGCATCCCTGTAAATAGAGCTAGGACTAGCAAAACTGGACAATCTATTAGTCCAACTTGAATAAGGCTCATCAATGTCATCAGGGATGCTGGCTGTGGTCCTGCCATAAGCAGTTCCAAAATGCATACTTGAACCAGAATTTATGGGCTCAGAATGCCGATATGCTTTTCGCTGTCGCTCATTAACTGGAGACCTTTCCTTCTGAATCTCACTAGAAAAATTGCCGCCATCACGTTTGTTGTCTGGTGACTTCACCACTCCACTCCCTTTCTTTTTTCTGCCACGTTTATTAATCCGGTTCTTCTGGTGACCAGAACGCGCATGGTAACCTCTGTCATCATTTCCCTTCGAGGATCTCTCTTCATGCCCATCACCTGCAACTGCCCCACCAACAAAACCACTAGAATTACCGGTTGGTGCCATGAGATTTTCCACATTTTCATCCTTGTTCTCAACTGAATGACCTAGCGATTCTGAGTTTACATCTTTCCCTGGCCCTTGTAACATAGAAACATGACTAGCCTTTTGAGCAATAGCTCTGTGTGACTCAGACCAATCAGGATGACTCCAAAGATAGAGCGGAGGTGTTGTCACATTCCACTGATCCATTTGCTTGTCATTCTCATCAATAGATCCAGGAAGATAAAAGGACTGAAAGGAGACAAACACAAGTGAGAAGCATACATTTTGACATTCAAATAGTTAACAATCAAATACAAGGGACAGGTAAAGACTTCTCAATTTACCTTTCCTGACAGAAGCCGGTCATCCTCCCATATCAGATCATAAGGTAACCTGATGCGAGGCAACAATTTACACAAATCTGAGTCTGATTTAACGAAAGCAGATAGCATACTCCACATGAATATGCAGACATGTCAGTAAAATTATCTACCTTTTGGTTTCTGGCGGAACAATAAGAATAAGGAGCTTCGGGTTGAAATCAAGAGCCTTAGCAATAAATTGGTTTGCCAAAGATGCGTTAACTCCAAAAGGAGGGTTCAACCCCATGATCTGCTCAAGAAGAAAAGTTATAGAATAATGAAACACTTAGCAAAAAGGTTGAGGAATCAAAATAACTTGATGTCAAAAAAACCAAGCCTCCAGTTCTTACCAATTTATTACGATCGGGCAATTCATGTTTTTGCACAGTCATCCAATCTCTCTTCTCAAAATAAAAATCATTCTGCAAATGTAAATTTACACAAAATATAATGTATCTCAAACTTTTTTTTATTTATTTATAAATAAGCATTTGAATTAGAATACGCAGACGCACAAAGTCCTATTACCCAGTAATCAACTTACAATATAACATGCTAAAAAGACCATTAAATTGACCAAGAATATTCTTGGAGGAAAATGATAATGAAAAATTAAGGACCAGGAGTAAACTCCATCTGCTTGCCTGAATTTCATTTCTGCTATCACTACAAAACCAACAAAATCTAAGCCTACACTCTACAGTATGGTAAAGCATTCATGAACAGCATGGAAGCACATGAGATATACCACACAACCGCTAACAGATCAATTTCATAAAAAATTCCTGACACTGTATTTACGAATGTAGCATGCAGCATAATGTAGTTGTAATATAAGCAATGCCAGTCATGTGCTTTCCAGGAATATAGTTTTTTTTTTTTTTTTTTAATATATATAAGCACTACCAAATGTTTGCTAAGAAGGAAATGAACAGAGGGCAACAAATCAAAAGTTTTTGACGTACCATCAAGCTGTCCAATAGGGAAGGAACACTTTATTATTATTATTATTATTATATTGGAACAGATACATGAACAAATATTGGGATTGCGGCGCTTGCCGTGGTACAAGACTTGGATTTTTGGAGAATTATAAATATAAGGAGAAACGTACATTGATAAAACAGCAATCCTTATGAATCATGATAACACTCAAATAGTCAAATTCATTCATCAAAATTTATTTCACCATACAGGACTCCTACATATGATTAAACACAAATGTACAAGACCCGTAAGGTGTTAATTGGTATGTAATGAAATTTATTCGGTAGGTACTACACAGGTTTGAATCGGGGGGTGGTGTGGGGTACTTCTACCAGTTTCATAGGTAACATACTTTTCCTCTTCAGAGCACTGGCCAAATGCTAAAAGCATTCAATAAATTACGCAGAAAGGTAATCTATCATGATGAGAAGCGTACTTCGTCCCTATAAGGAAGCAATGCACTTTGTACACTGATTCAGTGTAATCCTTCACGACTAGCAAAAGGCAGGTGAGTGATTTGTAACAAGTGTGAAGTAGGGAGATTACACAGGTCTAAGGATGCAACTAAGTGTATATTTAGAGATACATTAGGATGAATCATGTCTTTCATAGAAATGTAGTTTTTTAACTACAATAATTTGATGCGCAAAAAGCTTAAGCTTTTACTCTGGCACTAGGTCAGGGCAAAAACCGTCCACTCTGCCTATAAATTGATTCAGAGTTACTAAACGTATCACCTGACCTTAAGAGTTTTCTGATTTTTCCTTTAAATTTAGGCTGCAATGCTATTTGGCGTATCAGAAGTTTAAAATCAAATGTGTCAGAACTGCTTTGCAAGAACAACTGTGGGAAAGTATCAGGCAATGGAAACAGTGGAACCATGACTACGTATTGTCAATAAGATCCAAGGATTATGGGAAAAGAACATAACAAATTACGTTACCTTTGGTTGAATGATGTCATAATTTTTAAAATAGCACTTCTTCCCCGTCTCCTCAAGCTTTTTCTTCATTATGATGCTGAAATCATTAGAGCCACAACAGAAGTCCACTATCTGCTCATGGGAAAAAAAGTAACCAGGCACTTAACAAATTATTGATGAGGTACTTAACATATGAGAGAGAGAGAGAGAGAGATGAGACAATCAAGAAAATGAAGCAGTCTTGCAAAAAGGAAATTATGCAGAAGGGGATAGTTACATACTTACGTTTGCCATGATTTTGATGATTTAAATCAATTCATATCAATAAAGATCAGATAAGCAAATAAGAAAAGATAATGCAAATCAACATCCAAATGATATCATATATTACGGATGTAATTTGGACTTATGAATGTGCATCGACTAGAATTATACCACAACACAACAATAGACATCCTTACCGTGTCTCCATCCTGTGCGTACAAATGGAGCCTATCAGCAATCTGCAGAATAAAGATGATCTATTAGACTCCATAGTTTGATAAAGGGAACATGTGCGTCCAGTTGACTTAAATAGTAGGGAAAAAAAAAAGACAAATAATAGTATAGCAACATGATTATAACGATATGAAGAACTGGAGGTAATACAGACCAAGCACCAAGAGATTGATACATTTTTACTTATTTTCTATATATTCACAATTTATGGTGATGTAATTGGAAAGGAACAATAAAACTTATTAAGACTAGATCAGGGAGGTGTCTCTTTTATAGCTGAGGTTTTAGGCTTCCTTTGTGGCCATCAGAATCTAGCTGGTGTTAGAGAAGATCAGGTTGGGATGAGTACAGCAGTCTGTTAACTTTAAGGAAATGTTTGTACTGTAGTTGGATCTGATTTGTCTCTGTACTATTGCCTAAATGGTAGACCACTTTTGCAAGACTACATGATCTTGAAACTTTTGACTTTGCTTACTAATAAAATAGAAAAACAACAAATAAACTTGTATGTGGTGCTCCAGTAATCTTTATGATTGCTGAAACCACAATTACAGTTCATATATATATATACATATATATTTTTTAAAGAAACAGGGTTTTGTATATGGTGCTCTAATAATCTTTACATTGCTAAAACAACAAGCAATGTACATATTTGCCATCAATATATCATATAACTGATCCACATGAACACTACTGGATCACATGTTCTTGAAAACTTATGAAAGACAGATATAATGTGAATGCCAAAAAAATATTTAAAAAATACAGTAACATGGTAATAAAAAAACCCAAGCGCACAATAAACTTGAAATATCCAAGACCTAAACCGACCGGACTGCTTATCTAGACAACCTAATATGACAGCATACACAAGGTAATTAAAAAAAGTTAAAAGTTCAGTATCAATTTGAAATAAATGACCAGAACCAAATTGGATTACCTTTTCCAGTTTTTCAACCTTCGTGAAATGGCGACCAAAGGACGAATACCGCATTCCATGCAAGAAAGGTGCAAGATATACTTTAAGCTTGTTCTGCACCAAAGTTCCATAACACTGATGAGAACACTAGACCATACCATTTTTACACAATGTGGCATGAAGTGAGAGGGGGGTGGGGAGGTTGGTTTCTTGTAGTGAGTGATATCACTTTAGTAAGAGTGGGGATTGCTCTTGGTAACATGAGTACAAACTTAGCATTATTTGTACTATTTAAACATAAAATATTTCTGCTTTATTTATGAGGCTCATTCTTATTATCTTCCAAAATGTTCAAAAACTGAACAGGCATTGATCAGCATTTCTTAGTTCTGTACTTCCTTATTTTGAGTCGTTGTACTACTACTACTACTACTACTACTACTACTACTTACTTACCTACTTACTTACTTACTTACTTACTTCTATTAACTTTTCTCCCTCATTTGTAAAGGTCTAGTTGAACGGTTGAAACAAGGCCTTAGATTCACTCGATTTACATACAAGCCAAGCTCAAGTTCACAACGAGGCCTTAGGTTCACTCAATTTACATACAAGCAAAGCTCAAGTTCATACTGGTTAATCTAGCAAACCAGTATGATGCTCTGACACTCAACTAGTTTACCCAAGCCGAGCATAACCAAACCAAACCCGAGCATAACTTCTTAACCTAAAAGAGGGGGCAAAAACTGAGATAGTGAGAGGCCTAAGCCTAATATCCCATGCATAGATCAACAGGCATTAATTCATGAAACATAGGAACGAATCTGAAGAAATAACCTTTGCATAAAATAGCTACTAAACTGTAGATACGTTTTAGATTAAGAATGGAAAATCACCTTCCACTTATAAATTTGTGAAAGAATCTCCGGAGCACAAACAGCCTCTGCATCTTCAATACTGCAACCTTCCTGTAGTTTCTTTAATGCAGTTCGAACAGCCTAATTATACATAGACGGCGTTAAGAATCCGATCTTAACAAAAATAATTATAAATAAAAAAATCATACTTTTTTCAAAACAATTAAAGAACTTCAAACTATTACCTCGACTGAGCCTTCCACCTTTCCCTGTGTAATGTTCCTTTCTACAGCGTGTTTATTTGAGGTTTTATGAGTTGATGGAACTTTGTGCTTTTCTATAACCTCTTGCAATGTTATTGACGAGGCAGCATGCTTCATTAAAGCATATAATCTGGATTACAATAAATGCATCAGAGAACTACATGTTATTGATCCAAACCTCAAATGATGATTACCTACAACAATTGCAAGCCCCTAATAATGTTGTCCAAATACAAGTCTAAATGTGTATTAACCCTAAATAGTGAAACAAGACTGTTCAAACAGTATACAAACCCATGCGAACCGCCCATACATTCACATTATGGTCCGTAGTGTGAACATCCCACCTCAAATGATGCTTACCTCTCTGTGTGAGAGAGAGAGAGAGAGAGAGTGTGTGTGTGTGTGTGTGTGCGTGTGCGTGTGCGTGTGTTGAATTGAGGTGTAAAGGCTTCTAAGGCCAAAACGGCCTCTTGAGGTGTACAGAAATAGTCAGTGTCCCCTAACCTTTTATCTGAAGAAAATCAGAATATATTGAACCAACATGGTAATTCATAAAACTAATTTCCTATAAATTTAGCTCCTTAAATGATTGGCACATGTCGGCTTTTAGGTAGATTGGATGAAACCCTTCGGAAATTCAAGGGAGGAACATTGTCAAACATTGACGATTTATGTAAAACTTGGGGAATTCTGGAATTTAAGCCTATGTTTGAAAGAGAAAGTATCTTCATAAAATTAAACTCAAATTTGTAAATAATTAGTAGTCAAATACACTAACCTCCTTTCGCTAGCAGGATCTAAGGAAGCTGCCGCACTCAACGCTTTTGTAGTACGATCCAATTTTGAAATGTTTTCAGAATGTAGTTCAACATCATCAGGTTCATCCTGCTTCCCATGTTTTACTGACCCAAGTCCTTTAAAATGGGTAAAAAGCCTATCACCCAATGAGTTGTTCTTTTCCACCGCTGTCAGAACTTCCTTTTTCGATGTCTTATTTACCATCGCCTTTCTTGATACATCTAACCCAGAAGGTACCCTTGCAGTAATTCTGTCACCCCCAACTTTTTCACCCAAATTCATTTTCTGCTTAGATAGTGTAGGAGCAGTTCTTCCTCTATGCAATCCCTCTGTTGTAAGCTTTCTTTTTTTCAAAAGAGAATTGTCTCTGACCGCAAGTGACTCTGATGTCGGTCTTCTCTTTTTTGATACAATATCAGTCTTCTTCACAATAGTAGTCTTCTTTCCATCAACACCAGGGAATCTAACATGGTCCCTATTCGGAGTGCCAATTTCTTCATCTATTTCATGGTCTCTGATAAGAAGAAAAAATCAAACTTGTCTAGAAAAAATAATAATAATAATAATAATAACAATAATAATCTCTACTACAGTTAGAAAGCCACGCGCTCAAAAGCTTCATCAAAATGTGTTTTGCCTAGATTACCCTTCATATCAAAAGAAATAACATAAAAGAAAAAAACCTAAATTACAAAGGACATTTCATGTTTTTTTTTTTTCATTCAACAACAACACACGTGCATCGCAATAAAAATAAGAATAATAATAATAAATAAAACACTTATATATGGCAAACAAAAAAAACGAAGTACTTACAAGCAATATATTAGTATGCGATTAGGTAAGAGATTTTCCCACGCTCTTGTTTCTATTTCTTCTTCATCCTCTAGTTCTTCCTCCTCATCTTCCTCTGTTTTCGCAAAACCAATCTCCCTGGTATATTCAATTCAAGCATGAGCAATTTTAAACAGAAAGAACCATAATTTTATCAACAGAAACAAGAGTCTTAAAGTACTTTGGCAAGCATTTTCTGTGATAGGACTTAGGACAACGCCTGCACACAGCAAACCGCATTTCAGGATCCTTCTTATTCTCCCCTTGCTTGCAAACAAAGCACTTATGAATCGGGCACGTAAAAGATTCCCCCAGACAGATACTTTTCTTCAGTTCTTCAGCAGAAACTCCACTGTCTTGATAACTTAGTTGTGCAACACAATGAGGATGGTAAAATTGACCACATGTTGCAGAAACACAGGGAAAGACCTAGAAGCAAGTAATAAAAGTTCTTTAGTGCTTTCTCTCAAAAGAAGGAAACTTTCATTAGAAACTTAGATATGAAGATATAAAAGGAGTAATCAGTGTTCACTAGTTTGTACAACTAACATAAACAAGGAACAACAAAGACACTCTCTAACAAAGACACTGATTTTCCAATAAAAAAAATTATTTAAAAAAGAAGTGGTTTCTAGGATAAGGTACGTGCCATTTTGCATTAAATAATCTGCCCCAAGATTCTACTCATTATTAGCGTGTGAATAGAAAATTAACTTTACGGGGACTAATCAAAGTAAGCTCAAATTATGAATGTATTGTGATGAACATGCTAAGGTAACACAAATTTAGATTTGAAAATATTAATACTTTTATCAGCAGAAGGGACTGCACTAAACCAACAATGAAAAATGAAGGGACGGTGAAAGCCATTTTGGACTTACATAAATGATGAGCAATTTTAAAAAGAAAAGTAATAAAACTAAAATAAAATAGAAACAAAAATAGATAATAAAGAATGCTGACAGGTCTTTGACGCCTATAGAGGCGAAAAGGCAGGAGTACAGTGTGAAAAACGTCAATACTTGTCTCTTTAGGGCTTATGTTTCTGGGAGTTAATAAATTATACTTTATCATCTATTATGTTAGCGCAGCCATAGTCAGAGGCTTTTTAACAAGGCTGGTTATCATCTTTTATGAAATCCTTGTCCACCTTTTTGTACTCTGCTTTTCTTGTTCAGTTTAAGCTTCTTCTTTTTTCCAAACAAAAAAAACAAAAAACAAAAAAGCAAAAAAAAAAATTCTTTGTATGACAGGAAATCAACCGAATTCTTGCAATTCCTACCTCTGCACCCAAAGACTTATCCGAGGAGCCTAACTTCCCACAAGCAAAGCACTGATGCTGCTTATATTGACAGTTCTTGCAGAAGAAACTTGGCATTGCCTACCAAATTCAGAACAGAATTAAAATAATCAGAGTACTCAAAAAAAATTGAAAAATAAGAAACAACCATCAAGAAGGAAATACGATTGATGAATATGTACATAAAAGAGGAGCATACAGTTACTTCCTCTTTTGTGAATCCAAGAGATTCACAAGTTGAATCCTCGCCATCCTCTACAGTGGCATGGAAGGACCTTAGGCATCTCCCTTCACAACTGTAATAGAAAAAAGAAAACATAAAATACAAATGAAATGCTATAGTGAATATCAAGATTACCTTCACTTTCACAGGAATTATCGAATAGAAAAGCATACCACAAAAGCTCTCCCCCATTATCACAAAAGGCACAAACAGAATCAAACAGGTTATCATCATCATCATCATCATTCGACTCATCTTCAACATCAATCATATAATCTTCTGCATCATCAACGATAAATCCTGGCTTTGTAGTAGCTTGAATATCCTGAAACATCCAACGTCATCGTAATCAAAACACTAGAACTCTAAGCAGCAGTATTCGAATACGAACTCAATAATAAAAGCATATTAATGAAAAGAGTATATCAGATGAGCAAAATGATCTGACCTCATCAGATAGTGTGGGCTTCTCGTTAAGAAAGTCGACTATAAACTGTGCAAAAACAAACTGTCACTTTCTAAAATAAACATAAAAAAATTGTCTGCACTTCAGGCAGAAGGCTAAATCTAGAGTAAACTGAACTAAAGGAAGCTGCATACACATACATGTGAAAGTCGATGGATCAGCTAACAGGAAATTACAAGGATACTGTATATATATTAAGCCGCAGTTTAAAGAATACAAAATTGGCTTTAAGGATGTTAAATACAAATACATATGATAGCAATGGATCAGAGAACAGAATACAACTACACTGAAATGATTTTCATATGCTATAAGTGTTCATATTCAATTGAAGCTAGAAGCAATTACTTAAAGCCTAATATGTGAATTGAAAATTCCATAATTTTTTAACTTGGGGACATTTTATGACAAGAAAGTTGAAGAGAGGATGAACCAGTTGTGATGTGGCCACTCCAATTTTAATTGATTGAAAACCTACTCTGAAGGATACCAACCAGCACCACGAGGAAAGGCACCTACCAATTAACAAATCCAATCTCGATCTTATTCAACTTTAATTAGAAGTTTCCCGCAACTTATCTGAAACTATAACCCGTACACATCTTTTTATAGCCAAAAATAAAAAAATGTTGCTACGACACTATGTAAGATGTTTCCTGTTGTGGTTCTGATGTCTCATACCAAATATGCATCCAACTGAAGGGTGGCTGTGTCTAGCGCAAGTAAATATGTAAATTTAGAATTTAATCTCAGACAGGCTTCCATAACCAGGAAGTAGAAACCAAAAAGTCAATCACAATGACAAGAAAATAAGCAGACAAACCTTCGACTTGGCCAAGGCAGCATCCCGTTTAAAAGCTTCCCTGATCAGAGCCACATGATCCACCAAATCACTCTTGGAAGGCCTGTCCTCATACATGCTGCATAATTCAAACACTTAGAGTCAGAAATTCGAAACTACCAAACTAAAAGTCTTGTTCACACTGCGAAAAAGGTACCTGAAAGCCTTAGACAAGTGATCCCACACCGGTTTGGCAGGCGCATCGGCATTGCGCTTGGCGTAACTAAGACACTGCACAGTAATCAACACAGTCCTGATAATCCCCTCGTAGCTCTTCCTTGGCTTCTCCAGCACAATCCAGTGCCCCTCCTTCGAAAGCACCGCAATCTCGGGCTTCACATTGGAAAGATCAAACCTCCAAGCAACCACAGGCTTGTAAATTTTCTGGAGGCCATTGTCAGCGCTGCCGTGCAGGAACAACACTGCTTCCTTCCCTTGCTGCCTATCACCGCACTCAGGCCACTGAAACGGCAACACGTGGAAGGAGATCGGCTCGTCGTTGCCGTCGACGAAGTAGTAATTGGAAACCGAGACCGGCACCGCCTCGGCCTCATCGTCTGATGATTCCATCTCGTTCTTCAACTCGATAAATCCTAAATTCTAGACCAAAATGCAAAACAATGAGGTCTCTATTCTCAAATTTAAACCAGCGGAGATTGGGAATTTCTAATGCCTAGGCTAGGGTATTTATTCTGGGAGAATGAATTCTTAGAACAGATTATTTGAAATGAAGAAGAAGAATAAGAAAGGAATGAGTACCTGAAAGGTTAGATTGTTAAACGGCACCGCTTCGGCCTCCGGTGCTGTTATTCCCACCGTGTATTTTTATATTTTCCTTTTTCTTTTCCTTTTTTTTTTTTTTTTTTATGGGAATGAATAACTTTATTGGCATAAGCCATACGACCGAATTGTGCCTAGTCAAACAGGAGTCGAAACTCCACTACAAACTAAAAATTTCTAAAGAAAAAACAACGAAACGAAGGTTCGAATGAAGTAAAAAAACGTCCAAAACAAGCGGACAAAAAACTAAGAAAGCAAGTAACCATCATGATAGAAGAGATAACTTCACCAAAACTATCAGGCCTAAGACTACACAGTGTACCTTTCAGGAAGAGGTAGAGATGCCCTCCTTCTGCTCATGATGGAGTCCTAGTGCAAGGCTGCATCACCTCACGCCGCATCGGCCCCGTTGCCAACCTCCGAGACCGAGCTCAAGTCTATCTGCAGACCCCCACCTGCAGAATCATCTTCAGGATTATTCGGCATCCCTGCAGTCTCGGATGGAGACGTCATCGAATTGAAGTTCATATGTGTTGCCCTCTTCTTGTTCTTGCTCCCTCTAGGACGTCCCCGTTTCTTCGGGGGTTTGCGGGTAAGGCCAATAACCCATCATTCCCCACCATGAAGCCTAGATCACTCGGTCCCAATTCCTAAGGTATGATTTCCAAGCAGTGTTTGGTGCGCTTGTCCTGAACTGAATCATCCTCGTCCTGAACCCGGCGGACTCCGGCCACCTTTGAGGAAGAGGAGAATTCTGATACTGCACGGATCTGTACCTGGCGTTTCTCCTTCGGAAATAACGCCGAAAGAGATGAAAGTGAAGGAGAGGAGGAGATAGTCATACCTGGGACTGAGTTTACCCTAAAAATCATCTCCGGTTGCGCAACCCTTTAAATAGGCGGCGTTGCTTCCTCCTGCGAGCCCTCGCTAGGGCAAGCCTACCCTCCATGGTCAATCCGGCAGCAGGTGCCGCAGCGGCCCAGAAGCCTCTCATACTTGAACTCCACTGTGATAACATCGGAGGGAGAAACCCTAAGCCGACGTTCGAGCTTCACCGGGGCATTGATCAGGAGGATTAGGCGAACCCTAACAGTACCGTGACTCAGGGCTGTATGGTCGATCTGGAGAACCGAGCCAATCGTCTCCCCAATAAGACGAACAGTGGTCACTAAAAGGAGCGTCGGCGGAAGCCCTGAAATAACCACCCAAATCCAAATATAATCGAGCGGAACCTTCATGATGTCGGAAAATCCATCATAATCATTGAGAATCACCATCGCCCTCTGGACGCACCACAGACCACCCTTCTTGATCCTCGACAGATCACGTTCGTTATTGAACGTGAAGAGATACATGTCTCCCCGTGTCGTGACTTCCACCGAAGCCGAAGTCTTCCACATGGACCGCACAGCGCTGCGGAAAGAGTCAAAAGCCATAGCTTTGCTGGTGTTGAGACGACCAACCAAAAAGAAACGGGAAACAACGTACCCGTTTTTCGGGCTCCGAAGATCCCCAGGTCCACCGGCTCCTCTTCGGTACCAAGAGAGAGATTGGACGCTAGACGTGCAGTCATGGAGACTAACGACGCCGTCACTGCTGCCATATGAGTCGCACCAAATAATTATATTCAAAACCCTAACCTTAACCGTAGGTTGAGAGAGAGAGAGAGAGAGAGAGAGAGAGAGAGAGAGAGAGAGAGAGAGAGAAGAAGAAGAAGAAGAAGAAGAAGCTGCGGTATGGAATTGTTATTTACCAATTCTATAACAGCCCAGCCCATACACTCGAGATATTGTCCGCTTTGGGCACTCTCCTCTCTTGCCCTCACGGTTTTGTCTCTGGGAGCTCACGAGCAACTTCCCAGTAGGTCACACATCCTGAGATTGCTCTAAACTCAGCAAGCTTAACTTCAGAGTTCCCATCCCCTCTGAAGCCATTGAGCCCCCAAAACGCGTCTTTATGTATTTAGCTAACTCTGCACATATAATTGCGTGACCTGCCTACCTGCTAGCTTCCCTAGCCAAGTTAGGTCAGAGTCATCATCGGCACACTTCTAGCCGGGGACAGGTTCTGATACCATCTGTAACAGCCAAGCCCACACACTTGAGGTATTGTCCGCTTTAGGCACTCTCCTCTCTGTCCCTCACGGTTTTGTCTCTGGGAGCTCACGAATAAGTTCCTAGTAGGGAACCCATCCTAAGATTGCCCTAGAGTCAGCAAGCTTAACTTCGGAGTTCTCATCCCCTCCGAAGCCATTGAGCCTCAAAAACGCATCTCTATGTATTTAGTTAATTCTGCACATATAAGTACAACATCCACTCTTCCCCGGGCGATGTGGGATGCGTGACCTGCCTACCTGCTAGCTTCTCTAGCCAGGTTAGGTCAGAGTCATCACAATCCACCCCCTTTAGGGTCCGACGTCCGCATCGGCACACTTCCGGCCGGGGACAGGTTCTGATACCATTTGTAATAGCCAAGCCCATACACTTGAGATATTGTCCGCTTTGGACACTCTCCTCTCTGTCCCTCAGAGTTTTGTCTCTAGGAGCTCACGAACAACTTCCCAGTAGGTCACCCATCCTGAGATTGCCCTAGACTCAGCAAGCTTAACTTCAGAGTTCTCATCCCCTCCAAAGCCATTGATCCCCCAAAACACGTCTCTATATATTTAGCTAACTCTGCACATATAAGTACAGCATCCACTCTTCGCAGGGCGATGTGGGATGCGCGACCTGCCTACTTTCTAGCTTCCCTAGCCAGGTCAGGTCAGAATCATCACAAATTCCTTTTTCTTTTGTTGCTTTCACCTTTTCTCTTTTTATTATTAGATTGACGGATTCAACCGGCTAGCTTTATAATACAAAATGATTCATCGTTAATACTAAATGTGTTCAAAATAACGGTATTCGGATGAGTTAGCAATATTATGGTCGTTGGCTCTTACTAATAGCTAAAATTTAATAGTTGAAATTAATATCAATATTGCTGAATATCAAAATTTCGAGCATGTAAGTGACATCTTCATCGTTCATTTTCTTGTTTCTTATGAGCATATCATATATAACAATTTCAGACAAATTGATAATCGTTTGGGTGATCATAATTGTGGTTTGCTAATTAAGAATATAAATAATTTATGTACGAATATTCAATTCCAACGAAACGTACATTAATTTGATCTAATTCCATAGCCAAACGAGAATTAATTTAGTAGTTGAGTTAAAAAAAAAAATCTTCAATAAGGCTTTGATCCTCATTTACTATAATTCCACATTTACTCGTTAAACAATTTGGGACGAGAATACTGCAAGCATTTCTTAATACGAAGTAAAATCACATGCCTATACAGGTACACTGTCACGTTCTAAAATATAAACACATACCTATACTGACTGTCGAATTGGAACAGTATATAAGTTTCACAAGGTTATGATTTGTTTGTGGAAAATGATGATATCAGAATCTGGAGTGGTCCCTAATATTGTGCTTTAATAACTGATGATTTACATTCTGCATATCTGCAGCATCAAACATCAAATATAATGGAAAACAAAATTGAAGTTGATCTCTACCTCATCTACTGCCTATGATTTATAACATTGTCTTGCTCTAGTTTTTATAAAAGCTGTCTTTATTAGAATACCTAATTTAACTGATCACTGACGCTAGGCCAATTTGAAGTTGAATTTTCTTAAACTAGCTGACTACCACTATTAATAATCAACTAATCTGTGAATAGATCTTATATTGTCACAATTAACTTTTTACACCTATTTATGCCTATCAATTG
The DNA here is from genome assembly GCA_963682095.1 of Potentilla sterilis. NCBI lineage: Eukaryota > Viridiplantae > Streptophyta > Magnoliopsida > Rosales > Rosaceae > Potentilla > Potentilla sterilis. The sequence continues at coordinate 34,626,978 of OY821759.1, read as the reverse complement.
CAGTGAAAACGCAGTGCCAACATTTTGTTTCACCGGCAATGTGAATCTCTTTATCAAGAGATCTACAATATTCACCCCTGCAGTACCAATAGTTGAACTGCTAAACTCGTTCTGGAAAAGCTTCTTAGCTTGCATTCACAGCCCTACATAGCAGCTGGTAATCTGACATACCTCATTGCTAGATAGATCAATGCTCAGACCTCTGCGATCATCTTGAGTTTACAAAATATCAAGAACCATAGTTTTGTGCCAAGTCATGCATTCCTTGGCTATTTAGAATTCTGTCTCTCTTTGCAATCACCAGTAATGTCATTTCTGAATTAACAATCAGCTGCTGACTGCTAAACTGGTTCAACAGTATCATGTTCGTCATAGTTATCCTCGTTGCCACTATCATATACTTCAAGATATGCTTCTTCCCCTTCATCCTGGTTCAAGAAAATCAGAAGGCAGAAGGCAACTTGGTAAATTAATCCCATCTACAGAACCTCTGTTCCAGATTGAAACTATCATGTTTGCAATACAAAACACAAAACTAGAGACTTAAACATTTATACAGAGGTAATAAATAACAATAGCATCCTTCACATGATAGTAAATTGTAAATGAGAATTAGTTGCAGACCACAAATAACAATTATTAGTCCACCGAAAAAGTAGTGTTCAGTGGCAAGCTAACATGTCATGTTTACAGGAGAGGTACAGTATACAAAGTACAAACTCATAGTGGGGAAGATGGTTCATGTACCTCTTCATTGTCAGTAGAGGAAAAAGAATCATCTAATGTTGAATGCATGTTTCTTCCATCATTAACCATTCTCCCATTTTCCATTTCCTCCTGAGCAGCAGAGAAAGATAGATTATAAGTAATATAACTACATGATCACCGAATTCCAATTTCTATTAACCAATGAATTTCTTACTAGTTCAAATTTCAACAACTCAATTCTCTCCTGTAAATCTGAGAGATGATGCTTCAATCCCTGCCAAAGATAGGAAATGTATTAGAATAAAATATTAGTCATAGCTTATAAAGAAAATCAAACATAACTATTTAGTTATAAGGTCACCTCGCGTCTCTGTAATTCAATTGACCGAGCTAATGCCTGTCTTCTCGTCAATAAATTCCTAGGCCTTAACGGAAGAGGGCATTGATAGTTCTTCCCACGATATACAATAATTGCATACCCTTTGGTAGTTTTATCAAGAGAGACAAGCAGCCCACCACTCTCTGCTTCCAAAGAGATTGCGATATGCTTGACTTGCTGAAAACTTTTTCCTCTCACTATTATCTTCACCAACTCTCTATGTTTCCAGTGCAAGTGCATATTCTCTATGGTACCAGAGTAAACCTCTCGCCTCCCTGCAACAGAAATCGCTCTAGCATTTGACTCTCCCCTAAAAATTCATTAAAATTCAAGCCACAGATATAGAAGTAGTTCTTACCTAAAAGTAGGAAGGGTTTCATACTCAGACCAATCTTACGAAACAAGAATCTGTCCTCATCCGTTAGGATTTCCAAATCATCCGGCAGATCTGCTGGATCCAAATTTTCTTGCACTTTTGCTAAAGCCTTCTCAGCCTTTTTGAGCTTCCCTTTTGCCTAGAACCATCCAGGGTTAGAAATATGTCACAATTTGTAAACTTCTTAAAGATGTCCCAGAGTTTATAAGTACAGACATATTGTAATTTTAACTTACAAGAGCTAATTTCTTCTCGAGGTGTCTAACTAGAGATGCACGTTTAACCAAATTTGAATCTCTTGTCATTTTATCGACATCTTCAATCGTCAGCTGGTTTCTCCAACGAGTGGTTGCTGCAATGGTCTCGGCAAGGGTTCCAGCAACCAATTGACCATTAGAAACTTCAGGTTTTGACTCAATGTAGTGAGAGGTCATTTTTCGTGCTTGTTCTTCCTCATCTTGTTGGAGATCTCTTAATTCTCTCCTCTCTTTCAGTACTCCGGTAACAACAGGTGGCACGAAATCATTTCCCCTGTAAAAGACGATGTATTCTTTGTTTCTAGAGAGAAGTGTACCACCTGTCAATCTCTGCACATGTTAGATGCAACGACCATTAGCAATGCAAGGATCAATAAATGGGTCCATATGACACGGTTTGACAGGATTAGAATATCTGCTATAATAGGAACATAGGTCCACAAGTTGGAGAAGAGAACCAAACTTACTAACCCAGATATGTGTTTGTGTGTAAATATTCATTATATTCAAAAAGTTGAGAAGGTTTCACCTTGAGTTCTTCTGCCATTATTTCATTACGTGTATTCTGTACTCCACGTTTGATGGCTATCTTTGCAATAGCACATTTCTCCCACAGCCTCACCATAGCCTTAGCCAAACCTTGCAGTTCTTTACACCTTCCTGTGACAAGTTATCGTTACATGCAAAATATTTAAAAGAAGATATAATTGATTAATGTTTTTAAAACCATATCATTAGTCTTACATACCTAGAGCAAAGTGTGGAGGTGCAGCTCTAGCAAGCCTACGGAATTTTGTCGTCTCCTTGTCTCTCAGACAAAGTCTTACCCCATACGGGAGAAGTCTATAGGGCGTTTGATATCCAGGAACCACGGGAGGAAGCAAGTCAGCATCCACAGGCAATGGCCCACCGCCTATCCAGTCCTTAAACCTTGGACCCAACTCATCTAACAAATCGTTTAAATCGCTCAACTCCATGAGTTCTTTTTTAGACAAGTTCTTCAAATACTTTGGAGAATTTGGACTCAAAAAATCTGTAGTACTAGCCACATCCTTTAGTCCTACATCGTGTGTGCCATCCCTCATGAGAATATCCTTCGAGTCTTCCAACATCTGCAAACCAGTCTGGCTCTGTTTGGTATATGACTTGACACACTGAAGATTGTAGGATATTCCCCTATATAACACTACTGAACTGCCAGATCTCCATATAACCAAACCTCCAGTTTTACTCTGGCACAGAATTAAGGATAAACCTAATAAGTTACCAGGACGCTCAATTATTGCAAACTACATATTAACAGTGCATAACATATCTGTTATCTAAATCATCATTATTGCGTCTCCATTCAAAAGAACACAGATTCTGCAAGTCAGCTGACACTGTCATAATCAGAAGAATTCAATTGAAATAGATGACAGGGCATAAGATATACAACAATACACCAACCTCTAAAATGCCATGAGTTCTTTTCATGTTAAGTGAGAGTGGCTCCTCAAACTTCAACTTAACCACTTCATCCACCTTCCACTTCTCATGTATAGCATCCACCAACTTCTGTGTGATACCTGCAGCGCCAACTTTAGTCCTCTCCAGCATCCTCAAAGAGACATTCCTCAACCTCTTCAACTCATGCTCCGGAAGGGATGCCTCAGCCGAAAGCGTATTACTCCACTTCTTTCTTATCTTCCCACCTTCCCCATTAATCAATTCACCTTCTCTCTCCCAAGGCAACCGAGCCGAAGCTCGAGAATCAGTACCAGAAGACACAAAACCTTCAACATTTTCATCATTTTCACTATCCCCAGATACACTTACATCCACAGCAAACCCAATCAACCCTTTTGAAGTCATTGTCTCCTCCTTTCTTGAAACACCAACTGAAACTCCATCAAGTTGTCCCTCCAATTTGCCATTTCTATGCTCAAAGCTCTTTGTAATTATCAGCTTTTCCTCTTTTGAACTCGCACCTGAAATGTCATCAAACTGTCTCTCCAATTTGCCATTTGCATCAACTTCTTGCTCAAATTTCTTCAAAACCATAGTCTTCTTCTCTTTCGAAAAGCCAACTGAAACCTCATCACTACCCCTATTTAATTTACCATTACCACCAAATTCTTGCCTAAAGTTTTCAACTTTACTGAACCCTTTATTAGAATCAATGCCAGTAGTTGCAACACTGGGTTTATAGACTTCAGGCTCATAATCAACCTGGGTCTTAATGGGTTTGCTTCTATGATCCCAAGGAGCATACTTTACAGGGTTTGGCAAAGAAAAGCTCAATTCTTGATCAACAGGTTCAGAAACTCTAACCCCAGATTGCTGATTCTTCCTTTCTTCTTCTTCTTCTTCTTCTTCTTCTTCTGATTCCTCCTGTTTTTCCCATGGAAATTTGTCTCTTGGAGAAGCCACCTTCATGGACCATTTGTCTTGAATTTGCTGATAGAAGCTTGGCTTTGGCTTCCTCTTCTTCTTTGTGGGCTCAATAGCAACCTTGACTCTTTGGGGCTGAGACTCAATTTGAACAGTCTTACATAAGACTCTGAACCTGTGAGCTCTGCATGTTGTGGAAGAGTGGAGAAAGCACTGAGGAGCGTTGAAGGTGAAAGAAGAGGAAGAAGAAGTACTAGTTGGGTTCACTGAAGATAGAGAAAGCGCCATGGTCACTGATGTTGAACCCAATAGCTTTTTCCACTACTCCGTAGTGCAAATAATCAGAATTGGTGGTAAAAAAAAAACAATGACGCAGTTAAAAGTAGGTAAATCGGAAATTTACCACCCAATTTCCTTTTCAGAATTAAACAGTAAAAAAAAATAAAAATTTTACCCGTAAAATAAATAAATAATTGGTAGAGTTCACGCGTGTAAGTAAAATTACCCATAAATAAAAAAATTACCCGAACCTTCCACACGTGTAAGCCAAAACCTACAACATAAATACTTGCATACTAATGAAACCAACACACAGCAAAGCCAACTCATTAACCATATATGCCTTTAGATCAAAGGTTCTTATATTTCTATCATAGATGTTCGTAAGACTCAATTGGCTAGCCTAGATAAACATGCCAATAAGTGCACGAGTACGATACACTTGTGCTCAGATGATATATATACTAATTATCAAAAACTCTTACAACTGGCCTTCCGTAGGTAAATAACTCGAGGTATACCACATCTTTTGTTCCTCACTAAGGTTGCTCTAAACTCTACAGCACCGACTTCCAATAGTACCTATCACCACTTATGACAAAAGTGTATCTTCAACACTTTTCCATTTGCCTGATTGTCAAATCCATTTGCCTCATTCTTGTAGCAGAGAATCCAAGGTGGCTGGAGGGCTGCTTGATTGTCTTGAGGAAGAATTTACTGTCGCAGACTTGTGTTTGTCCTTCACAGCCCATGCAGCTGAAATCAATTGGCTCATTGTTAAACCAGCATTTTCTTCTTTATGCCACCCTTCTGAGGAAAGCCTTGTTCTCATCGACACAAAATTCTCACCAACTGGTTGGCTCAATGTTGTAGGAGTATTTTCTTCTTTATGCAATCTTTCTGAGGAAAGCCTTTTTCTCAAGGACACAGAATTCCCACTGACTAATTGGCTCAATCTTGTTGGTGCATTTTTTTCTTCATGCAATCTGTCTGAATAAAGCCTCTTTCTCCTCAACACAGGATTCGCACTGATTACATGCGACTCTGATGTTAATCTTCTCTTCTTGAAAAAAGTCTTTTTCTCAACAGCAATTTCCTTGTCACTAACGTCAGGGAATTTTACATGGTCCCTTATTGGAGTTCGAAGGGTTTTAACTATTTTATGTTTCCTAATCAGAAGAGAAAACATAAGCACTGAGTAAAACTATAGCAAACAAAATAATGAACAAAAACAGCTAATCCAAACTATTACTTACGTGCAGTATATTAGCACACGGTCAGGTAATAGACCTTCCCAAGCTCTTGTATCTGTATCTTCCTCATCCTTGCCTTTAGCAAAAGGAATGTCCCTGGTAATTTTGATTCAAGCATCAACCAACTAGGCATGATGAAAGGCCTTGATCTTATAATAGAAAATGTAAAGAACAACAAAATAGACCACAATTAAGACAGCAGTACCGTGGCAAGCATTTACGGTGGTAGGATGTAGGACAACGCCTACACACAGCAAACTGTAATTCAGGATCCTTCTTATCCTCTACTTGATTACAAGAGCAGCACTTGTGAATTGGACATGTAAAAGATTCCCCCTGCTTAATTCTTTTCTCGAGTTCTTGAGCAGAATCTCCAGTCTCTGGATGAATTAAGTTTGCAATACAATGAGGATGATAAAACTGACCACACCATGCAAAAGTGCAGGGGAAGACCTAAAAATAGTTCAGATAAATTAATTAATACTAACTTTTGATGAAAGAAAATTTCATTCTGCACCAAATCAAAGACAGGAACAGCACAAACATATAGTACAGTTTCCAGCAAACAGAGCAATAACAGCCAAAATGGTGATAACAAACTCCTAAGTAATAAATTCCTTCAATCTAACAACATGCTTAGAAGCTACCGACATTGAATCCTAAAATGAATACCAGAAGGATTGATTGTTTTTCCTCTAATAAGAATGGAGGCCAAAGACAACAATTCAAACCACTAATATTTTAGTCTAGCCTCTAGAGTACCCACAAAGAAAGAACTGTCTTTGAATTTCAGTTGAAACTGAAGGCCGCAGAGCTGACAAGAACCCAATCATCCTTCTAACACATATTCTAAAATAACACTTTCATTCTTATTGAGAAAAAAAACAGAGAAAAAATTATGTAAAGTTAAAAGTCCTGGAGAAAAAGAAAATCATTTAAGATGAATGCCAACAAAAACAATGCACATAAAATGTACGTCCAATTCTTCCAAAAAAAATTGTAGGTCCAAGCAAATCATTATAAATTCTTATTGTGATAATAGTAAAATTGCTACACCTTCCCCTCATAGAAATGACAATAAAGAAACAACACCACAGATGGTAATGTGAATGGATTTGTAGGATACTGATTCATACCTCAGCACCCAAAGATCTGTCCGAAGAGCCTAACTTCCCACAAGCATAACATTGATGCTGTTTATATTGACAGTTTTTGCAGTAGAAATCAGTTTTTCGAATCTCCTACCAAGTTGAAAACATAGCACAGAAAGGACCAATAATTAAAATACGAAAATTATACAACCAATAAGAAAGAAACATGAGTTGGATATAAGTATAAACGAGGAGCATACCTCTACTTTATCCTGGGTAAATCCAAGAGATTCGCATGCATAGTCCTCACCATCCTTTACAGTTGCATGAAAAGACCTTAGGCATCGCCCTTCACAACTGGATTAGAGAATAAAATCCATTAAAACAATAGATTTTATAAATAAATTAAATATATATAGTTTCAGGTTTGTCAACACTATCAATAGAAATTAGCCAACATGAGAGCATACCACAACAGGTCACCACCATTATCACAAAAAGCACATACTGTATCAAATAGATCATCAGTGGAGGACAACCGCGGTTTTCTTCTAACCTGGATGTCCTGAATGAGTTCATGTTCAATTGAGTGAGACAAGTTGATAACCAAACTCAAAGATAAAAGCATTATGATAAGAAGGGTGAGCATATTAGCGAGAGAACTTAACCTCATCAGGTAGTTTCCTCTTTGTGGGCCCCTCTTCAAGAAAGTTGATTATAAACTGTTCAAAACATGAAATTTCATTTTTAATATTTTGAGTAAACATAATGATAGTATATGTACATAAACACAGAATATAATCCCTTCTTAAATCTAATTGTTCGTTCCTGGGAAGAGAAAAAAGCAGATAAAGCAAAAGACTCCTCTTTATTGCCACCCGCTCTTCGCGAAGTGAGCGAATTTCGGTAGAGATCCCTAGAGGATTTTGATTATTGGCTTTAAAACACATTACATATAAACAATAGGATATGTGGAGGTAGATCAGATAATAGGAAATGGCAACGGAGTGAAAATAAACAGAGATTAAACCAGGTGAAATAAAAGACAAGTTCAAAACAGGACGGAATCTTACTGGAAATCATATATTCAATTAAAGCACAAACAATTACTCAGAGCTAACTTGTACGTTATCACAGGTACACAAATGTATGATTTTAAAACAAGAAGAAAATTCTGAAAAGGTTTTCCACTCAACCTACTCCATTTTTGGAAGTTTGATTCCAAACCAACTTGGAATAGAAGCAACTGCTGAGCACTCCAAGACTAGACATCTTTCTGAATATAAAAAATAGTGGAATTCGTGGCACATTTTACAACTAGCAATGACAATTTCTCTCACACTATTTGACATGATATGACATCTTTGCACACATATCAAACACCACAATCCTTGTGCATTGTTCAGAACCAGAAGAAAGCATATGAAACAATTCAAAGTAAACAACACAACAAGAGATTTGTAAATAAATCCAGTACAGCGAAACACTCATTATCTTTCAAATAAACAGGAGCCACCAGAAACTTTGTATAATAAGCCAAAGAACAACAAACAATGTAGCAAATCGTCTGGGAACTGAGAGTGATTCCGTGAGGCAGAGAATACAATAATTATAATGATAAGTGATAAACAAACCTTGGACTTTTTCAAAGCACCCTCCCATTTAACAGCTTCACTAATTAAAGACATGTGCTCCATGAGATCATCCGGGGAAGGTTTGACCACATACAAACTGTAAGCCAAGAACAGCTATAAGACTCAGAAATCAAAATCCAACAAAGTAGCACTAAACGATACTCAAGACATTGCAAGGTACCTGAAAACATCAGCTATATACTGCCACATTGTTCTGGCAGACGAATCCGGATTTTTGATCACATAACTGAGGCAACGGAGTGTCACCAAGACTGGCCTTATGATCTTCTCAAAGCTCTTCCTCGGCCTCTGAAGCACAATCCACTTGTTCTTGGAGTGCAGCACCGATATCACCGGCTTCACACTAAGAAGGTCAAATTTCCACGCAATTACAGGGCAATGTACTGCCAGGAGGCCATTATCGGCAGTGCCGCGCAAGTATATCTGTTGTTTCATCCCTTCCTGCCTCTCATCCTTACCCCACTCAATAGGCAAAACATGAACCGAGATAGGCTCATTGTTCTCGTCTTCGAAATAGTAATTCGTAACCGGCAGAGGCTCTGCCTCATCCTCAAACGATGCCATCTCTTTTCAACTCACACCGTTTACACCTAGAACAGTAAAATTCAAACAATAATCAAGTAGAGTATGTGAATCCATACTCCTCACTCTCTTAATTCACTGAAAATTCAAAGAACAATCTAAAAAAGTAAAATTCAAACAATAATCTACGCTGTAAATCAAGTATAGTATGTGAAATCCATGAACCTCACTCTCTTAACTCACCGAAAATTCAAAGAAGAATCTAAAAAAGTAAAATTCAAAGAACAATCTACGCTGTAAATCAAGTAGAGTATGAAAAATCCATGAACCTCAAATTGAACAAAAATCTCAGTGCTGTTCCTAGACTTCCCTAGGGTTTTCAATTTTGTAACAGTCGAAATAATTCAAAACTAAAATAACACTTATATCAACCAAATCAGATGAACAAATAAGAAAGGAAATGAAGAGGTGTTTGCCTGAAGAGAGTCGCCGGAGCCGTAGAGTTGGTGGTGTGGGGAGTTAGGGTTACCGTACGAGTGTGAGTGAGTAGTGAGGAGAGAGGAGAAGCGAGGCGCGAGAGTGTGACAGAGTTGAGAGACGGTTTGAATTATATATTGAGCAGGACACGAAATGGAATGGGACCGACTTTTACTGCACTCTGACATCATTGCCGAGACGTTTTTACTATTTTAGGATTACACGATTAATTAGCACAACCCACATTTTACTATTCAAGTAGAGCGGGTGGCCTTTCAGTTGACCACCACGTTTTTGCTATCTTTCTACTTACATTATTTTGTAATAGAAAAATTGAACCGATCTACTCATTTTATTAAATAATCCCTCTACATAGGGTGACGACTACAAATTGTAACAACAATTACACTTATGATCATAATCACTAATTTCCTAATATCACTATCGTCATTACTTTGACGAAGACACACTAATAGTAATTTCCTTTAACACTTCTCATTGTGCCGAGTCAAAGACGAAATGGTGCATAGATCATTGTCTCATTAAAAAACCTTGTCAAGTAACAAAACCCAGTGGGACAAAATAAAATTTGGTCGAAGGGAAAAAGAGCACAACGCACCCTTAACTTTTAAGGATGACGTGTGTATTAGACTCCCCATGAAGTCTACACCTCCCCCTGATCCTTACATCAATCAAGGAAGCTTTGAAAGCTTTCGCATTCCTATGTTTTTCACATGTTCTTCAAATATTGCTTTGGGCAATGACAAATCTGCCGCATTCTCCCCAGACCTTACTTGATTCACTTGAATCTTGAGGAGGGCTTGTTGTTGCTGATTATAGAAAAACTTTGGCGATATGTGTTTTGTATTATCACCTTTGATATATCATAGCTTCATCTGTTCGATGCAAGCTGCATTATCTTCATAAATGCAAGTAGGCTCTTCAGTGGTAGAACTTAAATGCAAGTAGGCTCTTCAATAGTTTATATATATATATATATATATATATATATATATATATATCCAAACTTCGACCGATCATGGGAGTGCTACCAGGATGCGTTTTGTCCATGTTAAATCGCCTGAGTATCTTCTGGACATACGCAGACTAGTGGATAAGTATTCCACAAGCTCGGTGTTCTAGTTTAAGGCCTAGACAAAACCGAGTTTTCCCAAGATCTTTCATCTCAAACTCAGATTTCAAATACCTCGCGATTTCTCTTATTTCATTAAGAGTACCTATTATGTTCATATCATCGACATATACAGCTACAATTGCAAATCCTGAACTCGTTTTCTTTATGAATACGCAGGGGCATAGTTCATCATTCTTATATCCCTTCCCAATCAAGTAGTCACTTAGACGGGTATACCACATCCGCCCGGATTGTTTCAATCCGTAAAGTGAGGGTTTCAATCTGATTGCAAACACACTCTGTGGTTTAGAGTCACTTGACTTGGGTAATGGAAAGTCATCAGACACTTTCATATATATCTCTGAATTAAGATCCCTATAAAGATATGTTGTAACCACATCCATGAGCTGCATTTCCAATCTTTTGATGGAGCTATTATCCAAGCACATTATACCTGCAAAACAACTTCATACAAATATTACCCTCTTGTGTCATCGTTAGTATAGGACAAGTAGGGATCGTTCAATCCGGGGAAATCAAGGGCGTTCAATCACATAAAGCATTACAAAATCATATTGGGGGTTTGAAATTTGATTCTATACTACTGAAAATTACAAAAATAAATCCTAAATTAAAAATATACATATGATCAACATCTTTCACACAATACACATCACACAAAACTCACAAAACACATATCAATTTCGTGTAAGGAAACATGGCAGTAAAGTTCGATACTCTTCAAGATTCATGTAGTTTCAATTCTAATTAGAGCCCTCGGCGGTTCATCTAATCGTTAAGACTTCATAAGTATTTAGAATTAACTCAGCGTATAATCCTAAACATGGTGCTAATCAGTTTAAAGACACTCAGCGTAGAAATTAAACAAAGAAACACATAAGCACAATGAGTCGAATCAGAGACATGCAACAAGTATGGCGTTACCTCACCTTGCTTCAACATGCATACTTTCATGAATTACTCTAACCCTTGGAATAGATATAAATTAAACCAACTCAGCGTATGATTAAATCTATACCCATTCGGCAACATGAAATTAACACATAAAGAACAACCTAGGCCTTAGGCAGCCCTTAAGCATTAAATTTTGTTTTGCATACGAATTCAGAAAATAAACCACAAAGAATCATGCATCATGTCGAAACCTACTGCCCTTAAATCCTACATAAAAATCGTCACATACTATGATACATAAATCGGCAATTAGATAATCAAACAAGAAATCCGAAAATCCAAAATAGAATTACATAAACCAAATAAGCATCCACAAATCTTTACAACCTTCATATATAAAGTCTTGTAATTATACAGAAAAATAAAAGCCATGAGAGATGAGTGAATCACACTTTGAAGAACCTTGAAGAAGCTTCGGCAAAGGTGGATTTGATGGAAGATGGAATGGTGCGATCTTGATGTATGTTGATGGTGGAATCGGCTAGTATTTTTCTATGGAAGTGTGGTGCTATTTGGACAGAGTTTTGGCTTGTGAAAACTGAGAGAGAGGAGATCTTTTTTTCTGTCCAAAATCCTTGGTATTTATAGAGGAAGTAACCTAGAGAAGCCGGCCACAAACCAAAACCGAATTGGTTTAGGTTTTCCTTGAATTTCTGAATTCGGCAGAATGACCTCCGTGCATTGATTACATCATAACTCTCTCTAAAGAACAGCTATTGAGGTGATTCCAACTAATTTGGAAACTAGACTCCCGTAGCTTTCTATCCATATAAGGCTCGAACTCTGATTCAAAGTGAGCTATCCGGGAGAGTCCGTGGAAGTTGGATGACATGCACAGGAGTTTTCCCGAATATAATCAGGATTTGTTGCGATTTTCTTCCTCTATTTTCTGCCGAAAATTCCCAAGATAATGACTGAATAATTGAGCAATATCTCTTTAGGTTTTCCATGAATTAATTCAGCCAAAAATATTGCACAAAGGATAGAATTCAGTCCACATTCGTAAGCCAAATCCATGTAGAACTCGGTTTAGGTTTTCTTCTTTCGGCAGACTTGACCTTCGTGCATTCAAACCGGCATAACTTTTTTTTCAGGAAATATTTTACTGCAATTCTAGTTGAATATGAAACTAGACACACAAAGCTTTCAAATGGTGTATGGCACATTTTCTGGTTCCAAGTGATGCGTTGTACATAAATTCCGGAAGTCAGGACACAGTCCCAGGAAAATCCTGGTAGTCCCTGGTGATCTTTGTTCAAACTGCCAAGTTGCAGCCATCTTTTGGGTGACTTCCCGAACTCCAATTGATCTGAAATTTTGATACAATATACTTCAGCTTGCCAGTTATGTGCCTGCTAAATTTCATCAAATTTGGAAAATAATAAGTCAGTCAAACACAGGCCTCAAAATCACGAAAACAACATATTTTTCACTTTTCCTCAGATTTCTATACTTAGTCGTTTTTCTGACAATTAAACACACTTTCTCCAAAACTCTACCAAATTGACACTAAACTAAATTATGACTCTATGTTAGGTAAATAAGGGTTAAACGAAGCATAAATGAGGGCATACACATATTAATATCGTCGCACATTGTGCTCCTATCATCCTTCGGAAACTACCAAGCTAACTAAGTAGCGGAACGTTATACGTCCATTACGGGAGAGTATGTCTCCTCGTAGTCAATTCCAGGGCGTTGTGAGAAACCATGCGCCATAAAGCGAGTCTTGTACCTTAGGACTTCATTCTTCTCGTTATGCGTTCTGACAAAAACTGATTTATGTTCTACAGGCTTTACACTTGGTGGGGTTAGCACTACCGGACCAAATATCTGTCTCTTTGTCAGAGAATCTAGTTCTGCCTGGATTGCTTCTTTCCATTGAGGCCAATTTGCTCTTTGTTGACATTCTGTAACAGAGCGTGGTTCGACATCATCGTGCTCTATGATTTTTTGAGCAACAGTGTATGCAAATATATCATCAATGTACATGGAAGATCTTTCCATCAACTCGTATGCATTCTCATAATCCATTGAGATTTCTTTGTTCTCTAGAATCATTTCAAACATCGGAGCGTCCTCCAGTATTGATTCATGGACATAACTATAGTCAGAGACAATCTCATGAGAGAGATTCTCTATATTGATGATTAATGGATTAGATCGTGCCTTACTCATCCTCTTCTTTCTTGGGTGAGTGTCAGTCGAACCATGTGGCATTCCCCTCTTTCTTTGGGGAGCCACGGCCTCAACCACACCTCCACTAAGTGTGGTAGCAATACCTCTATCTGCGGCGTTGTGCCCCTTTTTGGGAACTTCTAACCTTGCAGGCACATTTGCAGCTGATATATGTGATCTTGTCACTTTAGCAATATCAGAAAACGCATCAGGCATTGAATCAGCTACGTTCTGAAGATTGATTATTTTTTTCACTTCACTTTCACATTGTGAAGTGCGGGGATCAAAATAAGACTGAGTGGAGACAGACCACGACAATTCCTGTTATTTCCTTAGAAAATCCTTTTTCTTATCTCCCCCTAACGACGGGAAGATTGTCTTATCAAAGTGACAATCTGCAAATCTAGCGGTAAAAAGATCGCCTGTCAAAGGTTCCAAATAGCGGATAATAGTTGGGGATTCATATCCAACATAAATACATAATCGTCTATGAGGACCCATTTTAGTGGTCTGTGGGGGCGCAATAGGCACATATACTGCGCAACCAAATATGCATAAGTGCGAAATATCAGGCTCATATCCAGTAACCAACTGGTACGCAAAAAATGGTTGGCTAGCAGTGGGTCTGAAACGAATAAGTAAAATTGTGTGTAATATTGCATAATCCCAAGCAGATATAGGCATGTTGGTGTGGATAACCAGTGCCCTAGCCACCATTTGTAGCCTTTTGATGGTGGCCTCTGCGAGACCATTTTGTGTATGCACATGGAGTACAGGATGCTTTACATCGATCCTAATTGACACGCAATAATCATCAAATACTTTTGATGTGAAATCTCCAACGTTGTCAAGCCTTATAGACTTAATAGGGTGATCAGGGTGGTGAGCCCTTAAACGTATAATTTGTGCTAAGAGTTTTGCAAATGCGCATTTCTTATGGACAATAATGCGACATGTGATCAGCGTGTCGAAACATCTACCAGAACCATAAAGTACTTGAATGGACCGCATTCTGGATGGATAGGTCCACATAAATCACCTTGTATCCTTCGTAAGAATGAAGGTCTCGATCCTGTTTTTGCTAAAGAGCAGGCTTTACAAAATGAGTGATGTGCCTTTGAAATAGTCAATGAGGTAGAAGGACATAACACATTTAGTGCGTTAGAAGGTAATAGATGTGTTGAAGCAACACTACGACCGGCACTTTGCATTGTGTCGGATTTTTGTCCCATTTTATTTCTTCCTCGGAAGAAGGGATGTCCGTGTGAGTTCTTTAAAACACGAACCATCATGTCGCGATAAGGGTGTTCTAGTCGGTCATGACAAAGCCTGTATACGTCAGTGTCCCAAATTTCTTTATTGGTGACAGCATAAGATTCGATAATCCAGATGGTAGTTAGATATAATCCATTATCTTAACGCATTAGTTTTTCTAAAATGCGGTTCCTTCCACCTTCATAGGAAGTAATATTCAAATATTCAATTCCATTCTCACAGTAAGTTTGCAAATAATAACTGTTGGCACGAATATCTTTGAAGCTTAACAAGGTTCGATTGCCTCTAGGTGCATATATGTCGTTTGTGACTTTTATTATTGTGCCGTTAGGCATAAAAAATGAGGCCTTTCCTCGCCCTTATATTACTTTGGATGAACCCTCTAACATAGTCACAAATGTGTTATAATGAATTAATTCAACAAATAATTGTCGATTCCTTAAGATAGTGTGAGTAGTCCCACTATCAGCTAAGCACTCAATTTCTCCTCAATACATTCCTACAATTAAATTGGATGAGATTATTAAAGAAAGTTAAAAAATATATCTCACATTCTTTAGAGTATTTCGATTGAGATAGAATGATATTCTTGTCATTCTAATATTATTTTTCTTTTATTTGTTAGATGTATTTCTTTACATCAGAATAGTGCTATTTTCGAACCATGTATATATAGGGAACAAAATCAAATAAAATTCAATACTTTAGAATAAAATCCGAAATTTATTATAAACCAACGATAATCAAAGTCTTGGACATCAAAATCCAATTCAACAAAACAATTATTCAAATAAACTTTAAGACCAAAACAATAGTCTAATTAAAATAAGGCATGTCGTGTTCATGACATTCTTGGAAAATAAATAAAGAAAAACAGATCAATCAAAGTCTGGAATATCCATAGACTGAAGTCTACAATTGTGAGGTCAGCGTCATCGCCTCTATCTTCCATATAGTGAGCCTCTTGTTCTCGAGACTCCTTATACCTCTTGTAATTGGCTGCTACTTTATTGCTTGCCTGACAGTTCTTATACCAATGCTCAGTAGCTACACACCTATAACAGTGTTCATTTTCAACTCTCTCCCTTTTGACTGTAGGGTTCTTAGGTGCTTTTTGCACCTTTGCCCTAGGACCACCATGGCCACTAGGACCAGCACCACCGTCTCTGCGCCAGACATTAGGAGGGTCTCCACGGCCCATACCATGGCCCATATGTGCCTTGCCACGTGGTGCATTGTATCCACGTGGGTAGGGCTCAGCACGTCCAACCCCATTTTCTTTAGGGTGCTTTCCTTGCACCTTTTATCTTGCCATAATTGGCCTCAAGAATTTTCTTTGTCCCAACATGCCTGACATTATTGTTCAGAAGAACTTGATCATGCCGCTCAGCCACTTAATTGCAACATATTGATCAGTTTGTTGAAGGTTGTGATATTTTTCTTGTCATACTCCAACCTATATTGGTTCACTAGTATAAGTGCTGAAGTATGAAAGGTGGAAAGAGTCTTCTGGATCATATCTTCTGTGAGTTCCTTGCCACAGAAATTAAGACGTGCTTTAAGGCGCAACATTTCTTTGTTGAATTCATTAACCTTTTTGTAGTCAAGCGGATTTCATTCCACTGAGCATTCAGTTATGGGAGTAAAGTGTCATGAATATTTCCAAAACGTCCCTTCAGGGCATCCCACAATTCTTTGGGTGATTTTAACTGAAGGTACTCCTAGCATAAGCTAGAGTCAATATGTCGCCTCAGAAACATTAGGGCATTTGCTTTGTCTTTTGCAGACGGTTATGCGTTCTTAGGGTCGGTAGAGGGTTTGATAGTGAAAGTATAGTCTTTTGCAATAAATGTAGTTTCCACATCCGAAACCCAACGGTGGTACTCAATTCCTTCTGAGTACAGTATTTCAAATTCGGATCGAGTTGGATCAGCCATCTACATAAACAAGAGTGAAGAATATATTAATTATGTAGTTGTAAGACATCCACAATAATTAATTTTCAAGAATGTGAATTGGATTTTGAGACCATAATTCATAGTGGTCACACATTTTTCGATACTTTGTGAAAATACTTTATCACATGGTAAATTTGTACTGATTTTATAACACACATGAAATTTCTTTATCATGACATTATACTTAACATATAATGTGCGAAATAAAATAATCATTCAATATTAACAAAATACAAATAGCATGCTTTGATAATTAATTAAAAAAATATAGAGCACACAATATTCGCATATAAAAATTATGTCATATTAATTATAAAATAACATCTAAATGACAAATATTGCATACATAAAATTTATTGCTTAAATTACCGAAATAAATATGCATTTACGTAGGCAGTAAAAATTAACAAGTAAAATCAAGTAATTGTTGAAGGAGAAATTATAATAGGGAGAACTTCTACTTTATTCATTGATAATGAGGTCTTTATATACCCATTACAATAAGTATCCTGATAAATCAGAGATTCTCTATCTATTACATAATCATCTAATCTAGTCTAATTAGGTCAAGACACATCCAAGAAGTTACGGAAATAACCTTCCTACAACACTCCCCCTTGTGTCGAGCGCCTAATGTCTTCATGGTGCTTACCATGTTGCCTCACTAAAACCTTGCCAGCAAAACAAAAACCTCTTGGGAAAAAATAAAATGCATGAACGAAGGGAAAAAGAGCACAACGCACCAACTACTAAACTTGTGATTGACATGTGATGTAGACTCCCCCTGATGTCTAACAAACTTAGAGCTCTAATAACTGGCGCATGCCAATGCTCTTCACATGTTTCACAAACATAGATTTTCTTAAAGACTTGGTAAACAAATCTGCAACATTTACATCTGAACTCACTTGATTAACTTGGATATTCCGAAATTTCTGTTGTTGCACATTATAAAAGAACTATGCGGGTCAGAGAGATACCCAGCATCTACAAAACCAACTAACACATTGTTGGGAGTCTTTAGATAAGGGAGACGGTCATTGAAGGACGAAGAAGGGCCGAAATCATCACCTATGCCGGTCTCCACGTCGCCGGTGCCCGCGGTAGTTCCGCGGCGTACAGCGGCGCTGCTGGGGCTGCCGGTGGCGTTGGTGTGAGGATGACCGGTGGTGAAAACCTCTCTAGTGCTAAAGGGGTAGAACAAACCCAAGTCAATGGAACCTTTCAGATGTTTACACCATTCCAATGACGATGCGTAGGCACTGAGCTAAATCTAGCTAATAAGTTCACAACGAAAGTGATGTCTGGTCTAATATATTGTGCTAAATACAATAGCGCCCCAATTGTACTAAGATACATGTATTTAGCTCCAAGCATCTCTTCATCATCCTCTTTAGGACGGAATGGATTCTTGTGTCTAGACTTTGTCTTTCTTATGAACACGCATATGCATAAATCATTGTTCTTGTATCCCCTCCAAATCAAGTATTACAACAGACGTTACAATCTAGTTGCACAATGACTTTGTGGTTTAAAGTCACTTGATCGAGGCATTAGAAGTCCTTCAAACACTTTTGTGTATATATCTGCATTTATATCCCCATATAGGTATACATTAACCACATTCATAAGCTGCAAACTTCAGCTTTTGGGACACTACTAAACTGATTAAGTAGCGGAAAATAATAATGTCCATTACGAGAGAATACATCTCATCGTAGTCAATACCAGGTCGTTGAGAGAAACATTGCGTCATGAGTCTTGCTTTATACCGCATGATCTCATTCTCTCATTCGCTTACGAACAAAGGCTCTCTTATGTCCAACAGATTTAACGTCTTTCCAGATCAACTTAACAGATCCCAAGACTTGCCTTTTATTTAACGAGTCTAGTTCTGCCTGTATTGCTTCTTTCCACTTCGGCCAATACATTCTTCGTTGACACTCTGCAACGGAATAAGCGATTACATCATCAACATACGTAGAATTTTATTCACAGAATACACGTGCGCACTTGTGTAATTGAGATTTATGTGTACTCTGACATCAACAAAGGTTCTGTGGCGTCCCACAGAAAACACATAGTTGATCATGGACATAATTATAGTCAGAGACAATCTCATTGATGATGAGCGGATTAATTTGTGCCATCGCAACTCGCTTCTTTCGAGGTTTTAAATCTCGAGAATTAAACGGTCTCCCCCTCTTCTTGGTGGGAGCCAAGGCCGAAGCTGCTGCCCCTTCAAAGTCCATCAGTGGCACCGTTGCGATCCGATTCAACAACAGCGACGACGTCCCGTAGGGCGGCGCCGCCGCCGGCGTTACCCTCTCCTGAGGATATGCCGACGACACTAGGTCTTAGGGCAACCAAACCGATCCCATATGATCGGATCTTCAACCTTACCGGCACATTTGCAGTATGTATATGCGATCTCGTCACTTTCTAACTCACTTTGAGTAGTGCGGGGATCATGATGAGACAAATCGTTGGGGGCATACCATGTCAATTCCTGACGTTCATTCGGAATGTGAGCATTCTTATCTCCCCCTAACGGCGGGAAGTGTGTCTCATCAAAGTGACAATCTGCGAAACGCGCAGTAAAGAGATCTACGGTGGTTGGTAGCGGATTATTGTTGAGGATTCACATCCAACATATACATAAACGACTTTGTAGACCCATCTGTGTACGCAGAAAATGCGTAATAGATAAACAGCACAACTGAAAGTACGTAAGTGCGCAATATTGGGTTGATAACCAGTAACCAGCTGGTATGCACTACACGTCTAGTTGACATTGGGTCTGAAACGAATAAGCATAGCTGCATGCAGTATTACATATCCCCATGCAGAAACTGGCAATTGGTTCCCATAACCAAATGCCCTAGCTAATAGCCGGAGTTGCTGAAGAGTGGCTTCTACAAGGCAGTTCTGAGAAAGAACATGAGAAACAGGATGTTCAACTTCAATCCCTATGGATATGCAATAATCATCGAATGTCTTGGAGTTAAACTCTCTAACATTATCCAACCTAATAGATTTAATAGGATGGTCATGGTGGTGAGCCATTAACTTGATGATTTAAGCTAAAAGCTTGTCAAATACAGCTTGTGGACAGCAAATCGACATGACCAACGCGTCGATGCATCAACCAGCACCTTAGAATACACAAAAGGTCTGCATTCTGGTTGATAGGTCCACACATATCATCTTGGATTTGTTGTAAGAATGGTTTCTTTTGTGTCCATAACAAAGGAAAACAATGGATTCATCTTTGCTAGTGTACAAACTTTGCAATAAGAGCATTATGCATCTTAAAATACAAATTCGCGCTAAAAATCAGATTCACCCGTAGCATGACCTTTGTGTACTAAAATGGTTATAACTTATTCATTACAGAAGGTATCGATAAATCGTAAAAAAATTTGGAAACTAGACATCGGTAGGTTTCCATTGATATAAAGTACACAATGTAGTTCGAACCGATCTGATCACAAAACTCTGTCGAAGTTGATGGATCTATAGATTTCCGGACAGATCCGTCCTACGTTGCCGAAATGGCCATAACTCACTCAATATGATAGCTATGATCAAACGGTCAGTGTCTCTGGAAATTAGACACATAGACATTTCCATCGGTATAAAATATACCATTTTTGAATGAGTGAGCCATGATTTATAGGTCATGCAATATCAAAGCTTATATGAGTCATAAGATCCAATAACAAGAATTGGAATGAGGTATTCTCATTGAATCTGACTGAACTTCTTCTCTAGAATGATTTATTAGAGGAAATACACAAGTAATTGTTACCATTCTCATATATCCAAGTGATAACATATGGCAATTAGGTTTTGGAAAACACAACAAGATTCGATTTTTTTTTCTTGGTGCATAGAATACGTTCAATGACATCGATAATTGTACCATTAGGTAACGTAAAGATAATGAATCCACGCTCTTTAACAACCGGCGAGGTTCTAATCGATATAGTCATTGATCATCTATATTGCACATAATACTTAAACGACTGCCTATTCCTTAGAATAGTGTGGGTTGTCCCACTATCAGCTAGACACTCAACTTCACCGCGAGACATCTAAAGAGATGAAAAACTATGGGTGGTTTTCTCGCGGGACACAGTCTATTCACTACCCTGTAGGATAGAGAAAGAAAAGGGGATGAACTCCCATCGAGTGTATCACATGGCATTTGGACTTTATAACTTCGACTAAAGTCAGAAAGTGCAAGGTTGAATGTTACATAACCGAGCAATCATCATCAGAAACCAAAACGAAGCTGAGGCTTCGCACGTTATGGTGTTGAACACCTTTGGTGACCAGAAGAATGGAGGCTTAGCCTCCTAGGATCGGTGCTAAGTACCTTCTCAGGCGGCTATGGAACCGAGGCCGAAGCCTCCTTGAAAGCACAGTGCCGTGGCACCTTTGTGCTGCCGAAGCCGAGGTATCATCACCATGAGGCCGACGTCGGCCACTAAGCTTGTGACGTCGAGCCTAGCTCTAATTATTCTTTGATTTTGATTTTGATTTGAGCTGAGGTGAAATTATAAGTCCAATATACTAAGCTAATGTGACCCAATAGTGTTTCAGAAGAACCACGTGAGTCGTTGAAACACGAATCTGGATTGCTTGAAAACATAAAATTTCTCACAATATGGGAAAACAGAGAAATTTTATTAACTTGCCAACTTTTAATACATCAAAAGCAAGCTTCTAATTCCAAAGAAAACGACTAAGAGATCAAAGTCTATAAGATATGGAAAAACCATTACAATACTTGAAAAATTCTTAATGAAAAGTCAAACATAAAGACTAATCAAAATCTGGGACATCTAATGCTTGAGTAGGCTATTGAGTCTTAACTTCAGGAATGAAGTGCTCAACCACGAGATTAACGTGAGGTTGTCATCACTAGTTCTCACTCAGCATGATAATTCTCTTTGCTAGAATTATCTCTTGTAGGCATTAATCATCTCTTTGCTAGAATTATACACGTGGTGCATATGCTTAGAGGAACCACACTTGTAATTCGGCGACCTCGTGGGCCGTGCAACCGGCGTCATGGGTCCTAGTTCCGGCATCCGGCGGGTAGACCACAACCCAGGCTACGTTCCCAATGTCAGAGATCACCGGTGCCGCACCAGGAGGGCGTGCCACCGGGCTCCCGAAGTAGCTTCGTGGGTAGGGAAATGTGTAGTAATGTGGGTTTGTGTCCCACATTGGAGAAGTTGTAAAGGAGGAAGCCTTCATTCTCTATAAATAGGAGGCTTCCCCCTTAGTATTAAGGACTCTGGGTTCCAAGGCATTCCACCCTTGTACCACCGATGGCTTATTAGCCGGCTATAGTGAATTCCAAGTGGACGTAGCCGTGCCCTCCGATGGCACGGTGAACCACTATACATCGTTGTGTTCATATTCTATCTTTTATTATTCTGTATCTACTAGACCCCCGGGTTTAGACAGAAACAATTGGCGCCGTCTATGGGAAGACTTACAAAAGGCTGTGTTGCTCTGCCGGCAAGCTACTGCCCGGACAACAGGTCAACCAGGCTGGCAGTCCGGCCCAGGCCAGCAGCCTGCCCAGCTAGCCCGCCCAGTACAAGTCAGCAGGCCAGGCAACCCTGCCCGGTCAACCCTGCCCGGTCAAGCCGGTCAGCTGCCCGTGTGGTCCAGTCAACGCGGGTCAACCGCTTGTCTCCCCCGGTTCAGCAGACTCGACCGGATCCTCCTTCGCCACCGCCATCTCCCTCTGCCTCGCACCTCCGGTTCGGCCACGTTCGACCCCGGCATCTCGCCCGCGACGGCCCGATCGCCAGTCCGGCGAGTCACCTGCGACTCCCCCGGTTTCGTAGCCTCGACCCCGGCATCCGTGGCACCGCCCGGAACTAGCACCCCGGATCGGCCCCAGTACCTCCGGTGGCTTCCTCTCAGGGCTCCGATGCGCAGTCTCCTCCGGTTCGGCCAGCAGCGGCAACGGACTCCTCCGGTTCCAGTCTCCTTCGGTTCGGCTCCTCCTCGCTGGGTCACCCTCCCCGGCCCATAGCTCTCCTCACCGACGCCAGCATCTCCGGGCGGTGCAGTTTCGCCGTCTTCAGATGACCGGCTCCTCCCTTCCGGTGCGTCGTCTCTGGTGCGGTGCAGTTTCATCAACCCCGGCCGACTGGCTACCACCGGTACGGCACTCCTCTCCAGGACCGGCCCGGCTCGTCTCCCTCCTCCCGGGCGGAGCGGTGCGGTGGTCTTCATCACCGGACGAGAAGAGCCCGGACGAGGGTCCTAGGCCGAGAGAGAGAGGCCGGACGTGAAAGAAGCAGAGGAGAGAAATTGGCGGGAAACGGGAAAGTCAAAGCTGCATGATCCGGTCAGCTTCACCCATGCAAAACGGGCCGGGCCGGGTTCCATTGCAGCAGTTTGGGCTGCAGCGGTCCTGTTCAGCATCTTGGGCCGGCATCAGGGGTCAGGTTTCCAGCAATTTGGGCAGATCTTCTCTTGGTACCCAGCAATCCTCTCTGGGCACCCGCTGCTCCCAAACAGCAAAATCAAGCTGCTCTCTACACCCGTAGACATTCACCGGGCAACTTGGGAATCATTCTCGCATGCTATTCCAACACCCGGCAGCTTTCTCCAAAGATAAGTATTCTAACTTATCTATTATTACTCAACGCGTGCTTCACCTGTGCATAATCTGTTGGGAAATGTTGATAATTAGACGTGTGATATTAGTGCTGCTCATATCATTATGCATCGATTGATCATCTCAACTTTGCAATGCATCGCATATTAGTATGCGTCATTGCATGCGTGTCATTATGCGCTTATTAGTGCTGCTCATATCATTATGCATCGATTGATCATCTCAGCATTGCAATGCATCGCATATCAGTATGCATCATTGCACGCATGTCATTATGTGCTTATTAGTGCTGCTCATATCATTATGCATCGATTGATCATCTCAGCATTGCAATGCATCGCATATCAGTATGCATCATTGCACGCATGTCATTATGCGCTTATCAGTGCTGCTCATACCATTATGCATCGCATTACAATGCACTGCATTACGGTACACGCATTCCAATGCATCGCATCAATGCATCACATTACGGTAGACCTCGTCTCGATATGGCAGAACGCCCGGTCGAGGTCCACCCAGTTACATCTCACTTGGGGGACTCGTCTCGATATGGCATGTCGCCCGGTCGAGATCCGCCCATCGGTTACGTCGCATCCAACCGGCTCGAGAGCATTTTCCGGGAGCATAATCCACCCGGACCCATGGCATTTCACTAGGGGACTCGTCTCGATATGGCATGTCGCCCGGTCGAGTCCGCCTGCCTCCATGGCAAACGCATGGGCTTTATAAACCAGGGCGAGTTTACATCTAACACATGTACTCTTGTCCAGCAGGATAAAAACCCTACATCGCACTGAACTGCAATACATTTGGGGATACATGGGAGACTCATTATCTCAACACCACCCCACCGGGCAGATTGTTTCTCTAACACAGAACAAGTCTCCCCGCAGGCTAACAAACCTGCACATTTACCTCATCGCTTATTCAACACAAGCTGAGAAGAACTAGCAAGTGTTTACCGGCGCTTTAAAACAGCCCGCAACACCGGGGTAATCTCCCCGCAGCCTAGCAATATGGGGGACTCGTCTCTGTAGCGGTCGAGTCCTCACATCATCATCCCATGCATCGCCATCATTATGCATCCCATTACAATGTATCGCACTACGGTGCATGCATTCCAATGCATCGCATCAATGCATCGATTTACGGTAGATCCGTCCGATGGCAGAACTCCCGGACAGAATCGCCTTGCTCTTCGCTGCATTTCACTGGGGACCTCGTCTCGATATGGCATGTCGCCCGGTCGAGGTCCACCCAGTTGCATCTCTCTTGGGGGACTCGTCTCGATATGGCAGAACGCCCGGTCGAGTTCCGCCCGCCGGTTACGACGCATCCAACCGGTTCGAGAGCATATTCCGGGAATAGGATTCACCCGGCCCCATGGCATTTCACTGGGGGACTCGTCTCGATATGGCAGAACGGCCGGTCGAGGTCCAGTACTGAAGCTCTCCGATCCGTCCGATGGCGGAACGCCCGGACGGCATCGCCAGCTCTCCGATCCGTCCGATGGCGGAACGCCCGGACGGCATCGCCAGCTCACCGATTCGTCCGATGGCAGAACGCCCGGACGGCATCGCCAGCTCACCTATCCGTCCGATGGCAGGACGCCCGGACGGAATCGCCGAGCACACCGATCCGTCCGATGGCAGGACGCCCGGACGGCATCGCCAGCTCACCGATTCGTCCGATGGCAGAACGCCCGGACGGCATCGCCAGCTCACCGATCCGTCCGATGGCAGGACGCCCGGACGGAATCGCCGAGCACACCGATCCGTCCGATGGCGGAACGCCCGGACGACATCGCCAGCTCACCGATCTGTCCGATGGCGGAACGCCCTGACGGAGTCGCCAGCTCTCCGATCCGTCCGATGGCGGAACGCCCGGACGGCATCGCCAGCTCACTGATCCGTCCGATGGCAGGACGCCCGGACGGAATCGCCGAGCACACCGATCCGTCCGATGGCGGAACGCCCGGACGGCATCGCCAGCTCACCGATCCGTCCGATGGCAGAACGCCCGGACGGAGTCGCCGAGCACACCGATCCGTCTGATGGCGGAACGCCCGGACGGAGTCGCCAGCTCTCCGATCCGTCCGATGGCGGAACGCTCGGACAGAATCGTCGAGCACACCGATCCGTCCGATGGCAGGACGCCCGGACGGCATCGCCAACTCACCGATCCGTCCGATGGCTGGACGTCCGGACGGCATCGCCAGCTCACCAATCCGTCCGACGGCGGAACGCATCGCCGAGCACACCGGTCCTATCCGGCGGGCCACCCCCTCCAGCGGGTCGCCCTGGATTCAGCCGTACCGGTCCTATCCGGCGGATCACCCCCTCCAGCGGGTCACCCCGGATTCAGCCGACCGGTCCTATCCGGTGGGTCACCCCCTCCAGCGAGTCACCCCGGATTCAGCCGACCGGTCCTATCCGGCGGGTCACCCCGGATTCAGCCGACCGGTCCTATCCGGCGGGTCACCCCGGATTCAGCCGACCGGTCCTATCCGGCGGGTCACCCCCCCCAGCGGGTCACCCTGGATTCAGCCGGCCCAGTCCTGTTCAGCAGCGGCTTCGCCAGCACTGTCCGATCAGGTTTCAGCGCGTCAGGACCGGTCAAACCCGGATCCTCCCTGGCCGTCCACCACCCCAACACTCCCGGCCAAGTCACATCTCCAACACGAACTTGGGGGACTCGAAAGTCGAACACCTCGAGAAGAGCCCAATCTCACTTAGGGACTGGGGGACTGGTGGTAGTAGGGGTGACTCGGTCACCACCTACGCTTGGCGGCACATGGTGATTAATTCCCCAAGTAAGATTGCACTCTTACTCGGGAACTTGGGGGACTTGTTGACAGTACATATAGTATACCGCCAAGCACATTCGGCGACCTCGTGGGCCGTGCAACCGGCGTCATGGGTCCTAGTTCCGGCATCCGGCGGGTAGACCACAACCCAGGCTACGTTCCCAATGTCAGAGATCACCGGTGCCGCACCAGGAGAGCGTGCCACCGGGCTCCCGAAGTAGCTTCGTGGGTAGGGAAATGTGTAGTAATGTGGGTTTGTGTCCCACATTGGAGAAGTTGTAAAGGAGGAAGCCTTCCTTCTCTATAAATAAGAGGCTTCCCCCTTAGTATTAAGGACTCTGGGTTCCAAGACATTCCACCCTTGTACCACCGATGGCTTATTAGCCGGCTATAGTGAATTCCAAGTGGACGTAGCCGTGCCCTCCGATGGCACGGTGAACCACTATACATCGTTGTGTTCATATTCTATCTTTATTATTCTGTATCTACTAGACCCCCGGTTTAGGCAGAAACAGGAGAACTTCTACTTTATTCATTGATAAAGAGGCCTTTATATAGGCATTACAATAAGTATCCCGATAAATCAGGGATTCCCTATTCATCTAATCTAGTCTAATTAGGTCAAGACACATCTAGGAAGTTACGGAAATAACCTTCCTACAACAGTAATCAAATAGACAATCAGATTTCACATTTACAATTAATTTCATTAAAAAGTATCAGTGAAACAGTAATTACTTTTTTTTTACTCTATAGTAAGTTACAGAAAACTAACCTTAATTTACCAGAAATAGTAAATATCCATTTTCTGTTCGCGGGTCAAGTCGAGCTGTAACTGGATCGGGTCGAGGTGCAACGGGAAGATTTCCGGGTCGAGCCAATTTCTGGGTCGAGCGGATCTGCGAGGTCAAGGATCCGGCTAGACGTCGAGGATGCTCAGCCAGCGGGAGGTCTGATTTGGATATTCAAGGTTGTCTGATCAGAGGAGCAGGTGGAGCGGGCGGAGCAGATCGTGCGGATTGGGCGGTGCAGACGCCGATGGAGGCGAGGCAGCCCGATCGGGTTCGAAGGAACAGACGCGCAGTGGAGGGTTAGGGTGTGCCGGCTTCGGAGAAACATGATCGGGAGGCGCTGGAGACTGGAGGCTTGGGTCTAGCACAATCCGAGTTGGAGGCTTGGGTCGTCGGCCAAGGCTTCTGTGCGGAGGAGGTGACGCCGATTGGAGATTGCAGAGGTTGCCGTTAGCGAGGTTAGCGGCGGCGGCGGGACAAACAAACTAGGGTTTTTTTTTCTATTTTTATTTTTTCTGTTTTCTTCTTTTTTTTCTTTTTTCTTGGCTAAAAAAATCTCAGCGAGTAAAGCTACGTGCTGATAACGTGTAATAGGAAAACTGAATTGGTCTACTCATTTCATTAGATAATCCTTTTATATAAGGTGACGATTACAAATGGTAATAATAATTACACTTATGATCATAATCACTAATTTTCTAATATCACTATCGTCATTATTTTGACGAAGGCACACTAATGGTAATTTTCTTTAACATATTTTTCTTTGTATCGCAGATTTAATTTAAAATTATTTTAACGATTAAGAGATAGAAATATTAATACACTCCCACAATTTCGTAATACACATCCTTATATTTTTTTGTCACCAAACTTTCATCTATACCCTTCCTCATTAATAATAAATAAAAATCAAATAAGAATTAAACATACCATTCCTCATTAATAATAAATAAAAATCAAATAAGAATTAAATGTTTAATATGTCCAAGACTAAGTTCTCTTCTCGTCTTCATGATGAGATTCAAATATGATTTTAAACGTTAATGACCAATTATTTCATATAAGAACTAAAAAGTAACCAAATTAGTTAAACTGTAAAAGAGGTTATTTATCTTGCATACATGAATACATAAGAAATTATTTTGGTTAACAACGACATTGGCATATTATATACCGATTCCAGTATTGTTCATGATTATATAGATCATGTGGACATTGACAAATATGGAATAATCATGATCGGAATTATCTTAAAATATTGAAGAACAACGAAAATAAAAAAAACTCAAGTCATTCCATCTTCACTCATCTATAAACAAAAAGTAATTAGAAATTACCTTATAAATCTGTGGTTGATTTTATTAATAATCAATAATACAATTAATTGAAATAAAAGCAGTAAAGAAGTAATAAAAATTTATGATGCATTATTCGATTTATTTGGCAAAATATTTTCTTATTTATTTATGACGAGGGGCATAGATGGAAGTTTGATAACAAAATTGGATAAAAGGATACAAGTAGTGTGAATTAAGAAATTAATAGAGTGTGTATAAAACTTTTCTAATACCAAAATCAAAAATGAAAACAAAAATAATCCACTACTCTGTAGCGAACTTCCCACTATGTGCATCGATTTACTCATAATGATTTTTGTTTTGAATGAAATAATAAGGGGTTTTTACCAATAACTACATTTTTGAGCTCATAATTACTAATAGCATGTCTGTTTTTTAAAATTACTTCTATCAGGTTTCCATCCATTTAACTAACAAAATCTGTTAAATAGTAATTACGAAATTATCTTTTTTATTTTTTGTTACGACATTATTGAGGGTCAGTAGCATTACGCAATTTTGAGGGTCAATAACATTACTCGATTTTTTAGGGTCAATAACATTATGTGATTTTTGATTCAGTAGCATTGCACTGAATGTAAATATATATTTTAGGATATGTCAATAGTTGACAACCCATAAATTAGCATAACACTACTGACCCTAAAAAATGAGATAATACTACTGACTCTTATAATAACCCAATGCTACTGACCTGCAACACTGTCGTAAAAAGGGTAATTTGTAATTTAATTAATGGATTCTGTTAGTTATAAATAGAAACTTACTAGTGGTAATTTTAAAAAGTAATCTTGCTATTGGTAATTATAGATTGAGAATAGTATTTATTGGTAATTTTTTAAAATAATAATTGTTTTCACTGATATGAACTGTATCTATGAGGGAATTAGTATCATCTCTATTAATTAAGCCAATTTGGCTTATGGAACCGCCAAACTCTTTTTCCATACAATTGCCCTTGGCTGATTAATTGTTTGTTACACTAAATTTTTTCTACAATGGGTAAAAGAATAAAACAACAAATAAACCATTGTCAACCAGTTTTCTTCTCTCCTACAGTTTCTCCCAACTTCATCACACGTACAACTCTAATCTCTATTAATTAAGCCAATTTGGCTCATGGAATCGCCAAACTCTTTTTTCCTGCAATTGCCCTTGGTTGATTAATTATTTGTTACACAAAATTTTTTCTACAATGGGTAAAAGAGTAAAACAACAAATAAACCACTAACAACCAGTTTTCTTCTCTCCCACAGTTTCTCTCAACTTCATCACACGTGCAACTCTAACATCACTACATTTTGTTTGATTTTGAGAAAACCAGAAGCCCAAAAGAAATTTTCTTCGCTCTTCCTCATGATAATTTCGAAAATTTCTTTGATGAAGACTGGCATTATATAAGGGGTCAAGAAAGAGCGAAACATAAATAAGTTCCCTTGATGTTTGTTTTTCAATTTCTTGGATTGATTTTGATATGGATTTGATGTGAGATTTGTATTTCAGTTTTTTTCTTTTTCATTAGGGTTTATTATTTTGATCGTCTTTTCTCATATATTGTCTTTTCCCATTTAGTTAAGAACAAGTTAACAGTGAGGTATGGGTAACACTAAATAGCTAATTCTAACGTATTTCCTAGAATCAAATCAGCGCACGCGCGAACGAGCCATTTTCGCACCTGCATCGCGCGTGGAGGAATGCTAGAACAGTAATAATCAACAAAACATGATTAAATAAACGAAAGATAAAACAGTAATAATTCAATAGATAAAGATATTACAATTGATTTTAAATTTCAAATGATCAGTTTTAGCTAAACTGACCACCACATTTTAAGGAAAAAAAGACTTGCTGACTCCCACTCTATAACATGTTTTTAACAAATGGCAAAACTATTCTAGAATGATAGTTGTTGGGGAGGTGGTGTTTGTCAGGGCCAGAGGTTGTTTCGTCAAGGACTAATTAGATGAGAGCCAAAGTTACATCAAAGTTTTGTAGTTTAGTTTGGTTTTTCATCATTAGTCTCTCTTATATATCAATGCATGGTTAAGTATATCATTTTATGTCTATTGTCTGCGTGAGAGTTAGTTGATATGCAAGATTTTCTTATTAAAAAAAATACATTCTTAAAGAATATTTAAAACATAACGACATAGGGAAAACTGTGTATATATTTAATATATTTTTCGAAAAACAAATAACGCACGGGAACGCGGCTTTTGATGCGAGTGCAGAAAGGCTAGTTATACTTTAAGCATTTTACATTACTTATTTAGCCTAACTATTGCAATAGCAACCTTCGCAAATGCGCTCACTTATTGTGCTCCAAAACCTACCATTGTCTAACATAGACAAGAAACAAAGAGCATAATGAAACTACACAACCTAGACCGTGAAAGTCAAAAACTTGAAATTACCATTGCTAGGTGACTTTGAAGTAGGAAAAAAAACCCAAAAAAAAAAAACTTGAATTCTCCTACAGCATTACTGCAGACGCTTCAAACTTTGCTAGATCAAAACCTTTAAAGTCCCGAATGCGAAATCCTAGCAAACTAAACTTCATCAGTTAGATCCATAAGAGACCTCAATGACAACTCAGAGTCCTGATCAAATCATGCATTTTGGATCACTGGGGTACCTGAAGTAAAATGTGACCTAAATGGCTGAGACAAATACTTTAATATTCAATTTAAATGTTAATTTAGACTAGTATCAAAATTTCTAGAAACAACCTCATTTTCAGAAAAATATAGGTCAAACAATTCCACGAATTAAGTATGATTGTATGCGTGACGAAATATGATATGTAATAGCTCAAGTGGTAAAAAGCACTAGTACCTAGAAAGTAGTTATTAAGTTTTAAGTTCGAGTCACAACAAAAATTAGGTGTGAAACTTTTAGATCCTCTTTATTATAAGAAAAAAAAAGTATGATTGTACGTCTACACTCCAATTCAACTTTTTTACTCGGAAAACACTTGTGTCCATACCAGTAGAGACGCACACGTCCATACTCTCTCTAATTTGCATGTCTAGGACAATGTTATTAACGATCTTAACCGTTTAAAAGTTGAATTAATCAACAAAGATCATCTCTGTAAAAATTCGGAATACACCAAAATCGTTTCCTCATTCGATTGTATTCGATTGCCCAAGATATGCAAATTAGAGAGAGTATGGACGCATAATCATACTAGTATGGACACAAATATTTTCTTTTTTACTCTGCTGCATCTCTAATTGTTAATTGATGTACTAAGCACTCGTCTAACTTACATTCCAAATCTTCCCATTCTCGTATCATTCGTTGGCATACTCCTCTTCCGAAGTTTGTTAAACTGAGTTTTGATGGTCCAGTGTTACTTAACGCTCCTCATGTCCTCCTACTGCTGGTTTTGTTATTAGAGATGATAAGGGTCTCCTTTAGTTGCTTATACTAAACATTTAGGCAAGGTTAATGTTTTTTTAGTTGAAGCTTTGGGTCTACTAGCTATCTCCCCGCTGCTTCTCTTTATGATTTTACATAAGTTCTAGCTGATGGTGCTTCTATAACTCAATCAATAACAAAATCAGGACCGGTGTATTACAGGACATCAAACAGCTTACTAAACAAATTTCCTTACCAATGCAATTGCAGCTATTGGTCATTCCACCCAATTGTTGGTACAGTACTCTCACTAGCAAAATTGACGACCTTTTAGCTTCAAATTTTCTGTCACCCCCCACTTTCATGGTCTAGGATGTGTTCAAGAGTTCCATTCTATTCTTTGTTTTATTTATTTTTTCATAAAAAAAAAATATAAAAAAAAGACACAGGAATTATGAATTGAATCACTCATTAAAAGAACACAATGAAAGGACCAAATAGCGCAAAGGGATGTAATACTCATCTCTTTTTTTCTTTTTTTTTTCTTTTTTTTTTACTTATGACGAAGATTGATTCTTATTCATGTCTTGCAGCCAAGCTTGTACTTCAGTCACTTCAAATTTCCTAATCTAAGCTCTTCATGAATGTTGAATGTGTTGGTTCAGATACTGAACTGTTCTTTCCCTAGCTAATTGTTTACAGGCAATTTAAGTCCGCTTTGATTGACACGGGTATGGTATAAAAGAACCGTCTCTCTACAATGTTCGTCTCTTTTCATTCAATCTAGGATCCTACATATGTTTGCAACCATATTTATATGGAGCTGTAAAAACGACTTTACTTGAACCTACTCAACTGCCACGCAACCAGCCTCTTCCACCCTGCTCCCATCTCCAAAAGAAGAGACCTCGTTGTCAAGCTGTGAGGAGACTTCAGAAGCAGTATCGTCAATACTCAAGTTCGAAATTTCACCACCAAGGGAAGAAGAGCCTTCATCCTCGCCACTCATTGATGTTGCAGGTGATACATCAGCCGGCGATGCAGACGCTTCTGACTCATCAACTGGTTGTTGCAAGCTCCAAAACATAATGCTGGCTGTAAGCGTCAAAAGCATCTTCTGATTCACCTGCCATAAGATTGCACATGTCATATGAACCAAATATACACTACTGAATGCCACTACTACCACTAACAAATGGCACCACTGACGGACTTATCTATCAGTGTAAGAAAATACAAATAAGTAATTGACTTTTTGCCCATGATACCACATAAATGACTCCTTGCTATTCAAAAAAGTCATCTCATAATGCAAGAGATTCAATCTTCCCCACCAATTTTGTAACTATCATACTCATTAAGAGAAAAGAACGGGAAATGTTACTCGGATCCTCAAAATAAATGAGATGAGTGAACAAAACAAAACAATCAGATTTGCAAGGTTCTCTTTTTACCTCCATGATGTCCTCAGGCAACAAGAAGATGGAACAACCAAGCTTTCGCGCAACACTTACTATGTATGTAGCATTTAACTTCTTTTCATCAGCTATCATTTCACAAAAGAAAAGGAGACTTATTTGATCAGTAATTTTCGACAAATTGAGTTATTTGTCAATCCTGCAAGAAATCTTACCACTTTCACCCTTGGTAACAAGGTTCCAATTGACAACCCTAGGCTCCACAGCACTGAGAAGCTCAAGGAAGAATATCCCATTCGACAGGCTCTTATCCTGGATAAATCATAGTTTTCAGAAATACCACAGTTACCATCTACGAATTATTATCTCACCAATAATAACTCAAGTCAAAATGCAAAACGTTTTGGTCTATTAGAACCTTAAAGCTCTCCATTCGAGAAGTTCTGCCGGTGCTATTAACTTTGTTGTTGGCCCACTTTAAAATATCTGCATCTGTCATCTCCTTTCCTCGAGAGTGAGATCTTAGATTCTTTAACAGTTGAAGCATATTAAACCTCATCAACTGCCATAGAAATGCTGAACAGATAAACAACAATGTTAGCTTATTTCTCAAGCAAGCCAGAAATAGCCACACCAATACAACCAACAGTTGGCCGGTGCTCCAGTTCACATCAAGGAATGAAACCATGTTTTGGTTATTTTGGGAGTATCAAACAGTTACACAAAATTTTGTTCTTGCGAATAGAGAGAACAAGAAGCTTTAAACTTAGGTCGGTCAAAATCAAAAATAAACATATTAACGCGGACTTATGTAACTCATGAATGACTACATCATTGCATTCAGAAGTCCTCAACAAAAATTAAGCTGTAACTTGTTGATGAAATCAATAAATCATGTTGAAGCCTGCAAGGGAAAAGGCATTAACGGTGGTGCCATCCTCAGGCAGAGCACAAAATAAGTTTCTCTAGATGTTAAACACAAAAGTGAAGCTGATTGTATAGGTTTATACAAAATAAATGTAGAAAATTACCGAGTATGAGCTTCTTGTTTCCCTGCACAATATCATTTCCAGCTACATTCACCAGAGACAATTTGAGTTGCTTCCCGATCCTTACAACCTGATTACAATTCTCTACTTTCCTAAATGGCATCTTGATTGGAGGCCTTGATGCGTGCTTCCAGTTAACTGATCCTGGAGAAACCTTATCAAGCACCTCTAAGAGAATCCATCTGCATTCAAGAAACACGATAATTAAGCCAATATAAGAGGCACAAGATGCAAGCGTTACAATTAGAAAACAATATGTCATATTAGTTAAAGCCATCATTATGTGTCAACTAAACTCAAGAAACTTCAGCAATGACATCTGTGTTTCTTGGAAAAATGCCACATTTAGGAATTAACTTCATATACTATCAACAACTTGACTACATAACTCACCCATTTCTCGAATACATAACGTTATAACAAATTTAAATATAGATATTTGCAATCGTGAACACTCACCCATTTCTCACATCTTCAAATACATTATTAACATAAGTCGCAATGCCTAAACTGTTGATCCACAGTCTGAAGCATCTCTCTTCTCGTGATGTTTGAACATCATCTGTCATCATCTCTGCAAAAGATATCTTTTTGCTGTCTGTAGAGAGGCCATTTCTGTACAAGGTATACTCTTAATCAACAATTTAGTAGAGAAAAAATAATCATTTTGATACATACACAGTTGTTATAGCTTAAATTCAAATTTCAATTACATGCTACCATGTCAGAGTTCATTCTCATAATATCAATTGATACAGCCTAACAAGATCACAAGTTGTAAATAATAAAGTGCTAAATACTAACGAGTAATGATTTAAAAAATTCTGTAAACAAAATATCATATGCAGAATCAACTAGTAAGCCTAAGATTACTCCAATACTTCTTACCTTTGTCCCAAATTATACATGTTATGCAAAACAAAGAAAGAACAAAGTTACCTCTAAAAATAAAAGAAGCCTTTCAAAATAAAACTAAAAAAAATTGATAGTTACTGCCCACCTTTCGTGGAAGATCTGTGCCACAAATGCCAGATTTAAGTTTGAAGAACCCTCAAGAATGTCTTTCGGAGATAAATATCTTTTGCAGTTCATTCTCTCGGCATGATCAAGAACCAATTTTGCTCTTTCGTCGGGTTTCGCATCCAATGTGGCTGGATTGCAGTGTTCTGGAGCAAGAACATTAAGTAGGTATGCATAAGCCTCTCCATCCTGTGCATAAATTACAACAATGGAAAATATAATCAGATTATAGAATTATTTCAATAATATTTATAAGATACCAATCAAGCTGCAACAGTATCCAGAGCGAACTACAGTTCCCATCGGACTGAAGAAAAA
Organism: Potentilla sterilis; assembly: GCA_963682095.1. NCBI lineage: Eukaryota > Viridiplantae > Streptophyta > Magnoliopsida > Rosales > Rosaceae > Potentilla > Potentilla sterilis. The sequence continues at coordinate 34,591,306 of OY821759.1, read as the reverse complement.
GGAAGGTGCAAACTAATTAACAAGATCTTATATATATATATATATATATATATATATATTCATGGAGAGTATGTAAACTAGAAACACACTCCCATCTTTTCATATATAGATATCCCAATATGATTCATTGATAGATATCCTACCACTACATACCCCCTGGAAGTCATAATGAGTCTTGCCACTTACATGCTCGTAGAATATACAGATTCAGACGGTAAATACCTTCAAATCAGAAGAGAAGTTGGCAACTGCCTTCTTGTAGCCTGCTTTCTGGAGATGGAAATTCATCCATTTCAGTAAGACCTTCTCAGGTGGTAAACTCAAAAGCTCTTCAACATCCTGTGAGATACCAGTACATAACAACAATGTCATTCCCCAAGGGTTCATACAGATGTGTGTGTGTACGAGTACGCACACGCATGTATAAAATAAGAGCAGTTTTCCATGGACGAATAGATTTAAAAACAGAGAAGAGATACTCAAACGCATTACCTTGCTATCATCCACCAATTCCACAAGCTGAGGAGTCTTCTTAAGGTTCAGGTCTGCCAACAGTTGGATCTGAAATTGCCATATTAAATTCGTGCAACAACAAAGGGGAGGTGATAGCCAATTACTAGAGCAAGTAGTTGTTTCTCCATTAATACACTAGTCTGTCAAAAATTCAGTTGCTTACCTTTATTATTTGAGAAATCAATCCCAATACCAGATGAGGCTGCACGAACCATAGTATAAATTTCAACAATCCATAGATATTATATCAAACTAATATTAAAATAAATAAAAAAAGACAACTTACTCTTCCTTCAACCAGGTCTTGTGTGCCAATATTAACTACCGTGCAGCCAATGGCCTTGGCAGAGTTTAGGCAAAGAGTATGGTTTTCATTCCTTTCCCAGGGGTTGAGGACTCGTTTGGTGTTGATTGCTCTTTCATCTATTGTCCCAGGCACAGCAACATTTATAAGCTTACTGCAATCAAACCATTACATGAATAAAACAAGACAAAATATGTAAATAATAATCACGAAAGCCAAATTTGTATACCATAAGAGAACTCCATCTTTTGCAAGATTGAATAAATCATTTGTAGCTGGGTCCAATGGGAGAAACTGCTGTAGAAATGGGTCATCACCAAGATAACTGTTTATGTGGGCAACATAAGATGCTTTCTCTGATTCACTGATGGTGTGAAGTAAGGTAGTTGTGGAAGCCTTCAAGAATGACCAAGAATTCTTTGCACCACCAGATTTTGCTGTTGTTTGACCTTGCAAATTCAAATATGCCTGTGTATTTGATGCAATTAATTAACATGGTATCTCCTATAAAGCCACACAATGCTCACATAAAAGCAAATTGCATACTTAAACTATCCCATACTCCAGACTCCAGAACAATAAATGTACAAAAAAGAAATTAGAATCCTGTGTGTGTGTTTAAGTGTGTGTATTAGTACAAGAGAACACAAAATGACTGACCTTAAGGAAGGACTCAAAGTCAATTTCGGCACTCAAGTTAGAACCCACCCCACTTAAGATGTTCCTAATCTCCTCCTCAGTATGTGTTTCTTTAAATGCCTTTGTATTCACCATCAAAGCTGGCAAATCTCCAGCAGTGACTATGCCATTCTGATTCTTCACTGAAGAAAACTGACCAAAACAACAGCAGAGGAAAATTTCAATTAAATTAAACAACAGATCAGAGGATCCTCTCATATCTTAAAGCCAAATAAACTCCTAATTTGAACAGTAGATACCCAAGGAACAGAATATACATACTTTGGAATGCAAACTGCGCAGCTCAACCTGCGTGAACTGGCTTTGAAGCAACTGATCAGAAACGAGAACGCCTGTATAACTCGACATCTCCGCCAATTGCCAAGCGGAGATGAAACCTACTACACCTGTTCAACTCCTCAAAATTCCCAACTATAAACCCTACACGGAACAATTACTGATCAGGACCCAACTCCAATCACATGAAATCTGCAGACTGGGTTGTCCTACTCTGTCCCTAACATAGATCAACAAATGAAGCCAGATTAGGGTGTACATTCATCTAAAATCACGAAACATTAATCTAAGATGCCATCAACGATATCATACCAACATGGACTATGAATTGCACTACAGCATATGGAACAAAATAAAATAAACTACCCAGAAATGGAAGTAAATCGATTTTAATTTTCTCAAACAAATTCAAGTTCTAATGGATGCATTTCTTTCTTCGAAAATTGTTACTATAAACATGCAAATCAACGCAGTACTGGAAACTCAATCTGAAATTGATGAACATACCCACTAGCTCCAAACACCAATAAAACAGTAACACACAACACATGTGACATACCGAACTGAACCAAACTGAATTCCCCAACACAAACTAAAGTAGAAGACCCAGCAACATAAGAATTATCAAAATCCAATCCCAATCCCAAGAAGTCCAAAGACACACAAGTAATTGAGTAATGCAAAAGAGTAGTAAATCTTTGCGTGTGCTTTCAATGAGTTGACAAAAAACGAATCGAAACCCAATAAAGAAAGCGTGTAAACTACGCAAACCAAGAAGAAGTACATACCTCTAATAAAAATCAACACCATGCACTGATGACTAAGAATTAGTCCCTCTCCAAATGTTGGAATGCAGAGAAATAAAGACGATGGGTATTCAGAAATGGGATCAGAGGTTGCTTCAAGGGAGCGCAAAGTAAGAATAGGAAAACAGAGAGAGAGAGAGAGAGTCGCTAAGAGCAAGAGAACAAGGAAGACAAGGGAGGTGAGTGTGTGGGCTATGGAAATCTGGGGCAGAGCGGTTAAGGGACGCGCGCGAATAAGAGCATGTGTGGTGGACTCGCTGTTGGCGTTGTCCAACGCGGTTGTGTGGGTGTCAACTGTTTGGTTGTATCTACGAGACTACGACCCCATCTGCAATCGTGGATCGCTCTCTCGCCTTTTTTTTCTCTTTCTTTTATCCCCTAATATAAATACAAAATTAGTCTCTTCTCAACATGGGCTTCACGCTCTCTCATTGAGACAAAAAATGAATTTTCCTTCTTTTTTTTTAATGTTTTTCTTTTCCCTGAGTACACTAGACCACTCATATTATCATCGTATCATTCACGATACTAGCGTAATGAAATATTACTTAACTTTTTACTGTTAGAACGACACATAAAACAGATAAGTTGTTTGTGAGATAACACCATTTATTCTACGTTGTTTCATTGTATCTCTCTTAATCTAATGACGAACTAGAACATAACAAAGCACGCTAAAAAACAGCTATAAGTGCCTAGAACAGGACTAAATTTGCTAGCTACCCAAAATAATGTGTGGATTTATTGGGAAAAGAAAAAAAATCTAGATTTAAAAAGAGCTAGGAGGCCTGAAAGGAAAACCTAGCCCAAGACCCAACAAAGCTGCCTATAGTCGAGCGTGCATCTCTCGATTGCAACCGTTGCCACCACCGCCACCACTAATTTAGAAATGTTGATTCATTTATGAAATTAAAAATGTATAATATTTATTCACCTAGCACAATCTCAATATAATAAGCCACTACCTATATATTTGAGATTTTCTAAAAAGATTAGAAGTTGTAGACCCTAATATAAAACCAAAAAAAAAAAAAACAAAGAATTAACTAATTAAGGGTCCAAGTCTAACGGTAGCGTTACATAATAGATAGTTATAGAAGTAATTAATCTCATGCTTCATTGGGCTCGATTTCTTCTGGTCTCTTTTCATCTAGTGGCGGTCCATTAGATGCTGGAATGTCGAGATCACTGTGGAATGTCCAGCATTTCGAAAGAGGAAAGAGAACATGGAAACACGCCCCGGTAACTCCATTGTGTGTTACCTTACATGTGTCCACTTATGCTGATCGATATTAAGGCATTAATGATAAGGAAAAGGCAACGTGTATTTTTAGTTTTGAGTCTATTAGATTTACATCGATTGCTACAAATCTTCAGCAAGTAGTTTCTCTTTCAATGATCGAATTAGGTATAAAACTTGTTTTCTTCGTTTGAGGCTATGTAATAAGCTTTTTGATGCTTTAACTTTCTACATGTGCTAGATGGAGTCGTCAGGTTGACGCAAGGAGTTTTCTAGCCGTTGTTTTAGCAATAAAATTTATCCTATTTCAAAAATAAAACAAAAGTCTGCAGACTTCTTTTAATTTTTTTACTATGGTACACTAGTGTAGATAAACATCAAGTAGACCATATTTGATAGAAGGATGCAGACTGACGCCATACAAAAGTAGACCAGCTAGCTTGACTGGATCTCTACTAGTGTAATAAACCAGTGAACTTGAAGTATCGGTACAGTCATGAACATAATCAATCCCTATTTTCATGCTAGAAAACCGATTATTCAGATTTGTGGGCTAATGGATATCCGTCTCATGATCAATTCGATTTGATTAGATTGAATCCATTAGAGGAGGAAAATGGCCGGCACAGTGAGGAAGCCTTGTGGTACTTTTCTCTTGATAGAGAAGGGCCTATAGATTTCAGAGATCAAAACGACAATTAGAGAAAGTTGGAGGAGGAGATTGGTGGGAGGAACTGTAGGAGCTAGAGAATAAGGCTTGGTGTGGGATATAGAGAGTAAGATTATGTGAATGAAAGTAAAGAGTTTGACGAGGAATATGAGTAGGCACGAAGACTTCTTAATATGTTACTAAATTTATGTGTAATTTGTTGAAGGAAAAACGTATTATGTGCCTTCGTCAATGTAACGGACGATAGATAATTATGTAGTCATTATTGTCATTAATGTATTTCCTATTACCGTTGTAATACTCACCCTATATAAAGGGGATTATCAATGAAATGAGTAGACCAATTCCGATTATTCTACAACACGTTATCAGCACGTAGCTTTACTCGCTGAGATTTTTTCAGCCAAGACAAAAAAAAAAACTGACAGAAAAAGAAAAAAGAAAAAAACCCTAGTTTCCCCCCTCCGCCGCCGCCGCCCCTCGCTAGGCCTGCACCTCCGATCTGATCTGGACACCCAAAGCCCTGCGCCGTAGTTTCTTGATCGGCTCCTATCCGGATCGACCCCATCAAACCCGACGGCGCCAGATCCGATCCGGTTCGTCCTCGATGAAATCGTCCTCGCTGACAAACGACGTCGTCGTCCCCGGATCCAGTCGTCCCCGATCGTCGTCATGACGCCTAGCCCAACGACGCAAGAGACCCCGTCGATGACCTGCATAGACCTCAGATCAAAATTGATCTGGGCACCCATCCCTCGCCGGACGACGCTGCTCCTTCGATCGGACCACCACCTTCTCCGATCGTACCCTCCCGTGCCTCGTCCTACTCCGATCGACTTCCTCCAGTCGACACTGTCAACCACCGACAATGTCTGGATCGACGACGCCAACTCCGCTCGACCTCGCCCCGGATCCGATCGCCTCGCCCCGATCGCCTCGCCACGATCGTCCACTGCTCGGACGACCCCCGATCGCACCCCTGCTCTGCAGGGCCGACGACGGCTTGCCCTCCGCTCCGCGCCTCTGCCGCGACGCCTCCGCCGCTCCTGCCTTCAGATCGGACCCGACCTTTGCCGACAAAGCTTCGTCGGCAGAAGCTTGATCTCGACCCGGATTTGGGCCTGATCCGACCCGGCCCAGCCCCTTGGGCCTGACCCAACTCGAAAAAAAAGAAGAAAAAAAAAGGATTTTTTTTTTGGGGGTAAAATACAAAGGTAATTTTTGAAATTACCGTACAGTAATTTATATTTACTGTATAACTATTTACTATATATCTATTTACTGTTTTTCGAATTTAATAGTAAATATGAAATTTTTTTTTTTAATTTATATAGTAAATGTGAAATATATATGATTGAAGTGACTAATCATATGAATATTGTTTGTTTTTATGTGACTTATCAATTACGATGCGGCGATTAATATGTGACGACTATTTGGAGTCGGAGATCGAGCAATCGCTTAATATGCAGTTTATTTGGCAAACTAACAAGTAAGATCTAATTAACGTTATCATTTTCATTAAATCGTTAATGATATAATGCTCAAACTTATCTTATTATATTATGACATATATTTATGAAAATTTGAGCATCATTATATGTCTATTTTATTATGTTAAATAATTGTTTTTATTTAACATGTTATTTAATTTGAGCATTGCTATGATAATGCAAATCTCATGAGCAATACAATATAAAAATGGACAAACCAATTATTGTGATAAAGCATATATGAAGTAAGAAAAATATGACCATTACAAATTTTGGTCTTGAGATCCAATTTTAATTTCTTGAAAAAAAAATTTCATCATGGATATTTTCTTGATTATATAAAAAGCAATGATAATGAAATTTCATTAGCTTTACATGCAATGAATATGGAAACATCAAAAAATTTTATTGTGATAACGAAATTTCACAAAGCATTTGATTTCCATAAAGTATATTGGTTTATTTTAGTTGTCGTGAATGTCATAGACCGCGAAACTAATATATTTTATTCTTCCTATATTTTACAGATGGTTTAACCATCACAGTTCGACTTTGACACATTGGGCTCTGAAGAACTTGAGTTCCAAATTCCCCTATTGAGCCAACAAAGGCTTGAACATGGTATATTTATACGAACTGCTTTATGTAAATAGCTAAATATATAATTTCAATATCTTGAATGACAACGTAAGGTCTGAAAAGAAATTCCCTGAAACAAATTATGCAAAGTAATGCAACAACCCTAAACCAAAGGACAATGACAACGTAAGGTCTGAAAAGAAATTCCCTGGAACAAATTATGCAAAGTAATGCAACAACCCTAAATCAAAAGGCAATGACGATGTAAGGTCTTAGAAAAATATATATATATTCTTGAACAAATTGGGTAAAGTCATGCAACGACCCTAAAACAAAGGGTAATTACCATGGACGTAAAATTCATATAATCATCCAAAAGTAAGTGGAAACAATGTAACATTTAAAAGATGACATAGGGGACATGTCATGTGCAGTGAAGCACTCTGTCATTGTTGTAAATCAATGAAGTATTGATACATACATTATAAGCTAGCAAAGAATTAGCTACGACTTTTAATAAAAATGAAGAATCATATAAATACGCGGATTTTGGAAAAGTATCTTCAATATCCAACAAGAACATCGAAAATGAATTTACAACTGAAGACATAACATATGGGAAGAATATGTCAAATGACACATCTCATCATTGCAGCTATTAAAAGAGCAAAAATGATTTTTGCTCAATCCAAGATAGACTTTGATTAGTCTACTTTTAAATTTACAAGATATCCTTATAAAGGCTATTACGCCTAAATACGACTTTTTGTCATAAATTAGACTTTTGGTCTTAAAGTTTCTCTCTCTAAATTGGACAAGACTAAATGTAATCGTTGGCATGATAATTTTTTGAATTTTCTCTAAAGGAATTGAGATTATTCAAATTTTATTCATAATACACATGATTCAATTTTCTACATCTAACTTTGCAAAGTATTGCATAAAGTAAAGCAACATATCATAATATAGGCATGAAACAAAGAACCGTGTGTAAAGAAACGCACAATGTAATCCCTAAAATAATAGTACTGAAGAACAGTAGTACTATATCAGTAGTATATGATAATGATTAGTATATCAAAGAAAGTAATAAGGATCAGTATATATTTTCCTTTGGGATTCATAATACACATGCCTAATTGGGATTAAAAAATTTTTTTATTACAATTCCCATTTCCCAATCGAGTTACTCTAAAGAACTTGAGTTACGTTTCGATATATATTGAACATATGTCAAATTGACAAATAATGCCAAGAGAAAATTGAATTTTGTTTTCCACATTATAAAGAAATTTACGCCACGATTTTTCATGTGAAAAAGACACAAGTGAGAATTCATTTGAGCTCCTTTGCATTACCTCTAAATGACTGCGAATGTAAACGAGTATTAGAGAATATTATATGTCAACTTAGTAGGTTCTAAGTAACCGCTAATTAAATCCAACGTCATAAGAAAATGATCTTTTGGAATTCTGACATAGATTCGCTTTGATATGGTGATCCATACATTAAAGAAACTACTATGGACACCCATATTTTTGGATAAATAGAAGCAAACACCAGAAGAATATGGTTCACACACGAATCTGAGGACGATCAATGAACATTTTATCATCAAATATTGTCATATAGGGTTGAAGACGTATGTTCAATTCCTAAATTCCGCCGCTCCCCCAATGTGGCATTATAATATATTTGATGCACAAGCATATGCATTTATACCTTATTATGCTTCTCCTATCCGTCATGATTTTATGCATAAAAGTACATCATTCAAAGCCTATTCGTTAAAGCAATTATGATTGAGATCATCATATGCAAAGGACACATGAGTTTCTCATTATGTTGTTATATTGAATCAAAAGAGGATTCAGTGGATCGATTCAACCAACTTGCGGACACCATAGATATTTTATGGTGTTGGTTGTTGTGTCGACACACTGGTCACGTGTCATGACACCATCCACAATTAAAATTTATGCTGCTTATGCTAGAAAGTCAAAGCACTTAGGCCGGGTTAATTTCCGTAGGTGTGATGATTTTATGGCTTATTATATGGGATTTGTAATGGACATCATATTCCTATATATAAAAACTCAATTGGTCTCACGGAAAACGACTACAGTAATAGTCTTAATATTGGTAAAGCACACCAATACTTCCGTTTTGGGTTATGCAATTTTTGCATGCAGCGTTACTTTTTCATCTATGGCCATCATCATTGAACCAATTTACACCATAGCTAGTGACTATGTGTGAGGATTTTAAAGGATTTCAAACGAACTTGTAATCCTTGAGCTCTTTTGGATTGACACGGATCTACAATCCTTGAGCTCCATTAAATGTTTTTATGTGCCAAAATTGCGCCGCCACAGCGCACAATGATGGGTCCATTGAGATGAATAAATATTTATGCTGGATATGAACTTCCAGCTATAGTCCGCTATGTCGAAACCTTGACAGGCGATCTCTTCACCGCTAGATTTGCGGAGTGTCACTTTGATGAGACAGTCTTCCCGTCGTTAGGGGGAGATAAGAACAAGCATGTTCAAGTGGAACGACATGAATTGTCGTGGTTTGTCCCCACTGTTTCTCATCTCGATCCCCAAAAATCACACAAAGTAAGGTGTGTAGATATCTTATACATTAAAGTGACGAGATCACATAAACCTGCTGCAAATATACCTGCAAGGATTGTGTTTTATCAAAAGGACATGGTACCACCCAAGAGGAATTGGGTATTGCACTGCCACCATGGATGGTGGCATGGTGACGCCATAAGTGGCATAAATGGTGTCATAGGCCGTGGCTCTCCAAGGAAGAGGGGGAGGCCACCTTAAGTTCGATACATACTTGTGTAAAGGAAGAAAACAAGTTTGGCACGACCTGATCTATTGATCAGTGATACTCAAATCCGTCTCATGAGAATATTTATGGATTGTGGTTATCATTGGGGGACGCCTCAAATGTTAGAACCAATCCTTAAAGTATAGAGATCTCTACAAACACATTACACTAGTGTACATGAGGACGTGGAATAATGAGTCTACTATCGAACCATACTTCGTTGAAAAATGTCAACTTAGTAAACTGGCCTAATGGAAAGAAGCGATCCAGTATAAACAAAGAGATAGGTATTTGGGCAGGTGACGCCGACACCGCAAATGTAAACCCTATCAAATATATCTTTGTTAGAATGCGTAATGAGAATAAGAGTATGCAAACTCACCTTATGGCGCAAGGTCTCTCAAAAACGCACTGGAATCGACTACGAGGAGATATTCTCTCGTAATGGACTACGATGAGACAATCTCTCGTAATGGATGTCATTGTACTCCACTACCTTGTCAGTTTGGTAGTTTCCGAAAAACTGAACATGCAGCTTATGAAAAGTGATCAAAACATATATCTCTATAGGGATCTAAATTAAGAGATATACATGAGGATCCTAAACGGACTTCATCCACCCAAATCAAGTGACTCTAGATCACATGAGTACGTTTGCAAAAGAAATTGAAACGTTCACTAGAGTGACTACTTGATTGGATAGAGATTGGTGAATTATGCCCTTGCGTGCTCATTATGGATATATATGAACTCTAAATGAAATAAGAGAAACTCAGTGTATTATCCTAAGTTGAGAATGAAAAAGATTTTGGGAATACACAGTCTTGAAATGGAACTCAAGGACTGTAATGATGGTGACCATACATCAATCGGCTTAGGCACTCTAAAGAATAAAGTGAGGCCTACATATACTCCCATGATCAGTCGAAGTCTTTACTATAGATCCGTTTTCATCTAAAGGAAGATGACGAAGAGGTATTGGGAAATGAAATTCCTATACAAGTGCAATAACGCATGATTGTACTTAAACATAATATGTAAGACTCGACCTCTCATTCGATGTAAATTTGTAAAGCTATGTCTAGCTATGCGCCTACGCAACGCAAATCGTTCTTTCATTAAAGATATGAAAGATTTGGGCTGATTCAATCTCTACATAGAATGTGACATGATAAAGAAATTATCCACATCATACCTAACTATGCGTAAAGAAAAACGCATTAAAGGTGAGATAAGAAAATCTGTTATTACAGATCAATTTCTAATCTCTTAATGGTTCACCCATACTCTAGACGAAGTTATGACTATTTTGTTATATGAAGGTCATACCATGAGTGAACCTGATGTTCAATATGATCCTATGTATTCGGCTCATGAACAACCTTATCCTCAAGATCAAAGTAAATCAAGTTGGATCTGAGGACGATGTGGCAAGATTTAGTTACTAAATCATTGCTCAAAGTCACATTTGGAAAAACATGTGAAAATGCATAAGTATGCTAATAAGACTGAAGCTCCCTTGATCAAATGAAAGAATCAGGGAGAAACTCATGATTAATGTAAAAATCAGGGGGAGGTGCAGACATCAGGGGGAGTCTAGCACATACATGTTGTTTTCAAATGTATTAGGTGCGTTGTGCTCTTTTTCTCCTTAGACCAAAGTTTTATTTTCTCCCATTGGGTTTTTGTTACTTGGCAAGGTTTTTAATGAGGCAACACCACATGCACCATGTTACCCCTGACTCGGCACAAGGGGGAGTGTTGAAGGAAAAACGTATTATGTGCCTTCGTCAATGTAACGGACGATAGATAATTATGTAGTCATTATTGTCATTAATGTATTTCCTATTACCGTTGTAATACTCACCCTATATAAAGGGGATTATCAATGAAATGAGTAGACCAATTCCGATTATTCTACAACATAATTTAATTTTTTTGAGTAAAAAAGAAGAAGTTATCTCTACTATTAGAAAGCCAGGCCCTTAGAAATATCACCAAATTGTGTTATGCCCATTTTACCCTTCGTATTAAACTAAATTACATAAAAGGATATTGCTATAAGAAAAACCATGAAACAAAATGAAAGAAGGTAAAAACAAATTAAATTCCACGTTTTTCTTCTATTCACAAACAACACGTGCATCGCACGGGTACGAGAAAACTATGTATATGCTCAACGTATTTATCGAAAAACAAATAAACGCACGCGCGAGCGCGGTCCTTTCGCACGCGCATCGCGCGTGCAGGAAGGCTAGTATCTGTAATGGGAGTGGAAAGTTATATATGTGGAGAGCGGTTGGAAGTTTCTCACTCTTTCCTTTATTTTCTGAATTTATATTCGTTATTATTATTTTGCTATTTACTATAATAACCTTCAAATATGGGAGAATTGACCAAAGGATGTCTGACCTTTGGAGTTTTATAAGTTTTGATATCTCATCTTTGCAAAATATCAGAAGTTCTTATGCTGATATCATTTTAGTACCTAGATAGCATATTTCGTTAAAATATTCTGTTAAGACTAATTTACCCCTATTTTCGATTTTTCTCAAATTTCTCTTTAACTTTTACTGACGGAGCGTGGTGGGCCCATAAATTTGTTTATTTGACATACTGCATATATATAACTTATCTTCTATACTCAAAGGTAAACAGTTAATCTACTCATTAATTATTTCCTCTCAGCGCTTAATTTATTTAGAAAATATTAGAATCACTGAAAAAGAATTTATAGATAAAAAAGAAAAATTGAAAAAATTAAAAAATTATAGAGAAATGATTAGTAGAAGAAGGCAAGATTATTGGGATCTGACATATAGATTTACCAAAGCCATCTATATTCTAGAAAACCAGATAGCATAACTTAAGCAAGTATATCATTTAGAACAAAAACCTCTTAACATTTTGAGCCTCGGTTAGAAACCGTTGGGTTAGATCCGCCCTCAGTTGGTATCAGAGCCTGTTTTGCTCAAAAACAGGTAGAAGAAAAAGGCTTGTGCCACAAAGTTGGCTCCTCTTAGCCAACAGAAAAGAGTCAAAACTCAAAAATTACCAAGCCTTTTGTATAGAAAAAGAAAGCGATAAGTGGAACTCGTGTTTTCACACAAGACATATCCCAGAAAATCAATACTTCATTGAATACGCCTGTAGAGTACTTAACACTCTATACGACGAACAAATTCATCTCCAGAGAGAGATAGGAGTAGAAGAGCTTGATCAATCACGACCAAACATAGTTGACTTTCTAGAACACTTATCTAAGAAAGAATCTACTAAGAAAATAACAGAACAACTCGAGAAACTTAATCTTAGGATTAATCAACTTGGAGAAATACAGGTAAAAATATCAAAGCTTGAAGAAAAGCTAGATTACCTGAAAGAAAAACAATATCTTGTGGATATTGAAAAGAAATTAATAAGGACAGAGAATCTTGCTAATAATATTAATCATTAAGCAATTGATTTAAGAAAAACTCAAGAAGACTTGAGAAAACTTTTAAAAACTCTTATATCCAGAATATGATGAATCTAAGAGTAGATCTAAGAGTAAAAAGGGAAGATGAAAAACCTCTAAGCCTGTATCTTCCTACAGAAAAACTTGCTGAAAACGTAGAAGCAATACTACATCAGCAAAACTGTAGCAATATTAATTTTTTTACTATGGTGCACTAGTGTAGATAAACATCAAGTAGACCATATTTGATAGAAGGATGCAGACTGACGCCATACAAAAGTAGACCAGCTAGCTTGACTGGATCTCTACTAGTGTAATAAACCAGTGAACTTGAAGTATCGGTACAGTCATGAACATAATCAATCCCTATTTTCATGCTAGAAAACCGATTATTCAGATTTGTGGGCTAATGGATATCCGTCTCATGATCAATTCGATTTGATTAGATTGAATCCATTAGAGGAGGAAAATGGCCGGCACAGTGAGGAAGCCTTGTGGTACTTTTCTCTTGATAGAGAAGGGCCTATAGATTTCAGAGATCAAAACGACAATTAGAGAAAGTTGGAGGAGGAGATTGGTGGGAGGAACTGTAGGAGCTAGAGAATAAGGCTTGGTGTGGGATATAGAGAGTAAGATTATGTGAATGAAAGTAAAGAGTTTGACGAGGAATATGAGTAGGCACGAAGACTTCTTAATATGTTACTAAATTTATGTGTAATTTAATTTTTTTGAGTACAAAAGAAGAAGTTATCTCTGTAATGGGAGTGGAAAGTTATATATGTGGAGAACGGTTGGAAGTTTCTCACTCTTTCCTTTATTTTTTGAATTTATATTCGTTATTATTATTTTACTATATACTATAATAACCTTCAAATATTAAAGATGAATTAAAATTGATATATGATGTAAGGGTGTTCACACGTACTTTCATAATTATTCCGACAAACAAAGACAGTTTTCTTAAATGATAGTATAGAAGATTTGTTTGCTCCGATTGTACTGATAAAATAATGAAAACGAGAGAAAGATGAATCCACAGTCTATACGGAGGTATGGTATTGTACTCTCAGAGTCTCAGAACCATTCTCCTTGTTTTGGAATATGATTGAAGGCACCATGATTGAAACATATTACGTTTTTGTTATATATCCTGAATCAATTACATTTGTTCAAAAAGTTACACTGTTGGAGATGTCTTAAATCTGTTTGCAATCATTGGAGAACGATTTATAAAGAAAAATATCCAAATATTTCTAAAACTGGTGAAAAACTGCGATTACTTTCCAATACAGAAGATCTATCCAATACATAGAACACCTATAAATAACACTCTAGAACTCACTGATGGACACACTTGCGATTCAAGGAGGCCATTGGGGAGGAAAAACAAAACAAAAAACAATGTCTTTGTTTCTGAAGAGCTCGAGCATGGTTGTTATCAATTGTGTTTGGTTATTGTTGTTGGTATTACACAACAACGTTCAAGCTCAGATGAAAATTTTCGACGTAAAACAATATGGTGGTGTACTGGTGTTGCAGATGAGAAAACTGATAACAGCAAGGTATAGATATGCATTTCATCTTAATATTCTAACTCATATAAGTGATATAACTAAAGATTATGACTCAAGTTTCATATATATGTAAAATTCTTTTTGCAGGCTATTATGAATGCATGGAATGAAGCTTGCAAAAACAATGGAGGTGGCGTGGTCTTATTTCAGAAAGGCATATATTTGCTGAACCCTCTGGTTATTCAAGTCCCCTGCAAGGGGCCTATGGAGTTGCAGATCCAGGGCACCTTATTGGCTTCAAGGGAGAAGCAGTACTCGGTTGGTATTGACCATTGGATCCTTTTCCAACACATTGACAACTTCGTAGTAAGTGGAGGATGTTCGTGTCGGATTTAACACCTTGCAAACAATCAATACGTGGGGTGGCGGACGTCAATTTCAGTTCTCTTGTAATGTGTGCGAGCGTGCCAGTACCTTTTGGCTGGTACAACCTTAGTGCGGACGACCTCTGGCGAGCGTATCTGTCTGCTCCCTATACCCTGACTTCTTGATCAAGCAACTGTTACGCGGGCGTTGACTAGGCCGGCGTAAAGGCTGGAACAAGACCTAACAAAAATCTATTAGGATTTTCTTCTCAACCTATCGCAGATTGAGTAATCTTACATCGATCCTGAGATGCAAAACAGAGCTATAATTCAAGACCGCGGGGAATGTTTTGCTATGTAAGATAGCGACTCGATATACCACGAGACGTGGCGACTGACACTTGGTGCTTCAGCGAACGCAGACACGACGCAAGTTTGCAGCTCTGACCGGCGCAAGTGTGCGAGTCTGTACGTATGGCGCGATTCGCGGCTCTGTACGTATGGTGTAGGTGTGCGACTCGGGTTGGTGCAGGTATGCAGCGATGTACGGATGCTGGAAGCGATAAGTCTTAGCGACGCTCACACGAATGCAAGACACACTTCGACAACCGCGCAAGTATACAGCGACCGGTGGCGGGCGTAAGGTTGCGGCAGAGTTGGATGGTGGTTATTTGCAGTTTGTGGAGGCAGTACGCGTAAGATTGGATTTGCGATGCACAAAAGTTTGTATGTTTGTAAGATGGTTGTGAACCATTTGTATGTTGTTCAAGAGTTCTTTATATAGAGAATGCAAAACCTCAATACTTGCGTATCAAGCATAATAGATTCTGAGATCAACTAGGATTCGATTACCCGAAACCACTTCTTTCTCAGATTCCTAAAGGAACCCCAAATCTTTTCCCAGAAGGAAAGATCAAATATACATCAGATTATTCTTTAATAAATAACCTCTTGGGCCTCGATCCACAATCTCGGATAAATATTAATTTAGGTCCAAACAGAGGAGGGACGTTATTGGATGGCCGACGAGCCTCTGCTTGGTCCTATAACGACTGTCGACGAAATAAGCATTGCCAGCCACTGCCTGGGGTAAGTTAAATAGACATAATTAGTTAACAAGAAAATGAGAAGAATGGACCGGATTTTGATTTGGATCCGTTCCGGATTCATGGTTTTTGAACGTGTTTGGATTGGAAATTTGATTTGTTGGTTAGGCTTGAATGAACAACGAATGAGGTGCAATTGCAATCGTAGGAGGTATTTCATCACTCCTCCTTATCTATAGCCCTACACAAGTTTTGCTAGCTCGCATTAGAGATTGGAATTTTCCTCTACACATTTACTTATTATTTTGGTCTAAGTTGAAAAATTTGTTCTAAGCTAGGATCGATATTACTTTTTAGATCAGATTAGCCGGGTCTTATAATTTACGAGACTTCTATGAGAATTCTCTACTTGAAATTGAATTGTATGAGAATCCTCTAGATCAGCTCATACTGCATGCTCCTTATAATTAATAATATATACTGCTGGATATAAAGGTAATTGTGTTGCCCTTGGTTTCAGTCATTGAAGTTCGACTTTGCCAGTAATACAAAGATCCACAACATAACTTCCCTCAACAGCAAGAACACCCACATCCACCTTTTCGCATGTCTCAATCTGATAATCAGCAACGTTAATATAAGTGCTCCGGCCAAAAGTCCCAACACCGACGGAATCAAAGTCGGTAACTCAAGCAACATCAAAATATATGATTCAGTAATAGCCACAGGAGATGACTGCATAGCATTCCTTCCTGAATCTCGCAACATTTCCGTTACTCATATTCACTGCGGGCCTGGCCATGGAATCAGTTTAGGAAGCATTTCAAGCAGCTCTATTACTGGTTTGAGTGTAACAAATTGCAGCTTCGTAGGTACTCAGAACGGTCTTAGAATCAAGACTAAGAGTCCCTCTCAACCAGGCACTGTTTCAGATGTTAAATTTGAACACATTGAAATGCATGAGGTCAATAACCCAATCATCATTGATCAACAATATTGCGCTGGTAGTGGTTGTACTGCAACGGTAAGCAACTAAGCTTCTCATATATATACTGCAACTAACCAGAAGTAATTTGGACACTCAATCACTCTCTTTTATTGTCTGCAGAAAGTTACTTCGGAGATTCAGATTACTGATGTGAAGTATACTGACATTTGGGGTACTTCAAACACAGAAACAGCAGTTACACTCAAGTGTAGCGAAAATAAACCTTGTGAGAACATCGTGTTGAAAGATATCAACCTACATTACAGCAGAGGTGGACGGGCGAACGCATTGTGTTTGAATGCAAAAGTAGTAGCTTCTGGCAAAGAAAACCCTAATTCTTGCCTACAGAGTTAATCTGCCTGGAAGTCGATCATGGCGGCCTTCACAATTAAGTTCAGCAAATAATTCACTTGATCTTGTTGTTCATGACATGTCCGTAGTCAATAAGTCGATTAATCAAGCTGAAATATAATCATATATACTGAAATACAATCATAGATAGATATGGTTAAGTTTAATGTCTTTGTCGTTAATAATGTAAGTAAGCACAAATATGTGCAAACTTTAGTTGAATAACCACAAGATCATTAAACACCATTTCTCTTGTGGTGAATTTTCCTCATAAACATCACTTCGTTAGGAAGGAAATTATTCAGTTCTCAAGTTATAATGACTTTTATTGAATTCGTTCACTTGCCCGCTCGATTCTACCTTCCATGCACTGCGAAATTGAAGATCAATGCTACTTTGAAAGAGCAATGCTTAGTGAACCACTTTTTGGCATCCAACCTAGAGCCCACCTTATGTGTCAGCCTATGTGGCATAACCACGTTAATTAATGAAACACTCTGATTGAGTTGTAACACGTTATGTATATGCCGCATAGGATGACACATAAGGTGGGTTCTAAGTGGAATGTCAAAATGTGGTTCATCGAGCATTATTCATTTTGAAATTTTACTCCAAACTAGGGATCTAATTAACTCCTTGATTCATTTATGAAATGTAACATCCTACAATGAAAGTTACATACACATTGTTGTATGAATTAGTTTCCATCAACATTCGGCAGGAATTCTATTTTCGTGGTGTAAAATGTGTCGTCTGTTGAGATTTATGGTTCTATGTAAGAATAACTAATTTATTTTATTTGTAGAAAAATCAAGATGCTTAAATCCAACACATGAAAGAAAACAAGCAAATTCATCTAAATGAATAAACTACTTGAGGAAATCAAAACTACAATGCATGCATCCATACATACAACAAGGAAAAATCCTTGATCCTTTTTTTCTCGTATTTACACATTGTTTTGGGTCTACATGCATAAAAGAATTGAAGAAAAGTTTTTTTTTTTCTCGATTATTTTTTCTAGAAAAATCGGCATGACCTCTCTTAAAATGGGCAACCCAAACCTGTCAAATAAACAAAAAAAAACACTTCAACAATCACCATCCTGACTCCAGGAGCCACCTGCTCCCTCTAAATCCAACAACTTCGACAAATAAACACAAAACCAAATCCAATTGATTCACAAATCATCAGAACAATTTACTAACGAATTGAGAATACAAGAATCAAAAGTAAAAGAATCAACAGATCCTACCAAGCGGAAGCAAAGACGACGACTATGCCTCGACTCCGAGTACCCTTGACTTTAAATAAACTAGTCTGCACACTGGACGGTTTAAAACGAAGGGCCCAGGGGAAAGTAATTTAAAACGTTAGAGTGAGTGGATAAAAACAAATTTTATATAATACTTTAAGTAAATAAATTAAAAGAATTATACTACTTTCCCAACATTTTCGTACATAAAATCCACGATGCATGCACATTATTAAAACATCCCACGTTTAAGAAAAATTATATTTAAAAATCAGCCCCGCTGATATAATCTAATAAACAAATAATGATTTTGTTTATATATACTTAAAACAATATTCTTTAGAAAGTCAATTCATAAAAATTTACGATCAATCCCATTAGTCACATAAAAACCCCAGCCCCGCTGGTTCGAGAATTTATTAAATAACAGAAAGTCTCATAGAGAAAATATTCCCGAAAACCAAATAATATAAAATCATGACCAATCCCATTGGTCATATAATAAAATAGGAGAACGTCATTATCACCATTTAATATTAAGCCTCCCAGGCTAAGGGTCGAGCCTCTAAGGCTTTGTATAGCGTCCCACGCTATGTCTGTACACGTCGACCACCGAGCGTGAATTTGACTTATGTGGTCAAGTCGTCACCTCACATGAGATCAGGCGACTAAGCTAGCTAGCATCAATATATATCTGGACCCTGATATGGTGAAAATCCGAAAACAAAACCGAAAGTACGCTTCCCCTTATATATCATAAATCAGTACGGTCCCCAACCGCACTTCTGAGGCTTATATATATAATAAAATAGAATCATAGCCTCAGAATATACTCATATATATATATATATCCGACATATCCAACATGCTGTAAAATAATATCGAAAACGATATACATAACATCGACATGTCTCAAATGTCGTAAAATCATAAATACGAAAACATAAAATCCCCGGAAATCTCATTTCCGGTCTTTACATTTATTTAAAACTTATTCAGTGTGATCAATTTTAAAAAAAATAAAACATACCATTTTCGGAAACCTCGTTTCCGGATAAAATCACATACTACTAAAATAGTAGTAAAAGCATAACCCCAAAACCTTATATTTCTTTAAATATCATTTCATTTTAATTATATAATTTCTCATGCTTCTCAAATCATTTATTTAAAATAACTGCATTTCATTAAAACAATTATGCAAGCATTTATTAAAAATTAAAATCCACTCACTGTACGGTCGAGCGTGCCGAAATTCGAGCTCTCGTCCCGTCGAGTAACTTATCGACCTGAAACAGAGACGGATTTAACAACATATTTCAAAACTCGGAATTGGATTATAGAAATTAGATCCACAGACGTCCTCACTCGTCCGACTAATCCAATTTTTAAATTATTGTTATCGGTATTGAAATTACGTCTCAAATACTGAAACAATTTACGTCCCAAAATTACTCAGGACACCCATCCCGAGTCTGATCCATTCTTTTACTGATTATTTCATCGTAAAACCCTTTTAATCAGCTTTTAACCTTTTTACGGTAAGTCAACAGTAAAAATTACTGGTCAAACAGTAATTTGGAAAGTCAACAGTAAACGGTAAAAGTCAGAATTACTATTTACCATTTACTTTTACTTTTAATATTCACTTTTACCATTTACTGTTTTACAGTTTTACTTTTACTTTTACTGTTTCACTATTCACCATCTTCAACTAAGGCTGGGCGTTTTGGCCCGAGGGACCGAAAGCCCGGCCCGAAAAACCTGAAAAAATCCAAAACGGGCCGGTCCTTAATTTCTGAAAGCCCGAACCCGATAAAGCCCGAACCGAATGTGTGTAGGCCCGAACGGGCTCGGACCCTGTTTTTGTTTGGACCGAAAGCCCGAACCGGCCCGACCCATAATGTGATTAACATGTGTCATGTTGTGATTGGGCTATAATTAAAAAAAAAAAAAAACCCTAGAACCTGTTCCTGAGATTCTCACTTTCCTCATTTATCAGTCTATGATATTTTTTCTCTCTTCCTCTTCGACATCACCCTTCCCTTCCGTCCCTTCGTCAACCTCAGCCCAGCCTCGCTCTTGTCGTGCTCAACCCAGCCTCGCCCTTGCCGTGTGTCACGGGCCGACTTTGCGGGAGCGCAAAGAGGACCGTGCGGCACTTACTGTCCCTTTGAGAAGGTAGTAAGTCAGCCTTGAGCGTACCTTGCAAGGAACAATGGAAACCACACGATATTAATATATTGCACGCAACAAGTAAGAACAGTATAATATAGTTGTGAGGCGAGCTCGTCGACAAGCGAGCGAGCAATTGAATGCAAAGTTGCAAAAGATCTCACGCGACACAGATGATTGAATAATTCCTCTCTTTATTGATGGTAAGACGTTTACAGGGCCGCAAGTACATGTGCTTACCTATACTAGTTCACTAGTCCAACCGTCGCCGACTAGGAACCCCCCTGTATAGAGCAAATCGGACAAATAGTAACTTGGCACAGGGAAACATGAATATAACATGAATATTCCCAGGAGGACCAAGCTAAAACAAAGGAAACATAAATTACAAAAATGCCACTAGCACACAAGCAACCGGCCATAGGCTTAACTCTTGACCTTGGACAAGGTTGCTTGTGGCATTACAAGTTATATCCCTAACACCGTGCTCAACCCAGCCTCGCCTCGCCGATCTGCCTCACCTTGCCTCGCCGATCTGCCTCACCTTGCCTCGCCGATCTGCCTCACCTCGCCTCTCCGATCTGTCTCAGCCTCGCCGATCTGCCTCTACCTCGCCTCAGCCTCGCCGATCTGCCTCTGCCTCGCCTCCATTTTGGGCCCGAAAAAGCCCGAACCCGACCCAAACCGGCCCGAACGGGCTTTGGGTCGGTCCCTGAGGTTCTGAATGCCCGAATCGACCCGAGCCCGATATTTCGGGTTTTGGGTCGGGTTCACAAAAAAATCGGCCCGGCCCCGCCGGTGCCCAGCCCTATCTTTAACTTGGTTTGAGATCGCAATGAACTATTGGTGTCTCACAATGATTGTGAAGATAATCCAATGCAGAAGCAACATCGATGGCGATATCGAGCCTCTGAACAAGACTTAAAGTTCTGAGTGAATCTATTCCCTCTTCAATTCCAGTGGTTGGATGAAAGTGCAACCATTCTTCTAAGCTCCCATTTTCCATGAATTCATAAACCAGAGCCTTGAAATCATTTCCCCAAAAATCAACACTTGAACATGCAGTTATAATCTTGACCAGATTTCGATGCCTGACATTTCTCAGTGCTTCACATTCAGCTATGAAACTCTTGGAAGCTCCCCTGTGTAACATATTAAGTACCTTTACAGCAAAAACTTTATCAAGATCGAGAATTCCTTTGTACACAGAACCAAAACCACCCTCACCAATCAAATTAGTGGAAGAAAACCCGTCAGTTGCTTTTAGGAGCGTAGCATACGAGACTTGCAAAGTAGAGTTCCCCAGAGTGCTCAACTTAACTGCTTTCCTCTTCTTACGATGGTGCAAAAAGGATAGCACCATAGCAATTAGAAAGAGAGTTAACCCGGGTACTAAAGACACAACTATTTTCATTGTACGAGACAAACCTCTTGCTTTTGACACTTGAGATTTGCACACAGGAAGTCGAAGCTCAGCAATACCTCCGCAAAGTGCGGTATTTCCAACAACTGATGTTGCACTTGCATTCTTGTAAACACCTTCAATTGGTACTTCCCCCCATAACTAATTGTATGATAGGTTTAGAGTTTGCAAGTTTCTAAAGCCCTCCAAGAATTGCGGAATATGTCCTGACAGATTATTTTGAGAAAGGTCCAACTCTCGAAGGCCTCTCAAGTCCTTCATAGATGATGGAATGAGCCCCTTGAAGAAATTTCCTTGCAACTGTAGGACTTCTAAACTCTGACAATCACCGAGGCTATTAGGAAGCTCACCGGATAACATGTTGTGAGAAACGTCAAGTTCCCCTAGATTTCTCAGCTTGCCAATCTCTAGTGGAAGGAAACCAACAAAGTGATTTATGGACAAATTGAGATAAATTGGGGTGAGGCCAATAAGTAGTTGCTGGGGTATTGTACCATTAAGGTTATTTTGAGAAAGATCCAAACTCAACAACCCGTGGCATTTCGCTAAGCTTGTAGGAATACTGCCACTTAGATTATTTGCTCGCAAGTAAAGATCGGTCAATATGGTTAAATTTCCAAAAGAAAATGGAATACCTCAAGATAATTGATTATCCAAAAGACTCAATTCCCCAAGAGATGAAAGCTTCCCAATGTCAGTGGGGATCCTACCAGTGAAGGAGTTTGCCGACAAATTAAGTGATTCCAAACTCACAAGATTTCCCAAACCAGTTGGGATGCTTCCAGGAGCGGATCTAGGATCAAAATCTTTCCGGGGCTAATTATAACACACACAAAATTTCAGCGACAAAGCATAAGAAATATTCAAGTCTTTCTCGCAAAAGAATTTACATAACATGAGATACAATACAATAAGAGAAGAATACAAATAAAAACTAATGAATCTGTATTCTACGAGGACTCAAATCTTCAAAATCTTTAATCACCACATCATTATCAACCGCTTCATGGTAAACACTGATTAACCTGGACAGAGACAAAGAAAAGCCAAGCTTTAGAGACTAAGCATCTGATCTATGTGGACACAGCAGCAACAAAAGCATATACATCAGAAATGGTGCTGATGCAAGCCATGTACCGTACCTGAAATTATGACAGTTCAGATACATAAGCATATCAATATTTGACAAAATTAGGGTACCGAACAATCTGTGTTCTGAAGGTACCTAATCAGACAAAACTTATATATAATTGTCAAAAATCTATCAAAGCAACTAAAGACTTTGTAAAAGATCCGACTCCAACCAATATATGTTGTCATTATCAGCAAATTTGGCATACACCCCCGTCTTCCGAGTTCCAAGCACAGGAAGGGGATCTAGACTCTAGATCATCTCAGATAAGTCTACTACAGTTCTAAACAAAGCATTAAACGGTATGATCAGTAACACAAGCAATCTAAGAAAACTTCTAAGTCCACGAATCAGGCTCTCAGGCGGGTTCTCATAGTTATCATATGCTTCTGTTCTTTGTCTTGTTACATCTCTCTTAAATATCCCAGATCCCAAATCCAATTGAAAACTACAAACAAAAGCATAAAAGGCGAAGAGAAAGCAAAAGAGTAAAGGGAAATTCAAACCTTGGAGCTTTGGGCAGTTGAGCGAATCACCTAATTAGATCGAAGTCATCGAACTCCGGAACTCGTCGAAGCATTCTCTGTCTCTGCGTCTAAGGCTCGAACTCCTCAAGTCAAGAATCTTGCACCTCTCGCCTCGCCCAGTCGCCCCCTATATACTGATCGAGTAGAGTTGGATTTCACTTAAAGATCAAGATCATGAGTTAGGACTCAAGACTCATGAAGATTGAAGAACTCTGTTGACAGTAGCCGCAGAGGCTACAGCAGGCCCACAGACCCGCAGCAAGTGCCCCAGCACCCGGCCCAGGGCTCGGGGCCGGATCACCAGCACCCGGCCCCGGGGTCCAGCACTCTATCCTGCCTCCAGGGACCCTGGGGTCGGGGTCGCCAGCCTGCTAAAGAGGGCATCAGAAGTTACAAACAGAAGGGAACCAGTCCCACATCGAAGAGTAAGGCTAGCCCTTACCCCCAACCACCTATATATGGGCCCCAACTACCCTCTTTATTAGGTAACTTGTCTCTCTCCCTGCTTACATACGTGCCTTGGTTATATATATTCCAACTATACTAACTTAGGCATCAGAGAGGTGAAGGCCGGCCTGCCCGGTATTCTCCTTAGTAAGCAGGATTGCAGGAGATCGAGTTGGATTCATCAAGTATTTACTAGACCCCCGGGTTTAGGCAGAAACAATTGGCGCCGTCTGTGGGAATTCGTACGAAAGGCTGTGTTGCTCTATTAATCCTTTGGAGAAGTAGCTGCATCCTTCAGTCCGGAAGCTATAGACGGGAGGAAGATAAAAGCCAGCGGGGAAAAACCGAAAGCGCGAATTCAGTTCCCCGACCCGGCCCGTAACATAAAGGCTGAGGTCGGTGCGAGGTTCGCCCTTTCTTCCGTCAGAGACGGAGCTCATAATCACCGGAAACCAGGAAACACCAACCAGAAGGGTCCGGAAGAAATAAAAAAGATGAAGGCAAAGGTCGAGCGCTTGCGAGCGGAGGACGATGAAGATCGACTAAGAGCGGAGGCCCGATGCCAAGAATTGGAGGCAGTCAACGTCGCCCTATTAGCGGCTCTGGAGCGAGAGGGTCAACAGAGCACTCCTCAAGCAGTACCGCGATCAGCAGGCAAGGCTAGCGAGTTCCCGCATCTAGAGGTAGGGCAGGCCACAGGAAGAAGAAAGACCGTGCATGTGGACACGCCACTCTTTTCGGAAGCTTTAAAAAACTCCGGCCCGGCCGAGCCCCCGTACCGCACGGGCCAGGCGTCAACCGAACAGGAAAGCTCTACCGCTCGAGCGCTCGAGGCGCTCTCCGCCTCGGTGGCGAACATGAAGGGCCGCATGGAGGCCAGCGAGAGGATGGCAGGGCGACAGCAGGGTGGCGCGCGGTTCAACGAGCGTATCGGACCTTTCCCGCGCCGAATTAGGGAATCGGGAAGATCTGGAAGCCAAAGGCCTCTAAAGCTGACCTATTCCGGGGCGGGCTGTCCGTACCAGCACCTGGACAGCTTCAAGTCACAAGCAGGGGTGAGGGGCTACTCGAACGCCATGTGCTGCAACGCATTCCAAGAAACGCTGTCGGGAGAGGCGTTGAATTGGTTCTACGAGCTACCAGTTAATTCAGTCGAAATCTTCGAGCGGTTGGCGGATAAGTTCGTCGGCCGGTTCATTCTCAAAGCCAGGACAACCCAGGCATCCACAATCCTTTTTGACTGCATACCAACTGACAACGAGCCACTACGTGCCTTCGTTAACCAGTGGCAAATTGCCACGGTCGGAGTCAGGAACCTGGACAAGCAGATCGCAGGGATGGCCTTCAAGCAGGGGTTAAGACCCGGGGAACTTTCGTACGACTTGCTAGTACAGGAGCCGCTGGGGTACGACGAGCTGATGACCGTGGCCGTCAGGCACGCTCGGGCAGAGCACGAGACATATGGGGACAAGGTGCCCAAGCGAATAGCGGACGACCTACCGCCGTCCCATGGAGGCAAAGCCGGAAGGCTAGATCGCAACCGAGCGCCCGCAGCCACCAGGAAAGCAGGCATGCGGGAGGAATGGCAACCCCGGCGGAGCGATGACAACGGTTCCCGACCAGGGAGAAGACAACCATTTGTGCGTTCGGCGCAGCCTCTGGCAGCTACGCCAGCAGAGCGACCACCGCGGGCCTTAGCTATTTTGCCAGCAGGAAAGCTCAAAGATCTAGCCCTTCGGACTGATGACCGAAGGACCCAGATAGCGGTCGTGAACGACCGGGCCCGCCCAAAAGACCCCAACAACGAGCAACCGCGGCCTCGGCAGGTGGGAACTATAAGCACCCGCACTCCCGGGGGGATCGAGTTGCACGGGAGCATTAACATGATACACAGCGGGGACCGTATAGATCGACTTACCCGGAGCTCAAAGAAGCGGTGCCTAAGATCGGTCCGAGGGAAGGAGGTGTACGCCTTCGGCGAAAGAAGCGGCCAAGCCGCTAAAACCGGATGGAAATCGATCAGCTTTTACGAGGAGGAAGAGCCGGATGATTTGATCCAACCGCACAACGACCCCTTCCTTATTACGGTTCAAATAGACCACTGGATAACCAGTCGTATGCTGATCGATACCGGAGCCTCAGTCAACGTAATGTTCCGAGACGCATACAAAGGGTTGCAGAGAGGAAGGAACAAGTTATCCCAGGATAACGAGCCACTCATAAGCTTCTCCGGTGAGGTCGTCCAGCCCCTGGGATCGGATTACCTACCAATCATCTTCAGCGAGGGAGGCAGAACGAGAAAGGAGCATTTGGAGTTCATCATTGTCGACTGCCTATCATCGTACAATGGCATAATCGGTCGGCCAGGGTTGTGGAGGCTCAAAACGTTTATTGCCGGCCATATGTTAATGCTGAAGATGCCTTCACCGGCCGGAGTTATTACCATACGTGGGGACCAAAGGATCGCCCGCAAGTATTACACAGAAGCCGTGACCCACGGGAGGAAGCGGACCGAGGTCTTCGCAACCGCTCAGCAGGCGCCCGCGCCGGATCTGAACATTGACCCACGTGATGACGTCAAGACAAAAAGAGTCGGGCGGTTCATCGAAAAGCTGGAGCCACCTTCGGCCGTGGAAGAAACCGAAGCAATCTGCATTTCGGTAGACCACCCGGAGCGAACTGTCGTAATAGGGACACGGCTCGATCCGGTTGTCAGGCAAGAGCTCATAGCCTTCCTCCAGGACAACGGTTCGGTCTTCGCATGGTCCTATGAGGACATGCCAGGCATATCCCCGGAGATAGCTGTGCATGAGCTAAATTTTTTACCCAACGTTCCCCAGGTAAGGCAGAAGAGGAGATCCTTCAGTTCGGCAAAGTATGAGGCAATCAGAGAGGAGGTATAGAAATTGAGGGGTATAGGGTTCATCCGGGAAGTCCAGTACCCTCGCTGGCTCGCTAACGTGGTTATGGTACCGAAGAAGGGAACTGGCCAGTGGCGTATGTGCGTGGACTTCACTAACCTGAACCGGGCGTGTCCAAAGGACAGCTTTCCGCTCCCCCGGATTGACCAGCTTATAGATTCCACGTCCGGTTTTAAGATGCTCAGCTTCATGGACGCTTACGCCGGGTACAATCAGATTAGGATGCACCCGGATGATGAGGAGCACACGTCATTCACAACCGACCGAGGTACCTACTGTTATAAGAGGATGCCGTACGGTCTGAAGAATGCCGGGGCCACCTACCAGCGAACGGTCAACCAAATGCTGGAGCAAGAAATGGGTAAAACCGTAGAGGTTTATGTGGATGACATGCTGGTCAAGAGCTTGACTGCAGGGGCCCACGTCCAGGATTTGGCCATAGTCATCGGCAAGATGCTCAAATTCGGAATGCGCTTAAACCCAAAGAAGTGTATTTTTGGAATTTCAGAGGGCCTATTCCTAGGCCACATCATCAGCCAGCGAGGGATAGAAGCCAACCCGCTGAAGGTCCAGGCGATTTTAGATATGGAAACGCCAGGGGAGAGAAACCAGGTCCAGATGTTGACCGGCCGGTTAGCCGCCCTTGCCAGATTCATCTCCCGCCTAACCGACAAATGCACCCCGTTCTTCAAGCTGCTCAAGGCACAGCAGACCAGGAAAATCCACTGGGCAGTGGAGCATGAAGCAGCATTCCAGTCTATCAAGGCATATCTGTCGGCAGTGCCTCTCCTATCCAAACCGGTGCCGGGCGAAATGTTATACCTCTACATAGCTGCATCCGCAACGGCCGTCTCCGCGGCTCTCGTTAGGAAGGAAGACACGCTCGAGCTCCCGGTATACTATGCGGGAAAGGGACTCACTGGAGTAGAGGGCCGGTACCCCGACATAGAGAGATTGGCTCTGGCCCTGATTGTTAGTGCCAGGAAGCTCCGGCATTATTTCCAGGCTCACTCCATCACCTTGTATACCAATCACCCTCTGCGACAGATCCTACAAAGGCCAGAGACCAGTGGTAGGCTCGTACGGTGGGCAGTTGAACTGGGAGAGTTCGACATCATCTACGCCGTGCGAACGGCCATCAAGGGGCAGACAGCTGCGGACTTCATATGTGAGCTCACCCCAATGGCGGTAGAAGCGCACCCCGCCCGGTGCGAGGACACCGACGCAGTGCAAACCATAAAGGCCGAACCAGGCCTCCCCACCGGTTGGACGGCTCCGTAACGACCAGGCGGAGCGGCGCTGATGTCATGAAAACCTCGCCCGATGGCCAGTCATACGAGTATGCCTTACGGTTCCTTTTTAGCACCTCCAACAACGCTGCCGAGTATGAGGCCCTCATAGCCGGTCTGCAACTGGCCAAGGAGTTAGGAATCTCGTCCATGGAGATATACAGCGATTCTAGCCTAATGGTGAACCAGATGAATGGGGTGTTTGAGGTCAAGGACCCCCAGCTGTCCTCTTACCAGGCTCTGGCCAAAACCCTGATCGAGCCATTCGAGGGCGCCACGATCCAACACATTCCCCGAGAGGAAAATAGACATGCGGATGCCCTCGCAAGACTGGCAACCGGAAACTACCCTCCAGAGTACCGGAAAGCAAAAGTTGAAACTCTCCAGAAGCCGAGCATCAGCAAAACCATTTCCGAGATATTTGCGGTAGAAGAAGCACCACCAAGCTGGATGGACCCAATAGTCAGGTATTTGACTGACAAAACCAGCCCCCCGGACGCGGTAGAGGCCAGAAGGCTACACCTCCGGTGCGCCCGGTACGGTCTCCTCAACGGCCAGTTATACCGAAGAGGGCACAGCTTCCCCCAGCTGAGGTGTGTGACAAAAGAGGCAGGCGAGGCTATCATGCGAGAGATCCACGAGGGAGTATGCGGTAATCACTCCGGCGCAAGATCATTATCCCACAAATCGCTCCGAGCGGGGTATTTCTGGCCAGACATGGCGGCAATGTCAAGAAAAATATCAGGCGGCTGCCACAAGTGCCACATGTACGCCTCTACACCTCATGCCCCGGCAATCGCGTTATCAATCCTGTTGGCACCGTGGCCATTTGCACAATGGGGATTGGACATCATCGGCCCTTTCCCAACGGCTGTGGGACAATACAAGTATGCCATCGTGGCAGTAGACTATCAGACTAAGTGGATCGAGGCAGAACCCATGATAAAGATCACTGAGGAACGGGTTAAAAAGTTCCTATGGAAGAACATCTACTGCCGATTCGGGGTACCGCAGACTATTGTCACGGATAATGGGACACAGTTCAATAATGCCGATCTTATCCAGTACACAGCCTCTATGGGGACCCGGATGTTGTTCGCCTCAGTGGCATACCCACAGACCAACGGCCAAGTAGAAGCGGTCAATAAGATTATCAAGACCCTCCTCAAAAAGAAGCTGGATGCCAAGAAGGGATGTTGGGCCGAGGAACTCCCCACGGTGCTATGGGCCACCCGGACAACAGCAGCAGAGGCAACAGGAGAAACCCCGTTCTGCATGGCATTCGGGAGCGAGGCGGTACTCCCTGTAGAAACTAGTATACCCAGCGGCAGGGTCGAGAATTACGACGCCAAAACAAATGCCGAGGGGCTATTGCTCAACCTGGACCTCATCGAGGAGCGCCGCGACCAGGCGCATATGCGCAACCAAACCTACAAACAGCGGATCGCCCGGTACTATGACAGAAGGGTCCGGGAGAGAAAGCTCCAGGTCGGGGACTGGATCATGAGGAAGGTCCAGAAAAAACCGTTGGCCCTAGAACCAACATGGGAAGGGCCCTACCAGATCACTGCGGCCGTCGGACCGGCAACATTCCACATTATAGACACCGAGGGCATCTATTCCACCCGGCCGTGGAATATCCAGCACCTATGGTTCTACCCTAAGTAATAGCGGTCAAAGAACGACAACGGTGTATTTAACATTAATATTGCAATACGCAGTTACGACGTTAACAAATAAACTACAGCAGTTGCAAGATGTGCATGTACAAGGTAAACAGCTAGCTACCGCCCCCGGAGCCCCCAATTCCCGGCCCGCCACCTTTTAGCGCTTGCTCCTGCTCCACCATCTCAGTCAAGGCTATGTCAGCCTCCATCTGCTCGGCATCAAGCCATCCTTTCTCCCTCCACTCCAGATAAGCGTCGCTAATGCCCTTCTCCCGGGCCGCGTCCAGTATCTCTTCAAACTCCACCGACTCCCGAAAGTCGTCGACAGCCTTATCGGCTACTTCAGCAAGCTGGGATTCCGTGAGCTTTTCCCTTCCTTGGGCGACTGCTGTAACTTGGCTCTACAGCTCCAAAACCCTCGCCTCCAGCTCCGCAACCCTCCCTTCCCGAGTAGCAGCTTGCCGATCGGCATTTTCTCGTTCCTGCTGCAGGTCATGGCACAACCGACCGGTTAGTTCTTTCTCTCGCGCGAGCTCGGTGCCCAACCGACCAACTTCCTCTATTTCCTCCGCAAGCTTGGCTTCCGCCACGTCCGCCCGCACGCTCAGCTCCTCCACTCGCTTCTCTAAGGCCGCAGCAGCCTCCCCCCTGGGCTCCGCGGCATAAAGGCTATGAACCAGCTGCCAGACATAAATTAACGAACATTAGCTCGTGCCGCTCAAAGAGAAAAGAGAAGCACAAAAACACTTACCCGAACAGCTAGTTCCACGGGGTTCGCCCTGTTCTCGCCCGATCGACCAGTCCCAGGGTTCTCCCGGTCAAGCCCTAAGGCTTCGATGGTAGCAACCACGAACCTGCCAATTCCATCACCAGAGCTGCGACTGGCTTCCGGCACCTGAGTCCTTCGACCAACCGCCTCCACGACCGGAGCCACCGCCCGTTCGATTGGCCCAGCCGAACTTGACGCCCCAGCGTCAAGGGTCCTCGCTCTCTTGGCCGGAGTTTCACCATGGCCGCTTCGACGGTGCCCGAACACTTCTGCCGTTTCTCTCTCCCGCGAGGTCTGAACAACCATCGGTCGCGCCACAGGTCCTGGACCAGGAGGTCCCGCAGACCGCCCTTCCCGAATAAGGAGCGGGGAGTTATTCCCACCGCCCGGTAGCCTTCCATAGTAAGCATCCGGAAACACAAGCGGCACTGGCTTGTTATGATCCCTGCGTCTCTGGGTAGCCGTATCAATAACGATCTTCGCGACCACCTCCCCCGTCTCCGCCAACCTCGAGACTACAAGCTCTTCATCCGGTTCGATAGTCTCCTCAACTTTAAGCGCGAGCCGGGGGGCGTTAGCTGCAACCGATAAGTCGAGCGGTCAGAACACAAGCAACCATGCAAAAGGATGAAATTATGCAAAGGCACCTTACCAGGTTTTCTCCCCATCTCGCATATCTCCAGCACGTTCCATCGGATGAAATTATAGGAGCTCCGACTCAGATAGTCCCAGCCATAGAACAACCGGAATATCCGCTGCTTCTCCAAATCCTCCAGCTGGAACGACTGGTCCCCGATCGGCTGATAGGCCCCGGGCACCTGATAGCCCCTCCAGTTACGCTGCCACCTGCCACCGGCCAGCACCACCGACTTCCTCCAGACATCTGAAACCGATGACGGCAGATGCGTGATGGCAGCAGCATGGTCCCGCGTGGCAAAATTCACACAACCGCTACACTGGGCCTTTCTGCTATAAGAAATCTTGTACAGCGCCCGAAATTCATTAACCGTGGGCCAGTTCATGTGGCTCAGGCTAAATAGGCACCCAAGCCCAAGCAACTGCCTCCACTGGTTACTCGGAAGCTGGGCCGGGGAAAGATTTAGTGAGCTCAGCATATACTGAACAAATCCCGGCAGCGGCAGCGATAGTCCGTGTTGGAATTGATCGTCGAAAATAGCAACCCAGCCCGGTTCCGGGTTACAGGCCAGTTCCCCGGGACGCAGGCCGCGAAGTTTAACAGAAGAATCGATGTCCCACTTCGCTCGAAAGTCCCTGATCTCTCTCTCATCCATGCTTCTGACTGGCTCGTCACAGAGAATCACTCTGTCACCATCCAGCAGCTCGTGCCTTCTGGGCCCGCGGCTTGCGCTGCCATGATGCGCAGATCTCCCAGACGCCATAATCCTAACACAAAATAATTCAGATTTGCAGCAAGGTGGACGAGGAGAGCAGAACGCAAAGGGCTTAGGCAAACTGTGGTAGGAGGCGAGTAGAGTGGACAATAAATAGGGCAGCAAGAAAGGCAAGGCAACCCCAGCCGTGGATTCCCTCCATCTCAGACCGCTCTCTGTCGACACGTGTCCCAGCATGGATAAGGGATCCCATCTATCATAACTGATGGGACTGATGGGCTCCCCCCCTCATCGCATGTCCGCCACCTGTCCCACTTACCAGCAGCATTTAGGAAAATAGGAGCGAATAACGAGGCGTCCACTCCCCTCGTTCCCCCAGAAAGTCAACTCCGAGTCAATCCGGCACCATGGCGGTTCACGAGTATAATCATTCAACCGGCTGCATGGCTTCTTCATTGTATATCTTGAAGACCTCTCACCGCTTGTGATTTTTTTAAACGCTTCGAGAGCATCTATCCAGGTATGCACCCTCCTTTTTAACACCATCTTCGTTGCATATCACTGGGGGACTCGTCTCGATATGGCATATCGCCCGATCGAGATCCACCCAGCACTATGACATTCCACCGGCTCTGGGACATTTAACCCACTCCAAGGCATTCTACCGGTTGTCACCTTCCTTCGCCTACGGGCAGGAACGAGACAACAACAAAGGCTTCTAAACGCATGGGCTTTATAAACCCGGGCGAGCTTACATCTAACCCATGTACTCTTGTCCAGCAGGATAAAAACTGCATCACACTGAACTGTGATACATTTGGGGATACATGGCGAGACTCGTTATCTCAACGCCACTCCACTGGGCAGATTGTTTCTCTAACATAGAACAAGTCTCCCCGCAGGCTAACAAACCTGCACATTACCTCAACGCTTAACCAACAAAAGCTGAGAAGAACTAGCAAGTGTTAACCGATACCTCGGTACGGCCGTAACACTCTCCGGGATGCCTGTTGGCCTAGTCCACGCACCAACAGGCCCTCCCGTAGGCTAGCATTTCCGGGACTCGCACCGATATGGCAGGACGCCCGGTCGAGCTCCCAAGAACTGGGGAACTTTGAGGCATTCTAACTGGGGGACTCGTCTCGAAATGGCATTACGTCCGGGCACCGGTCGAGGTCCACCCAGCTACATCTCACTTCCGGGACTCGTCTCGATATGGTAGGACGCCCGGTCGAGTTCCCGAGAACTCCGCCTCGCACCGATATGGCAGAACGCCCGGTCAAGGTCCACTCTGCAAGTTCATCCGGGACTCGTCTCGATATGGCAGGACGCCCGGTCGAGCTCTCAAGAACTGGGGAACTTTGAGGCATTCTAACTGGGGGACTCGTCTCGAAATGGCATTACGTCCGGGCACCGGTCGAGGTCCACCCAGCTACATCTCACTTCCGGGACTCGTCTCGATATGGCAGGACGCCCGGTCGAGTTCCCGAGAACTCCGCCTCGCACCGATATGGCAGAACGCCCGGTCGAGGTCCACTCTGCAAGTTCATCCGGGACTCGTCTCGATATGGCAGGACGCCCGGTCGAGCTCCCAAGAACTGGGGAACTTTGAGGCATTCTAACTGGGGGACTCGTCTCGAAATGGCATTACGTCCGGGCACCGGTCGAGGTCCACCCAGCTACATCTCACTTCCGGGACTCGTCTCGATATGGCAGGACGCCCGGTCGAGATCCCGAGAACTCCGCCTCGCACCGATATGGCAGAACGCCCGGTCGAGGTCCACTCTGCAAGTTCATCCGGGACTCGTCTCGATATGGCGTCCAGTATTATCTATATTATAAACACACTTATAAAAATTTTACTTACCATCAGCAATAGGTACTCACCTCGGTCACGCCCAATCTTTAACGCGGACTTGGGGGACTGGGCACCGGTAGGTTGGTAACCCTGCGGGTCTGCAGGGCAAGAGTAAGACAGAGTTAAGTCCCCATTCAAGATTGCACTTGACCGGGAACTTGGGGGACTTGTTGACAGTAGCCGCAGAGGCTACAGCAGGCCCACAGACCCGCAGCAAGTGCCCTAGCACCCGGCCCAGGGCTCGGGGCCGGATCACCAGCACCCGGCCTCGGGGTCCAGCACTCTATCCTGCCTCCAGGGACCCTAGGGTCGGGGGCGCCAGCCTGCTAAAGAGGGCATCAGAAGTTACAAACAGAAGGGAACCAGTCCCACATCGAAGAGTAAGGCTAGCCCTTACCCCCAACCACCTATATATGGGCCCCAACTACCCTCTTTATTAGGTAACTTGTCTCTCTCCCTGCTTACATACGTGCCTTGGTTATATATATTCCAACTATACTAACTTAGGCATCGGAGAGGTGAAGGCCGGCCTGCCCGGTATTCTCCTTAGTAAGCAGGATTGCAGGAGATCGAGTTGGATTCATCAAGTATCTACTAGACCCCCGGGTTTAGGCAGAAACAAACTCTTTGATTAAAAGATGAAGTTTTTGCCCCGGAACTGGAGTATTGGTCTGCATCTGCCTATACATAACAATTTTTTTTTTTTTCAATTAAGCATTGATGCACTTATTTTTTTAGGCCCAAAAATCTTGCAAGTGCTTAAGCCCAAGTAAGCCTTGGGCTAGCTCCGCCCCTGGATGCTTCCATGTAGATGGTTTTCATCAAGCCGAAGGAACTGAAGACTGGTTGAGAGATTTGATATTGATGTGGGCAGCGTCCCTCCGAAATTGTTAAAGCCAATAGTCAACCATTTTAACTTTGTGGCATTCGTCAACTCTGAGACAAAGCTCAAGTCTCCTTGTTTACCGCTTTCTAGATGATTATTCTCGACATCGAAAATTGTGAGGTTATGAAGCTTTTGCAAATTAGGCACTTGTCCTGTTAGATTGTTTTGTCCAACATTGAGCGACACTAGACTCGTTGCATTGGATATCGACAAAGGAATGACCCCAGTAAATTTGTTTTCCTCACTGTCAAAATCCTCAAGGTTAGGAAACGCAGTGCTCAAGTGTGACGGAATGCTCCCCTGAATTTGGTTTTGTGCTATAGAAAAAGTAACAATAGCAGATAGGTTGTAAACAGAAGGAGGGATGGTACCAGACAACTTATTTAGCTGCCATGAAAGAAACGTCAACATTTTCAATTGACCTAGAGAATTTGGGATGTTCCCCACCAAGTTGTTACCAACTGCAGAAAATGTTGCTAGAGATGAAAGGTTTCCCAAGGAAGGAGGGATTTCTCCCGTTAAATTATTAAATTGTAAAACAAGAGATTTAAGTTTAGACAAGGAACCAAGACCGGAAGGAATTTCACCGGACAACTTATTACGACTGAAAGAGAGAAAGGTGAGGTTGAAGCAATTTGTTATGTTGGCTGGAATAGTGCCAGTAAAAGAGTTATTCGACAAAGATAGTGCCCGTAGCGTATGCAAATGCCCAATTTGTGGAGGAATTTCTTGAGTGAAGCTATTGTTAGACAGGCGAAGATACCTTAGAAAGCTCAGATTTCCTATGTGTGGGGATATAGAGCCAGCCAATCCTTGGGAGTTGAGGTCCAGCACATTGTTGTATGAATTAGTTTCCATCAACATTCGGCTGGAATTCTATTTTCGTGGTGTGGAAAGTGTCGTCTGTTGAGATTTATGGTTCTATGTCAGAATAAAATTTATTTGTAGAAAAATCTAGAT
Source organism: Potentilla sterilis (assembly GCA_963682095.1). Classification (NCBI taxonomy): domain Eukaryota; kingdom Viridiplantae; phylum Streptophyta; class Magnoliopsida; order Rosales; family Rosaceae; genus Potentilla; species Potentilla sterilis. The sequence continues at coordinate 34,555,497 of OY821759.1, read as the reverse complement.
TATGCTCAAATCCAATACAGGAAAGAAAACAAGCAAATTCATCTAAATGAAGAAACTACTTGAGGAAATCAAAACTACAATGCAAGCATCCATACAAACAACAAGGAAAAATCCTTGATATTTTTTCCTCGTATTTACACACTGGACGTTTTGGGTCTACATGCAGAAAAGAATTGAAGAAAAGTTAAGAGCAACAAGAAAATTGACCAGAAAGTTAAGGAAAGGGATTCAAAGTCATGATTGGTGAGGGGTTACGTAATTTTCATGGAAGAAGTAAAGACGTTCAAATATATCGCATATGATTCATCACTTTGAATGGAAATGGTTCCTGTTGTAATGAATGTAAGAAAGAACACATAATTACGTGGTTCACCAACGATGTGTTGGCTACGTCCACAGGCAAAGGAGAGCAGTTTATTTATCTTGAGGAAAACATAATACAGAATACAATTAGGTTTATGTGCCACCAGATGACTAGTTCAAGGCATATACTAACAGTTCCAAAATTCAGAGTTTACACGTTATTACTTAAACTGGTGACTCCTCAAAATCAACTTTGATTTCTAGCTCGTTTGTGTTTCTCATCTAATTGTTGCGTCATGCTTTTGTACTAGTGATGTCGATAAACCAATCAAGGTTGTTAATTGTTAGAGGTGTTTTTCTCATTAACGGAATATTTGGATGTGTTCTTAATCAAGGCTCGTAGCATCAATAATACTATATCATGATATGATTGTAAAGATTGTGGTTAGTAATGATCAATGCGACACGGTCAGTATCAGTTCTGGTGTGTTGATTGGCCGGGAGTCTCTAATACATCAAGAATCAACACTTAATATTGCCTACGTACCTAAAAAAAATTAGTACATGCCACCCATGCGTGGTACGATCATCGATCTGTCTCTCTCGTATTATTTGATTTAGTGATAAAAATCTCAAATTTATGTCATAATTAGAATGTAGTAAGTTCGGCTCACGAAAAACTAATCGTTGGATTTGAGTTTAAGAGCTAAGTTGGTAGTATATTAGATCAATTTTTTTTGTTTTTTCTTTATGTTTGCCTCATTTTCAAAATCATATATATTGCATGTTTTTCGTTGTTTGGTAGTTTTTTGACTGAACTAGTTACATTGGTGGATTATTCTTTTAACAATTAGTGCTCCTAGTTTATAAGTTTTCCGTGAATATTCTCTACAGCTGAAATTAAATAGAGTTAGAACTAGTCTGAAAATTATTGCTCAAATACATATAAATGAAGAAATTCTACAATGAAAAACTTAAGAAACTCTCACCGAATACTCATATCTAGACATCAGAAAAGAAAGATTAATAATTTTCTAGAGGTACTCCCATTATTTGATCATAAAGCTAACGCAACATGAGAAGGATTCCTTCATTAATAGAAAGACTTGAATTAAATGCTGTAACATACTATAAAGCAAATGCTGAATAATATTTGCATAAGCATGACCCATGGATCCCCTAAGCCACTGCCTTTCTTGTCCACAGCATCACCCTAACGTCACGGTGACTTCATTCGCAGAGGTTTACATTTAATAAAGTCCCTGGAGCTCAAGCAAAAAAAAGCATCATGCCCCATGATCATCTGGGTCTTTATTGGCCGCCCACAACATCTCACTTTGACCTTCCCATAAATTATACCAAGTTTTTTTCTCTCTCTCTCTCTCTCTCTCTCTCTCTCTCCCTGGACATTTCTGTCTCCGAGTGCTATATATACGGCACCTGATATCTTTCCTTTGTCATCACATTTACAAGTTTTTCAAATTTTCAATCAAAGCTTTCTCAAGTACTAGTGTTCTTGTTATTACTGTTGTTGATCGTATACAAGGAAGGAAATGTCTGGGACAGAGGTTTCACTTGGTTTTGAACAAGGTCGAGTTGTGGTGAGGAAGTTCTTGGCTAGGCCTCAGCATGAAGGAGTTGGAGCCACTGTTAGAAGAAGCATTGGGAGGTAAGTCATGTTAAGTAGACATTTAGCCTCGTTTTCGACTTTTCGCTACATGAATATGGAGAATTGTTGATGCGGTTAAGGTGTTTGGTTCAATGCCTCAATGGGTTGTTGTTGTTGGGTTTGTGCAGGTTTGAGCTGAGATACTTTGATCCTTTTCTTGTTCTGGATGAGTTCTCAGGTGGGTACCTCTCTGTTTTCCTCTGTTTCTTCATGACTGTAATTGGCAATAATGTTGGTTGATGCTGATATTGCTTTTGATATTTGTATGTGCAGTTACAGCTCCTGCTGGATTCCCTGATCATCCACATAGAGGTTTGGTCACTGTCATTGTAACTGTTAGCTACACCGGTTGAGATTAACTGTGGGTTTATTGGATTCTGATTTCATTTTCTTGTTTTTCCATTTGATCTTTTACAGGGTTTGAGACAGTGACCTATATGTTGCAGGTATAAAAGCTATTCATTATTGTTTATAGTATTGAGTACGTTGAAATCTGGGTTAAACTCACAAGTGGTTACTTGCTGGAAATGTGTATCCAGCTAGGTTTCTTATAATTTCTGCCAACTTTAGGGTAGTTGGACAAGAAATAATACATAAAAACACATTATCACCTGCAAAACCAGATCCTTAATCCTCTAAATATATTAATTTAATTGGACTGGGTAAAAGATTTATCAGTCAAATGATAAATAAGCTGTAGCTAAAGTTTAAACTAATTAAATTGCAGTCTTCTTGTTCCTTGAATCTGGTTGATCAATGAAGGTCCTTTGTATGAATGAGGTTCTTTTGTATAATTTATAAACGAGTTAATAGTTGATGACATTGTTTTGAACTTTTGATCATCAGGGAGCCATCACACATGAAGATTTCGAAGGGCACAAAGGGACGATAGGTGTCGGCGATGTGCAGTGGATGACTGCTGGTAGAGGTATCGTTCACTCGGAAATGCCTGCCGCCCAAGGAACCCAAAAGGGTCTACAGTTATGGATAAACCTCTCCTCCAAACACAAAATGTACGCATGGTCTTCCTTTTACATATAACTAGTATGATTGGACATTATGGGATACATATCCTTTTCTGACTCAGCTGCTTTTGAATCCATCAAGCGCTCATTTTGTGTATGTGTTTGTGTTTGCATCCAATAGCCTGAAATATCTAGCCCAGGGACCTTTCAAACCATACGACGTTGTATTCATATCCTAGTGACCAAAGAATCTTGTGTGATGATATATCTCATGCTAGTGCGCGCTTCCTTTTAACTTTTGGAAACCTAGAAGAAGTTTTGAAAAGCAGAACTATCCCTTTCATAGTTCTAAACCATCATTAGCTTTCTAAACCACTTATTTAAACCAAGGCCTTTTCAAATTACAATTAGTTAGTACCCATGATTAAGCTCTGTGTTCTAAACCATTTAGTAATTTGTTTAACACAGGATTGAGCCAAAGTACCAAGAAATGGTTAGCAAGGACATTGTAGAGGCTACAAAAGATGGGATCAAGGTTAGAGTGATAGCAGGAGAAGCCTTGGGTACAAAGTCACCAATTTACACAAGGACCCCAACCATGTACTTGGACTTCACTCTCAAACCAGGAGCTCATCTTCAGCAACCAATACCAGTATCATGGAATGCGTTCGTATATGTCTTGGAAGGGGAGGGTATCTTTGGAACTCCAAAGTCTTTGCCAGTGGCAGGTCATCACCTTCTTCTTTTAGGATCTGGGGATGGATTGGAGGTATGGAACAAGTCTTCCAAGAACCTCAGATTTATTTTAGTTGGAGGTCAACCTTTGGGGGAGCCTGTAAAGCAACTTGGTCCATTTGTGATGAACACAGAGGAAGAGATTGATCAAACCATTGATGACTTTGAAAACTGTGTCAATGGATTTGAGAAAGCAACACACTGGAGATCAGGATCTGCACTTGGCCTTGATTTTTAGATCTTGTTTTATTATTTGAGATTATTTATTTTTTCGGCACAACAGATTCATATTCTATAAAACGTGTATGGTAGATATAATTTATAGAATTGTTGGCAAAATTAGACATCACCTAATGTCACCAGGAAAACTGATCAGGTCTTGAGGCTGTTATTTGTTATGACCTCCATACCTCTTTCTTTACCGTCTGCATAAACTGGACTACATTGAGAATCAACCTCTTGTTGAAGGATAACTGAGATGTGCTTATCCAAACGCAACAACAGTTATTAGAAGTTTGAATTAGTCATACTCAAACTTAGTCAAATATTTCTATCTGATAGGATTAGAAGTAGAATAGGACTGAATGACTTACTTCCTATTGTAAACTCCATTTATAAAAACCTATCAATGAAATAATATATTATATTTTCTCGTATCATTCTCTCTATGTTTTCTCCATTTTACTTCAATACGTTATCAGCACAAAGCTTTCCCTAGCTTCAAAACCCTGCCACCATATATTCATTGATTGAAGCTACACGTGCAAGAAATATATACAGGAGCATTGCTGGATTTTAGAACTGCAGCAAAGTAAGATGTGTTTTCCTTTTAAAGCTTCTGAACCACTCCAAATTGAGCAAGATTGTGTCTATTTAATCATCATTTTATATACACGTACTGTATGCTTTAATCATCATTGAAAAAAAAAAATGGGAGTCAGTATATATTTACTGCTATGACAAAGAGTATATATGTACTGCTATGACAAAGCAATTTCATAGCATTGCAGGACCAACAATTTGCTATGATAAAGAAATTTCATGAGCACTGAAACAACAATTCTTAGCTAGTTTTCGTGGATGTCTTATTGGACTACGAAAGATTTGCTATGATAAAGAAACTTATACATCTTCTGTCTCCTTTTTCTAGGATGCCAAGTGTGCAAAAGCTTGACCCTAATGGAACTGAGTATCACCGCTGGGTGACAGATATTGAAACTACTTTCATTGGAAAGGAGCTTCTCCCATGTATTCGACCTCATAATCCTGACTTGGTAATCCAGCCTACTCCAGGAAAGATGGCTCGCGCGCTAATGTACTTGCGGCGACATATGGCTCAACCACTCTAATGGGAATATATGCAAATCAAGTGCCCAAAAGAGTTATGGCAAGCCCTTGAAGAACGTTTTGGAAACATTCAAGACACTTTGCTCCCAAATCTGAATGTTAAGTGGAATGACATCCGCTTCCAGGACTTTAAAACAGTTAATGAGTTTAACTCAGAGATGCTTTGTCTTCGAGCTATGCTACAATTTTGTGGTAAAAATCTCACAGAAGCTCACTTGATAGAGAAGACCCTCTCTACTTTCTCGGCTAGTTCGTTAATATTACAAAAACAATATCGTTTGGAGTTCCAACAAAATCGATTGACAACGTTCAATCAACTTATCAATCTTCTACAAGTTGCTGAAAAGCATGACAACATTATGATGAATAATTGTGCAAGACCACCTGGAATAAAGAGAGTTCCTAAAGCAAACTATAGGAAAACTCAACAGAGACAATGAGCGGAACCCTAACATTAGGGGAAATTCTAATGGACGTGCTGGTCCATATATCCGCTCTAACAGAGACGGAAACCGCAAAAATGTTGCAATGGCACGTGGGGACAATGCCCCAAGAGGAAGAAGTCAAGGAGGATGTGGTATGGGCCGTGGATAGACCTGTAAATAGACCGGATCCGGAGCGGATCAACATAGATCCGGATCCGTTTAGTAATTGAAAATTTTCGATCCGTATCTGACCCTTCGTTACCCACCGGATCATTAATAGCTCGATCCAAATCCGTCTCTTCAATCCGTTTATAATAATCAATATTTTCAAATTTTAAACAATAATTTAAGAATTTTGAAATAATATCTCATAAAACACTAAAGGAATTTAAACAAAATGAAGGTTCACAAGTTCACAACAAGTAAAATTACATGGTCAAAATGCTCCTTAACGATAAACTAATATAACTAAAATACTAAACCTCCAATGTTTATATATGAGAACAAAAAAGAACATAAGCATCAGTGACCTCCAATGTTAGAGGTTTAATGCATGCAGACGTTTAGGTTATCAAAGAAATTATAGTGTATATTAAATATTTTATCAGTATTAATATATTTAAAAATATTATTAATTAATTTTATAAAGGCCGGGCCATTAACGGATCAGATCAGCCTTGATCCGTACCCGATCAGCCTTGATCCGTACCCGATCTATTTATTAAACGGGTAAACGGGCAAGGGTCGTTAACAGACCAACGGATCAAATTTCTCGATCCAAATCCGTTTAAAAACCACGGATTCGGAGCGGGTGTAGAATAAAATCCGGTCCATTTATAGGTCTAGCCGTGGAGGTCTTTCCAACGTATGGCATAGAAACCAAAGTGTTGCTGGTCCTAACAGCTACAACAATAGAGTGCAAAATGCACCAAGAAATCCTCCAAAGGCACCAGGTGCAAAGGCTCAAGGTGTAAACCGAGTTAAGGGAGCACACTACAACAGTGGAAATCTTAGGCGACGAAAAATTTTCGTCACCTAAGAGAGATTTTCGTCGCCTAAGGACTTAGGTGAAGAAAATTTCGTCGCCTAAGTTTCGTCGTCTAAAATTTGTGGTCTAAGTAAGTAGGCGACGAAATTCATAGATTTTCGTCGCCTAAGATACTTCTTAGACGACGAAATTTTTTCGTCGTCTAAGAAAAATGGTGATGAAAAATACTCTTAGAGGACGATGTTTTTCGTCGATTGTGGATTTACTTAGACGACGAAAAGAAGAAGTTCGTGGCCTAAGAGTATTACTTAGACCACGAAAAAATTAAATTTTATGGCCTAAGAGTATTACTCAGTCGACGAAATCTATTGGTTTCGTCACCTAAGTCATACTCTTAGGCCACGAAAAAAATAAATTTCCTGGCCTAAGAGTATTACTTAGGTGATGAAACCAATAGATTTCGTCGACTAAGTAATACTCTTAGGCCAGGAAATTTAATTTTTTCGTGGTCTAAGTAATACTCTTAGGCCACAAACTTATTTTTTTCTTCTCCTAAGTATGGATCTTAGTCCACGAAATAAGCTTGAATCGTAGGCCTAAGTATATCACTTAGGACAGAAAAATTTATTCTTCGTCGCCTAAGTATTAATTTTTAAAATAAAAAAAAATCAAAAATTTAATATTGAATACTGAATATTCATATATATTAAAAAATTTATTCATACAAAATAAATACTAAATATTAATAAATTTGTTCATACAAAATAAATAAAAATATTTGATAGTTAATATTAAACCGAACAACAATATCGTAGGGGGGGCTGCGACGAACTCCTTTTAGAGGTGGAAGCGGTCAAATGCCTCCTGCCTCTTCTTCAGCTTCCCATGAGTCGGCGGCATATTTTTCCTTTCAACAAACACAAATTATATTACAAACACAGCATATTAAAATTCATATATCAACTACATGCTTAATTACCCTTCCCCTTAATTAGCAGAGATTCTGCGCAAATAATTTGATAAGACAATACTATATACCTTAAGTAAATCTACAAGAATAACAACACTCATCTAAACAAAACATATACATTATTAATATCAAAACTTATAGAAGTAAATAAAATTTTAACACTAATATGAACAGACATGTGATTGGAATAGGAGATGACATAGCAAAAACGCGGAGGCTAGTGTTGTGGAAGAGGAAAGACATCAGGTGAGAATTAATGCAAGAAAAGCTGCAGTTGTTTTTTGGGTTATCATCATAGACTTGTTAATATTTTTGTAATATTGGAGAATCTTTTCACAAAGCAAACGTCATGTCCCCTGCTTGGCCTTTTAAGCGAAAGCCTAAAGTTAAGCCTTTGCTTGATTTCCTATAAAGTTAAGCCTAAAGTTAAGCCTTTGCTCGATTTGAATTCGCAAGAAAATCACCATTAGTCAATATATTGTGGCCGGGAAGAGAACACACCAGTATCTTTAAAATACCTAAACTTTTCGAATTATTTAGCCAAAGCCCCACAGCAGAAGGAGACATGAAAACAAGAACTTGCTACAAAATTGCTAGATGATCAAATTACTGACAAAGAAGAAACCTTCAGGCCAAAGTTGACCTGGAACTGCCTCATATATGGGATCTAGTACTTTGAAAAGTAGTTCAAGACATTCAAAATAAATGAAATCATTACTACAAGAGCATCAACTAGATCTAATGGTATCAATACACCCAGTTCTGAGACCAGCTCTTACACTAACCGTAAGTGCAGGCCTGGACAGTTATTCACAAGTTCTAAATGACCATACATACATATTGATATTTTGTTCTTCATGTGTCAAGATGGCTAGACGCAATTGAATTTAGCTTTTCTACAGAGCAAAAATATGAATGAGTAATGATGTAGCCAACCTGATCAATGCTATTAACTAATCTTTCCTAGTCATGGGTGGGATATCCATACCACACTGTCACAACTGAAGGATTGAATATAAATGCAAAATGCCAGTTAACGCACATAATGCTATCTTTAATAAACATACTAACATGCATATTAGAAAGTGTAATGCAAGTGAACTCAGTACTATAATAATGAAATATTCATCTGTAAAATCTATAATTTTGTAGTTCAAACTAAGATGACATACAGATTGAGAGAATTTGTTGCCAACCAAATGAAGCATATGTTCTAAGTCCTGCGCATGAAAGTCTTTCCGGCAAACTGGACAGGTACCCATACTCTCTTCCACAGCTCCTTGTGCATCTAACAACAACAAATAACTCACTTAAAATCTAAAATAATAGCACAAAACTCAAACAACAATTCCTTTCAGAAATATACAAATCCCACATGAATGGCATCACACCAAATGTTTAGCTCAGCCATAACCCTAGGACACATGGCAAGTTGTTCTATCCCATCTTGCAATTATTTGCCTTTTTGTTTTAAATGAAAAATGCAAGAAGCCTATGATACATGGCAAACAATACGAGAAAAAATGACCATCACAAGCAATTGCAGCAGCTAATAGAAATTTATGCAGTGAACGAGCAATGCAAATGGGATCGTGACTAACCACCAGCAATTCACAAGGTACCAATGTGGATATTATCAATATATTATATTTCTTTCATCTGTTAATCTCACCGGTATTTGGTTTTCAAACGACCACATTTAAATCGTATGCTTTTACCTCTACTGGTAATCAATTACTAGGTGACTTTTTCACTCAACTATTACTAACTTAATGTTCATGGAAGAGACTCTCAGACATGGCAGTACAAGTATAGACTAAACTCAATTAGAAATCAATAATGTATATAGAAGTTGACGGTAGATCAATCTTGGAATTTAAGCAATGTTATATGAGATAATATACTCTAACAGAGAAATAACAGAGAAGAAGAAAGTAGAGAGAAATAAGAGAACATTGGGGCGGAGGCTAACCTGCTGAAGAGAGAAGAGAATCGGACTACAAGGCAGAGAAAGGGGGCGATGGGGCGGTCACTGAGCGGGGGTGCGGGCAGAGGTTGGCTGAGGAGGAGGCTGTGGCGGGGACGAAGGAGGACGCTGGGGCTAGCTGGAAGAGGCGGAGGCTGGGGCTAGCTGGCAGAGGCGGAGGCGGGAGACGGTGGGTGGGCGGAAGAGGGAGGAAGAAATTGAGTTGAGGTTTTGTAAATTAGGGATTGCAAAAAGAGAATATATATCTCTCACTTAGGTGACGAAAACAAACATTTCGTCTCCTAAGCGATACCTCGACGACGAAAATGAAAATTTCGTCTCCTAAGTTATTAACCTAGACTACGAAAAAAGAATTCGTCGCCTAAGTATTATTTCGAATTTTGGTAAAATTTATTTGCGGAAAATTAAGCTGCCAATAGATTTTCAAAAAATTCTTTTTTACTTAGACGACGAAAATTATAAATTCGTGGCCTAAGTGTTTACTTAGACGACGAAATTGATTATTTCGTCGTCTAAGTAAACACTTAGGCCACGATTTTATAATTTTCATCGTCTAAGTAAATAGGTTATTAATTTGCTTTTGTATTAATTAATATATACATACATATATATATATATATATGTATATTTGGGGTCCGAGTCGACCAAATGTACCTATGAACTCGTCGCAAAAGTTTTAACACATTAAAATTAAGCCGCCAAAAGATTTTCATAAAATTCTTTTTACTTAGGTGACGAAAAAATTAAATTCGTGGCCTAAGTGTTTACTTAGACGACGAAATAATATTATTTCGTCGTCTAAGTAAACACTTAGGCCACGAATTTAAAACTTTCGTCGTCTAAGTAAATACTTAGGCCACAAATTTAAATTTTCGTCACCTAAGTAAAAAGAATTTTTTGAAAATCTTTTGGCGGCTTAATTTTAATGTTTTTTAAAACTTTTACGACGAGTTCATAGGTGCATTTGGTCGACTCGGACCCCAAATATATATATATATATATATATATATATATATATATTGTTTCTGCCTAAACCCGGGGGTCTAGTAGATACTTGATGAATCCAACTCGATCTCCTGCAATCCTGCTTACTAAGGGGAATACCGGGCGGGCCGGCCTTCACCTCTCCGATGCCTAAGTTAGTATAGATGGAATATATATAACCAAGGCACGTGGAGAGAGACAAGTTACCTCATAAAGAGGGTAGCTGGGGCCCATATATAGGTGGTTGGGGGTAAGGACTGGCCTTACTCTTCGATGTGGGACTGGTTCCCTTCTGTTTATACTTTCTGGTGCCCTCTTAGGCAGGCTGGCGCCCCCGGCCCCTGGGTCCCTGGAGGCAGGATAGAGTGCCAGGCCCCGAGGCCGGGTGCTGGTGATCCGGTCCCGACCCTTGGGCCGGGCCCTGGTGCGCTTGCTGCGGGTCTGTGGGCCTGCTGTAGCCTCTCTGCGGCTACTGTCAACAAGTCCCCCAAGTTCCCGGTCAAGTGCAATCTTGAATGGGGACTTAAATCTGTCTTGCTCTTGTCCCGCAGACCCGCAGGGCTACCAACCTACCGGTGCCCAGTCCCCCAAGTCCGCGTTAAAGATTGGGCGTGACCGAGGTGAGTACCTGTTACCGATGGGAAGCAATAGTTTATAAGTATATTTGCAATATAAGCGGTAATATGCTCAAGTGCTGTGGTGTTATAAGCATGGAGCCAAGATGATAATGTTGATGCCATGATGTTATGATGCCATGCAATAGATGTGTGCATGGAATGATAATGAGGCGTTGAAATCCGCCATGCAAGGAATGTGCACGGAATTTCGGCCGGGCACTCTGCCCTATCGGTACGAAGCGGAGCTTCACTGGGCCTCAACTGGGCGATCTGCTGAATCGAAGCGGAGCGGAGTTCACTGAGCCTCTACCGGGCGATCCGCCGAAACGGACGGGGTGAAGTTCATGGGACCTCGACCGGGCGTTCTGCCATATCGACACGGGTCCCAGGTGAACTTCAGTACTGGACCTCGACCGAGCGTTCTGCCATATCGAGACGAGTCCAGTAGTATGGAAACTCGACCGGGCGTCCTGCCATATCGAGACGAGTTTCTCATTGCTAGGCTGCAGGGAGATTACCCTGGTGTTGCGGCCTGTTTGAAGCTCGGCGAACACTTGCTAGTTCTTCTCAGCTTGTGTTGAATAAGCGTTGAGGTAAGGGGGTGGCATTGAGGTGACAAAGCTCGCCGTGTAGCCCCATGTTTGATCGCCTTTCAATGCGATGCAGGGTTTCTATCCTGCTGGACAAGTGTACATGGGTTAGATGTAAACTCGCCCGGGGTTATAAGCCCGCCGGTCGAAGATTCTCGACCGGTGTCAGCCATGGTGCTGGGCAGAACTCGACCGGGCGTCCTGCCATATCGAGACGAGTCCCCCACAGTGAGATGCCATGGGCCAGGTGCATTACGTTCCTGGTAGGGGGGTGGCGTTGAGGTGACAAAGCTCGCCGTGCAGCCCCCTCTTGCCGCAGCTAGTGCGATGCAGGGTTTTTATCCTGCTGGACAAGCGTACATGGGTTAGATGCAAACTCGCCCGGGTGTATAAATCCCAAGCCGGTCGAATGTTCTCATGACCGGGGTCAGCCATGGTACTGGGCGGTACTCGACCGGGCGTCCAGCCATATCGAGACGAGTCCCCCAGTGAAGTGCCATGGGGCCGGGTGGATCCTATTCCCGGGATATGCTCTCGAGCCGGTCGGATGCGTCGTAACCGGTGGGCGGAACTCGACCGGGCGTCCTGCCATATCGGGACGAGTCCCCCAAGAGAGATGCGACTGGACGAACCTCGACCGGGCGACATGCCATATCGAGACGAGGTCTCCAGTAATATGCGATGAAGAAGCCATGCAGCCGGTTGAATGACCATAACCGCGAACTGCCATGGTGCCGGGCTAGTTCTTCTCAGCTTGTGTTGAATAAGCGTTGAGGTAAGGGGGTGGCATTGAGGTGAGAAAGCTCGCCGTGTAGCCCCATGTTTGATCGCCTTTCAATGCGATGCAGGGTTTCTATCCTGCTGGACAAGTGTACATGGGTTAGATGTAAACTCGCCCGGGGTTATAAGCCCGCCGGTCGAAGATTCTCGACCGGTGTCAGCCATGGTGCTGGGCGGAACTCGACCGGGCGTCCTGCCATATCGAGACGAGTCCCCTCTATAAAAAGGCCTCTTCTGCTCTTCTTTCTGTTGTTGCTTCTTGCTTTGGGGAAACTAAGAGAAAGAGAGAAATTCGGCGACCACCCTGAGCCCTTCTTGGCCTACGAGATCTGTTTTCTTGAACGCTTCCCTACCATTGCGCGCTGCTTTCCCAGGGCCGATTGTCCTCGGTTGAGCATACTAATCGGTAAGTTTGTTTGATTTCTTTGCCCCGGCGTTATTCTTGTTTTTGACTTTGCTGTTTTGCGGCGGGGGGGAGGGATCTCTGCCGCTGACGGAACTGCTTTGCGGCGAACCTGGGGAGAGGCCGTAGAAGGCGTTGTTGTAGCCTGTTGCTGACGAGCGCTAGGGTTTTGTGTTCTTCCCCGAGGTTAAGATGTCGTCTTCAGGTTCTGACCGGGCTTCCGAATCGGCTGCCAAAGGTCCCCTCGTGGACGATGCGCAGAGGCTGGACGACTGGCTCAGTTCGGAATCTCCGGAGACCGAAGTCGCTGACTGCTCCGGGAGCAGGGTTTCGACTCCGTCCTCGTCTTCGTCTTCCGGGGCTGAATCCTCGGAGACTGAAATACCGCACGGGGTGCGTCTTGCAGATGCTCCGGTTGCGAGCTACACCATGGGGAGAGGGAAGCACGCTGTGGTGTGTGACGAACCGGAGGAGAGCATGACCCCGGAAGAGATTGAGGCGTTGCGGGAAGCCTGGGGTATCCCGGATAACGTTCTGCTACGGCCCTTGAATCCTGGAGAGTCAGCCTGCAACCCGGAAGAAGGTTGGGTCGCCGCGCATCAGGATCAGTTCCGGCATGGACTTTCGTTCCCGCTGCCACACTACGTGCAGTACATGCTCAGTGCGCTGCAAGTGTCACCCGCGCAGCTTCCTGGGCTCCAGTGGAGACGACTACTGAGCCTCGGTTGCTTGTACGAGTTCTCTGGGATGAATATACCAACGGTAAACGAGTTCCGGGCCTTGTACAGGCTGTCATACTCCAGGAAGCAGGGGTCCCATGGTTGCATGTCTTTCAATACCCGGAAGCCTCCACCGATTGTCACCAATATGCCTTCATGGGTAGACAACAGCTGGAGGAAGAAAGTGGTGATGGTGGGCGGGAAGTGGCAGGCGAGGAATAGAATATATTGTGTTCCTGGCGCCTTCCAACCTATTGGCGACCAGTCGTACGAGCTGTCCGATCTGGAGCGTGAGAGGATCTCGACCATAACCGGATGTTGGGATGATCTGGAACGGAGTTCTTACAACTTCATCCGAAGAGAAGTGCTGGAATACTGCCAGCTTGGGCGGGGTCCCGGTGCGTAGGAAGCGCTTGAGTGGTGATACTTTGTGCTAGCTTTGCAAAATACTAACTGTTTGCTTTCCTTGCAGGTGCATCTTCCCGGGCGATTATCAAGCCCGAAACCACTCTCTCCATGGACGGGGAAGATCTCCTCAACCAGCTGAAGGAGAAGGCCGAGATCGTCTCGCGGACGTCGGTGAACGACGGATCCGGCCGACTTACGACTCTTGCGGAGCCGAGGGCCATGGACGTCGATGAGGATGCCTATGTCCTGAGGCGGGTGAAGACCCATCACTCCACAGGCCTGCTGGCGCCTGGAAAGGGCAAGAGCACCGGGGGGGGGGGGGGCAGTGAGGATTCCCGGTGGGATGAACAGGGTTCCCAACCGGAAGGTGTCTGTGCCGCACGTGGCCTGTGTCGCCCCCGCAAGCGCACGATCTTCTTCTCCGGAGGGCCGGGGAGAGAAACGGAAGGTCGGGGACGTTCCTTCCGCTGCACTGGTGACGCTTACCGGCGGGTCGGCACGGGAGAATCTGGCCAAACGGTTCAGGATAACCAGCGGTGCGCAAACCAACGCTGCTGGGGAGAATGCTGCTGCTGCTGCTCGGCAGAGTAGCCCAGCGCCTGCGGAGGCACCAAGGGGAAGCCCGGATGGTGCAATCGCCCGGCAAGTGGCGGCGGACTTGGCCGGCCTTGGTCTGGACAGACCCGGGGTTGCTGGAGCCTTGGCGGGCGGGAATCGTCCAAAATGCAAGGAATCCGTCCTTCGGGTAAATACCGCACGGTACCACTGTACTGCTTGTAACTTGTTTTCTTTTGCTGCTTGACTAACTCTTTGGTGTTGCGCAGTTGCTGTACAGTCTGTACGAACCGGACGCGAGCGAGGGGCTGTCGGAGCTGCAGAGACAGATAACTGCTTTATCCGAGACCCGACAGCGCCTGGAGGTGGAGAAGTCTCGCTCGGATCGGGAGAAGGCCAGATCGGAGGAGAGGGCCAAGAAGCTGGAGGAGCAGAACCGGACCCTGGAGAAGGAAAGGGCCGAACTGGCGGAGCAGAACCGGCTCCTGGAGAAGGAGAGGGCGGAACTGGAGTCCAAGGTGGACGAGTTCCAAGTGGGAGCTGCTGCTCCGCGCGCCGCCTCTGCTGCTCCGGCCGGGGAAGATGACCCGGAACTCTGCGAGCGGGTCGTTCTCAAATACCGCGAGAGCGATCAGTTCTTGGAGATTCTGGTGAAGGCCAGGGAAGAGGGCATCTCGGATGCGTACACGGAATGGGCGGGGAAGGGATGGTTAGACACTTCCCTGATGTCGACTGCTGCTGAAGGAGATATCCATGAGCAGTCGGACATCCATCAGGAGGCGGTGGAGGAGCAGCTGGGTGAAGTGATTCGCTCGAACTTGGATTCTTCTACCAACGGTGCCGAGCCTGCCCGAGCCGGAGTCAACACCGGAACTAACATTGACGACGAGGGTACCGCAGGAGAGGCTGGCAGCTGCCTACCGAAGGCGGAGTCGTAGCTCCTTAGGATTTTCTTGCCCTTTTCCTTGTAATCTTTCCGGATCGGTTACTGCTTGTATACTTGCTTGAATATGAATATACTGGAACTGGCAGAGCCGGTGAAATTTTCTCAAAAGTAGTTTGCATATATATGTTTTTACAGCGGTTGAACCGTGAACTATGCCAAACTAACCGCTCAGACTAGCGGGTTTTACCAAGACTGGTCATGTTCCCGGTCGGGGTCTGTCCCTCTTTTCCCCACGTACCGCTGGAGCTGGCCGTTGTCAATCAAAACCTGCACCGCTGCCCTGAGAGCGTAGCACTTGTTCGTTCGATGAGTAGCCTCATCATGGTACGAGCAGTACTTGCCCGTCTGCGCCGTTGTAAGTTTCCCCTTCGGGAACCTTCTCGGGGGCGGTGGGGGAATGACACTCCCGTTCTCAAGTAGGATATCCTCGTAGGAAGTGGTGAGAGCGGTGAAGACTTCTTGACCGGTCGGTGGTGGTGCTGGCATGATTGCTAGGGGGCGCTCTTGGCGGAACGGCGCCGACTTGTGCTCACTTTAAGGCTTATCAGAATAGGACATCTGCTGCCGCGGTGGCCAGTTTCTGTTGTTGGCGTTCTGGCTGGGCCGAGCGGTGCGGTTATCGGTCCGCTGATTGGGCTTGGCTTCCTGGGCGGGCGGGGGGTTCTCTTCCCGGGGATGGTCCTCCTGCTGCTCATCCCGCTTCCTCTTCTGCAAGTGGTGCCCATAGGTCTCATGATCGGCCTGAGCATGCCGGATGGCCATAGCCATCAACTCGTCGTACCCCTGCGGGAGTTCTACCCGGACGGCGTAGGAAAACTTGCCCGCTCGGAGCCCTTGTCCAGGTTCCAAACTCCGGCCGTAGCCGTCTGCCAGCGGTTGACAAAGGTTCTTAGCTCCTCTCCGGGGGCTTGCCTGCAATTGAAGAGGATGGTCGACGTCCGGGCTCCATCGACTCGGAGGATGAAGCGGCCCACGAACCGGTCGGCTAACTGCTCGAACGCCTCGATCGAGTTTGCCGGAAGCTCGTAAAACCAGCTGAGTGCTTCTCCGGACAAAGTCTCTTGGAAGATGTTGCAGCAGACTGCATCGGAGTATCCCTTGGCGCAAGTTTGGGACCGGAAGCTGTCCAGATGCTGGTACGGGCAACCGGATCCTGAGTAGGTGAGCTTGAGGGACTTCTGGTTGCCAGACCTTCCCGACTCCATCACCCGGTGCGAAAAGGGACCCATGCGCTCATTAAACCGGGCGCCCTCCATCGGCCGCGCGGCTCTTCTCTCGTTAGCCTCCATTTGGGCCTTTAAGTTCGACACGGTGTCGGCCAGCATCTGCAGCGCTCGCGTGGTCGGAGTCTCGACCTCATCTACTGACGAAGCGCCGGGCTGGCGGGAGGTCGCTGCGCTCTTTGGCGGGCCTGCGCCTGGTGGCGACTTCTGCCATACGGGTTCACCGGGTCGCCCGCGCCTGGGCCATGGCGTCACTGCGCTGCTGTCCCCTCTCCAGGGCGGCCACCAGGGCAGTATTCACCGCCTCCATTTCTTCGTACCGAGCGTTGGACCTAGCTCTGTCCCTGTCGCTTTCCTCTTTCAGACGACTGACCTCTGCGGCCATCGCCCGTAGTTCTCCTGCCATGCTACTATGGCCGGGGATGTACGTGGGGTCCCGGTCCGGGCTCTCAGATCGATCGCTTGAATCATCTGAGAACGTCAAGGCGAAGCCCCGTTGCTCCGGACTGCCTTCCTCCTCTGCCGGGCCTTTACCTCGCGAGCTGTCGCGGTGGGGATCCGGCATGCCGGATGGTCCCCCATAACTCTCTCCGTCCTGACCGTTGCCCCGGTCGCCGCGCGGCTCCCGCGTGACGGCTGGGGTGGAGGTGAGCGTCTGCACTACTGCAAGGCGTCCCTCCTCGGCGGTACCTTTCTCCTGACTCATCTCTGAACTTTTCCCAACGGTGTTGCTCACACGGCTTTTTGTTCAAACTTCCCACAGACGGCGCCAATTGTTTCTGCCTAAACCCGGGGATCTAGTAGATACTTGATGAATCCAACTCGATCTCCTGCAATCCTGCTTACTAAGGGAAATACCGGGCGGGCCGGCCTTCACCTCTCCGATGCCTAAGTTAGTATAGATGGAATATATATAACCAAGGCACGTATGTAAGCGGGGAGAGAGACAAGTTACCTCATAAAGAGGGTAGCTGGGGCCCATATATAGGTGGTTGGGGGTAAGGACTGGCCTTACTCTTCGATGTGGGACTGGTTCCCTTCTGTTTATACTTTCTGGTGCCCTCTTAGGCAGGCTGGCGCCCCCGGCCCCTGGGTCCCTGGAGGCAGGATAGAGTGCCAGGCCCCGAGGCCGGGTGCTGGTGATCCGGTCCCGACCCTTGGGCCGGGCCCTGGTGCGCTTGTTGCGGGTCTGTGGGCCTGCTGTAGCCTCTCTGCGGCTACTGTCAACATATATATATATATATAGTATACTTGTTATTAAATTGAAGGTACGGTCGAAGTAATCAAGTTGTTTCGAAAAGTTGACTTCATTAAACTCTCATATAGATGAGACGTAATTATCTATGTAAAAATTTGGAAACTTTTACCTCCCGATACTATGGCTTCCCATAGAGAGAGATAAGTTTAAATAAGGTTGACCGCATCGATCGGGGCTCTAATTTTGTCTGATTTAAGTGATTTTTTTACCATTACCGTATTTCATCATAACGATTAAATGCTATTTCATAGCGTTTTTCAAAATTTGACTTCTTATATATAGTTGTTTCGAAAAGTTGTACACTTGAGTATAATCTACTAATTAAGTTATACCGCATTAGTAAACATGTTGTTATTATAATGGATAAATTCACAAAATGAAAATTTTGACCGTCTGATATGATCCTTATAGTTAAATATGAGTAGAATATAAAAATCAACTCGTTTCGTGAACGTTCGATGCTCGATCGAATAGATCAATCATATTTTCATAAAACTTATCACACGAAAACGCTATTACGTACCTTTAGATAACCTTGTTTGGTCAACTCTTCCAAACATTAAACTCTCATATAGATGAAGCATAATTATCCATGTAAAAATTTAGAAACTTTTACCTCCTGATACTATGGGCTATAGAGAGAGATAAGTTTAAATAAGGTTGACCGCATCGATCGGGGCTCTAACTTTGTTGAATTTAAGTGATTTTTTTACCATTATCGTATTTCATCATAACGATTAAATGCTATTTCACAGCGTTTTTCAAAATTTGACTTCTTCTATATAGTTGTTTCGAAAAGTTGTACACTTGAGTATAATTTACTAATCAAGTTATACCGCATTAGTAAACATGTTGTCATTATAATGGCTAAATTCACAAAATGAAAATTTCGACCGTCTGATATGATCCTTATAGTTGAATATGAGTAGAGTATAAAAATCAACTCGTTTCGTGAACGTTCGATGCTCGATCGAATCGGTCAACCATATTTTCATAAAACTTATCACACGAAAACGCTATTACGTACCTTTAGATGACCTTGTTTGGTCGACTCTTCCAAACATTAAACTCTCATATAGATGAGACGTAATTATCCATGTAAAAATTTAGAAACTTTTACCTCACGATATTATGGCTCCCTATAGAGAGAAGTAAATTTAAATAAGGTTGACCGCATCGAACTAGTGCTGTATAGTATTGATTTACGTACTTAGACGACGAAATAATACTTTTCTCGCTTAAGATACACACTTAGACGACGAAAAAAATGGTTTCCTCGCCTAAGTGTAAATCGTAGGCGACGAAAACAGATTTTTCGTCATCTTAGAAAATTACTCTAACGACAAATTTTTGTCGGCATCTTTGTATTTTCTTAGGCGACGAAAAATCCATTTCCTCGCCTAAGTAAAGAACTTAGGCGACGAAAGTTAATTTTTTCTTCACCTAAGTAAAGAACTTAGGCGACGAAAGTTTTTTTCGTCACCTAAGTAAACACCTTAGGCGACAAATTTTTTTTTCGTCACCAAAAAAAATACATAGACGAAGAATTTAATTTTCGTCGTCAGAGTGCTCTCTTAGGCGACTAAAATGATTATTCGTCGCCTAAGAATAGACTTAGGCGACGAAAATTTTAACTTAGAAGACGAAATTTTTTTCGTCTCCTAAGAACTCTTAGGCGAGGAAACTATTTTTGTTTCGTCATCTAAGGTATTTTTTCTGGTAGTGGCAGAAATTAGAAATGAGTTGTGTTACCGTTGTGGATCAACTGAGCATTGGTTCAGGCTATGCAAAGCAAGCAACAAGCTAGTTGCCACTACTGTAGATGCCAAATGAAGGGACGACTTTTTTTAGTTGTTTCAGCCAGAAAGTCGTCGCTTCAGTATCCAAGAGACAAAAAGTCGTCGCTTCGAAGTCGTCGCTTCACTCTCGTCTTTTCGATTCGAGGCGACGAGTTTTGCTACAAAAGTCGTCGCTTGGATATTTCAAGCGATGACTTTAAAGTTTGTCGTCATATACTGAAACGACAACTTTTGGGTCGTCTCTTCAATTTCGTGGCGACGAAGTTTGAATCGTCGCGTGGTGGTTTTAGCAATTTTGGTCGTCTCTTCCAATTCGTGGCGAAGAATTTTGATTCGTTGTTTTATATTTGAAGCAACCTAGATCAATATTCGTCGCTTCACTGAGAAGAAAAACCTTGGAAATTAAAATTGAAGTACGAAACATTGATCAATATTCGTCGCTTCATTCTTTGTTACAGAGAAGGAAAACAGTTTTCTGGTCTGGTTTGAACCAATTTCATTTGCATAAAAATAACACAAAACCTACATTCAAATCACACATCACACATATCCAACATAACACAAGCACACTACATCTTATAAATACGTAGATTTCATCCAAATCCGAGAATATGTTCCATAACAACAATGTACATCTTCCAATTACAAGAAGAAGAAAAAAGGTCTTGATCAAGGTCTTCCTCCGGATTACCTTGGGAAGCACATGAGGATTTATCGGCAAGTATGGCAGTTGTTGCAGCGACATTGGCAGCCGCATTGCCTTGGTCCGAGATGAAATCATTGAGGGTAGCCTCCATCCTTGCCAGACGTTGTTGCATCTCTTCTTTCTCGAGTCTTCTCGCTTCTTTCTCGAGTCTCCTCTGCTCAATGATGGCTGCTAGTTGGCTCCTCAACTCTTCAACCTCTGAATTATCGCGGGACACGCGTGCATCGCCTCTTGGTTTTGGCGGACGTCTTAATGCACCCCCTAGCCCTGCAAAAATGGTAAAAAAAAAAAAGTCAAATTAAAACCATTTCATATCTAAAATAAGAAAACACAACACAACACAAAATGTAAAAGATGTTTAAAAAAAGGGAAAATGGCTGAATTGATCACTGAAGTATGCCCCATTCTAAACTTTGCTCACTGGAGTTTGTCCAATATCACTTTGCTCACTATCGAATTACACTTGTATTCACTTTGATCACTCCGTCTAAATCAGCCGTTAAAATTTTGCTTATGCCGTTAAAAACAATGCACGTGCCACTCATGTGCAAATCTTAAGGACATTTTGGGAAAATGGCTGTATACTCATCTTCCTCAATTGTGGGGAATTCTTGTTTTTGGGACCTGGAAAACCACCAATTTCTCTGTTTGACTTTAAAGTCTGGAACTTGTCTGAGTTGAGAGAACATGAAAATTGGTTTTCTGGGTGCGCTTTGTTTGCTTAATTTCTATGATTCTCGAACAACCAAATGAAGGGTTAGAGTTAGAATTGGATTATTATGTTTAGTTTTTCTGTTTTTGGTTTCGTTTTTGTGAATTTGCTTTGTTTTTGAGAAATTTGTGTTGTCTTACAAGTTTTACATCTAATTTTGGCTCAGGAACTTAGGGATCTATTGAGATTTTTGGTGAGGTTCTTTGGTTGGTTGTTTATGCTCTGATTAGATGGGGGCTGAGATTGCGTCCGAGTCATGGTTTGGTAGTTTAAGGTTCTCATGGAGTCGTGTGGTGGAGGCTGAAGAGCCTGTGGTTGGAATTCTGGCGTTTGAAGTTGCGGGGTTGATGTTAAAGATGGTTAATTTGTGGAACAGTTTGAGTGAAAGGGATATGATTAGGATGAGGGAAGAAATTGTTAACTCAACTGGGGTGGGAAGGCTTGTGTCCGAAGATGATGATTACTTGATGGAACTTGCACTGAATGAGATAATTGAGAACTTGGGATATCTGGCAATGTGTGTGGTCAGGCTTGGGAAGAGGTGCTCGGATCCTATTTATCACAACTTCGAAAGATTTTTCGAAGATCCTCTTGAGAGTGGCTTGCAATCATTTGGGTGGGAGTATCGGTGGAAGAAAATGGAGAGGAAGATGAAGAAAATGGACAGATTTGTTGCAAATACATTGCAATTGTCACAGGAGCTGGAAGTGCTGGTGGACCTTGAGCAGACCCTGAGGAGAATGCGGGCTAATCCTGAGTCAAATCAAGTCAGATTGCTTGAGTTTCAGCAGAAAGTATCATGGCAACGTCAAGAAGTGAAGAATCTACAAGACATGTCTCCTTGGGGTAGAACCTATGATTATGTTGTCCGACTTCTTGCAAGATCCCTCTTTACAATACTAGAGAGGATTAAGCAGGTCTTCAGTTCTTATCAAATGGCTTCTGGAGAGGGAAATGATAATTGTGGAGTTAGCATATCTGAATTTCAACTTAGCAATTCTCATTGTCTCGCTCGCAGTCATTCCTTTTCTGCTCTAATGCACTCTTCTGTTCACCCATCTGATGCTAATTTCGGTAGTTCCTTTTCAGGACCTCTTGGGAGGTCAGTTTCCAAGCAAAAGCTTACTGCTGGAAAGACTAGAACAAAAAACCAGCATCAGCTCCAAGCTCCAAGCTTTTCTCCGTTGAACTGAGAAAAAGCTCAAAACTTTGGCAATGAAACTAAAACCCAAAAGCCCCAAAGCAAAGTTGGGGCTACCCACCATCGTCCTCCTCTGTTTCCTCTTCTTCATTGGCGGCCTTTACACCTCCACCCTCCTCTCTCAGGTCAACACCCCTCAGTTCCTCTCCGGTCCACGCTCCTCTACTTCTAGAATACTCCAATCTGAATCCGAAGATCACGGCCCAATGCTACCCGGAGAGACCGGAGACAGCTTCATTGCTTCGATTTCGTTCCAGGTAAGAGTTGTAATCTGATCAGTGACATCGTGATTTGGTCAACTGTGTTTGTGTTTCAAGTATTGTTCTGTTGGGTTGTTTGGGTTGCAGGTGCTGAGCTGGAAGTAAACTAATGAAATTCCCAAAATGTCCTTAAGATTTGCACATGAGTGGCACGTGCATTGTTTTTAACGGCATAAGCAAAATTTTAACGGCTGATTTAGACGGAGTGATCAAAGTGAATACAAGTGTAATTCGATAGTGAGCAAAGTGATATTGGACAAACTCCAGTGAGCAAAGTTTAGAATGGGGCATACTTCAGTGATCAATTCAGCCATTTTCCCTTAAAAAAATATACCTCAGACCCTCGTCTTCGGCTTCCCACCCAGCTCCTTCTCGACTATAGCCATCTGCTCCTCAACAGTAATGGGGCCCGTCACGTGACTGCCGCTCGCTTCATCACTCACTCGAGAAGCACAGAGCTCATCCATCTTCCTCTTCACCGCTGCCTGCAAAAAAAAAAAGTCTATTGATTTGTGTTATTATACTTTTTAATTCTAAAAAACCGAAATCATTGGACCAATAGGGAAGTCACTCACTACTTTCTCCTGCGCATTCTGCGATGGTTGATAAACATCGCAGACTATCTGCAGTATAGGCGTTGGATGCCCTTTCTCCTCATTCGCAGCGATCCGGTAGCTGTAGGGAGTGATGCTAGAGTGACACTACCAGAAAAGGGGTTATAGCCGACGATATGGGAAAAAACGGCCGACGAAATAGTACCTCGTCGGCTATAACCCCTTATAGCCGACGAACTACTATTTCGTCGGCCACATCGTCGGCTATAATATTATAGCCGACGACTGCCGACAACTCGTCGGCTATAACTATAGCCGACGAAACGTTTTTGGTTATAGCCGACGAGAATGGTATTCGTCGGCTATAATAGTTATAGCCGACGAAAAGTTTTTGGTTATAGCCGACGAGGAGGGTATTCGTCGGCTATAACTCTTATATCAGATCGACCTTCTGCATCAGGGAGCTCATTCGTCGATGAAATCGTCCAAAACGCTCTGAAATCGTCCAAAACCTCGGCCATAAGCTTGAAAGGTACGTATATTGCTGTGTGTGTTGATTTAGTTGGTTATATGCAGAGGTGTGTTAATTTAGAGTTTAATTAGAATAAATGTGTGATTAATTTGATATATATATATGTGTGTTGAGATGAGATTATTAATGGGTTGATATATATGTTGTATTGGTTAGATAGAATTGAAGTTTTGTTGAAGATTAGTGATTGATTGTTGATTTATAGGTGATTTTAGATGAATTTGATGAAAAAATGTATATATATATTAATTAATTTAATTGTAATTAAAAATATATTGTTGGTATATATAAAAAATACATTGTGTTTAATTAATTAGGGAGATTGACGATGTTTTAATTAATTTAGGGATGCATGTGTATATATATATATATATGTGTGTGTGTAATGATGAATTTTTTAATTAATTAGTACGTGCGTACGTACGTAGTACGTGCATATATACATATCTATATATAGCTATATTTATTTCTTGAATTTACAGGATGGACAAGAGTTGGATTACCCTTGGAAGATGGGATGAGGCGTATCATGATGGAGTTAGGAGTTTCCTGGATTTTGTGATGGCTAACTGTGGAGACACTACACTTCATTATTGTCCGTGTAAAAAGTGCAAGTGTGCCACCCCACGACACCGGTTTTCCATAGAGACAGTGGAGCAACACCTGGCTAGATATGGATTTTGGGTCCTATACACTAATTGGATTTATCACGGTGAACCAGAATTTGCGGGTCGTCATGATCATGGACAATTTGCGGAGAGAGGGAGTTCCTCCAATGATCCGACAACGAACTGGATCAACGATATGTTTCCTCGTGAGAGCGGTGTCTTTGAGGAAGCACCAGATGTGCAACTCCCACCTCCGGAGATGGAGTGTTTCCCTGATATTGAGCCACTCGAGCCATTACCCCGATCTCCGGTCAACACAAGTGGTATGGAAAAGTACAACAACCTGATCGCATTGCAACAGACTCCGTTGTACCCCGGATGCAGTAAGACTGTCCTTGAATCTGTCATGGGAGTGATGAAGATCAAAACGGAGAACAAAGGCACTGTCAAATCGGTTGATGATTGGCTTCGGCTATGGGGTGGGGCGATGCCCCCCGGACATCGGCTTCCTACCAGTCATCATAAGGTGCGACATATCCTTAAAGATCTCGGCCTTTCCTACATCAAGATTCATGCATGCAGATACGATTGCGTTCTGTTTTACGGGGAAGGACTTGCAGATCTTGAATACTGCCCATTATGCAATACAGAGCGGTATAAGTTCACTCCTAAAGGGAACAAGAAAGCTGTGAAGATACTTCGGTACTTCCCGCTGATTGATAGGCTTGAGCGGTTGTTCATGTGTGCTTTCACGGCCGAAGCTATGAGATGGTGGGCTGAGAGGAATGTGCCTGACGATGACACCCTTAGACATCCCGCCGACGGAGAGGCTTGGAAGAAGAACGTGTTGGAGTTTCCCGAATTTGCATCAGAGGTTCGAAATGTTTGGCTACGGCTATCATCCGACGGTTTCAACCCTTTTGGCAAGAAAGAGCTTCAGTACAGTGTGTGGCCAGTTATTTTGATTCCGTACAACTTTCC
This sequence comes from Potentilla sterilis, assembly GCA_963682095.1. Taxonomy (NCBI): domain Eukaryota; kingdom Viridiplantae; phylum Streptophyta; class Magnoliopsida; order Rosales; family Rosaceae; genus Potentilla; species Potentilla sterilis. The sequence goes on along the minus strand of OY821759.1, from coordinate 34,530,272 downwards.
ACCGTGGATGTGCATGAAGAAGGAATATAACATGCTCACATTGTTGATTCCAGGCCCAGGTTATCCGGGAAAGTGTCTCGATGTGTATTTGAGACCCGTAATTGAGGAGCTTCGGTACTTGAGTCTGAACGGCCACCTGGTCTACGACCGGTTCAAAAATGAGATGTTCCGGATGCATGCCATGCTTGTTGGCACGATCAGTGACTTTCCTGGGAGGGGTATGTTGTCGGGCAGCGTCACCAGGGGTTACAGGGCTTGTTCAGAGTGCATGACTGTTGATTGCTTCAGTCCTCATTGCAGCAAGATTGTCCAGATGCGTCACCGTCGTTGGCTTCCGCATGACCATCCATTTAGGGACGATGCACAGGCTTTTGATGGGACTGAAGAAAGGGGCTGGGCACCGGAGCAATGGGCAGGGGAGGAAATATTGGCAGTGTTGAATGAGTATGACTTTGGTCCGCTTAGCAATCATCCCGATGTGTTGCGCACGATTCCAGAGAGGCCCGATCGGTATAGGTTCTGGTCACACAAGAGCATCTTATGGGAACTTCCTTATTGGGCCAGGTTGGCTACCAGATACTACCTGGATGTCATGCATATAGAGAAGAACGTGGGTGAAGCCGTGGTTGGCACAGTTTTGAATTGGGAGAAGAAAACAAAAGACACCCCCAAGGCACGCGTTGATCTGAGAAATATGGGACTGCGGGACCATTTGTGGTTGAGAGAGGGTAGGAGCAAAATGCCCCAAGCTCCTTACACCGTCACCAGGGACCAGAAACATGAAATCTTTGGATGGCTGAGTAATGTCAGGTAACTTTTTATTAATTAGGCATGTATTCCCTAAAGAATCCATCTGTTGTTGGACGACTATATATGCATGAAATCTAATTGTTGTTAATGGCTATGCAGGTATCCTTATGGCTATGCGGGTAACATAAGCAAGTGTGTTAACTACCGAGACAACAAGATGTACGGATTGAAGAGTCACGACTGCCATGTACTGCTTCAACGCCTCTTCCCTATTTTCATTCGAGCGTACTTGGAGGATGAAGTGGTTGAGCCGTTGGTGGCGTTGTCAAGATTCTTCCAGAAGTTATGCGCTAGAGAAGTTAGAAAATCAGACCTCATGAGAATGCATGAGGAAATCGTTTTTATCTTGTGCAAGTTCGAGAGGATATTTCCCCCAAACTTCTTTGACATCATGCCTCACCTGATGATCCATCTTCCCCAACAATTGTTGCTTACCGGTCCCGTACACTACACTTGGATGTATCCCATCGAAAGGTACATGTTATTCATAAATTTGATTTATACATGTTTTTAAATAAAAGTTGCATGCTCTTAACAGGCACTTGTTAACCTTGCAGACAACTTGGAGACTACAAGAAATATGTGCACAATAAATCTGCGCCTGAGGGGTGTATTGCTGAAGCTTACATTGCGCATGAGTGTGTAACGTACGCCAAGTTGTACTTGGGAGCGATGGAGGACCCCCCACAACATCCAAGTCGAGATGACCCCGAGTTCAACCTATCTATCGTCGCCAACTCTGTTGTACCATACGGAAGCTTCAAGAAAAAGGGTGTGGACAAGTTGCCTGACCATGAGGTAGGGATTGCCCACTGGTGGGTTCTAATAAACTTTCCGGAGGTACAATATTGGAAACGTCACCATCTTCACAGCAAGGAAGTTCGCGGTGATGTCGAGTACCACAACACGACGTTTGCAGACTATTTTCCACAATGGGTAAGTGTATAAATATATATATTAGATGGCTTTCTTTTACAGTTCCCTATTCTTTAATCATAAACACACCGAGTGATTTGAGTTATATTTTTCAGCTGATGCAAGTGGCTGCGAGGGGTGGTCATACAAATTACTCAGAGGAATTGAGGCTGTTGTCGATGAAGCCGATATCTTCCACAGTCCACCCAATGTGTGATGTCAACGGCGTTAAGTATATATGTGAAGCTAGAGACGGGGAACGCAAAACACAGAATTGTGGGGTGATGGTCGATGGTGCAGAGGGGGGCGTGGATTTTTACGGTGTCCTACAGTCAGTTGTTGAACTCATTTATGGGAACCGCATGAAAGTCCACTTGTTCAAGTGTCGATGGTTTGATACTAGGCCGCACCGCTTACGGATCGATCAGTACGGCATACTTTCGGTGAATACCGCCACTAGTGTGTATGAAGACGACCCCTTTGTTTTCGCCACAGCGGCCAAAAAGGTCTTTTATCTTGACGATCCTTTGAACAAAGGCACGTGGAAGGTAGTTAACCATGTGTCTCAGCGAGACATATACAGTGCTACCACACTTGGTGTGAGCACAGAGTGTCAAGAAGCGACCGCATACCAAGAGCCGGACGCCGGCAACATTCCGGAATCCTCCACCATCCGCGATAATAATGTGACGCCGGGCAGAGTGGTTCGACTTCCTAGGGGTCAGGTGCCCATGTATGATGTTAATCCGAATCGTCTATATCAGGCAGACGATGACTCAGACGACGAGTACGAGCACCGGTTGCCAGATATTAACTACTATACTACGTCTGACTCAAGTGATGAGGATGATTCTGATTATCATCCTTAGTATACTATTTATGTATGTATTTGTGTACGATGGTGCATGCATGAATACATTTTTGTCCTTAATTACCGTTTTCCGAGTTTATGGGAAATTGTATTGAATTGTTTGTGTTATGTTTAGGAATTTATCAGGTGAAATAGGCAATTTTCAGGCCCTAAATGGCAAATTTTCAGAAAGATCAGAATTATAGCCGACGAAATGGACCATAATTCGTCGGCTATAATGCCCATACTTTAGCCGACGACTTGCAATTCGTCGGCTATAATGCCCATACTGTAGCCGACGACTTGCAAGTCGTCGGCTAAAGTATATTGACCGAAACCATACGTAGACCGTTCAAATGCAAAAGTGTCGTGAAATAAGATACGACCGAAATATTGAAATACGACTACGGTTGAAAAATGGGAAGATTCCGACAAAATCTGTGTGCCGAATGTTGCGATTAGGTGTTTTTTACTTCCGTTTTCCTATGGGTAGCCTGACGGTCGGTAAATTTTTGGAGGAAAATTTTTATACGGTTAGTTGCGTCGCATCGATTTGAAACTATTCTCTGTTGAAGGTCAGGCCAAAAAACGTCATTTAGACGGGCCAATTGCCGTTTTAAAGCGTTTCGAGGTTTGACCATGCAGTTTGACCGTCCCGATCGAGCCTTTAACGTTGTCAGATGTAGTTGGATTTTTTTTCCTACATGTATTTAATCTTAACGGTGATATCTGACGGTTGGAATAAATTTTCCAAACTTTTAGATTCGAAATCGGAACATATGCACTAATATTCCTTAACTTATTTACTAAGTGTTTAAGTGAATGTATAGTTTCAAATAGTTGCTATACGTAGACCGTTCAAATGCAAAAGTGTCGTGAAATAAGATACGACCGAAATATTGAAATACGACTACGGTTGAAAAATGGGAAGATTCCGACAAAATCTGTGTGCCGAATGTTGCGATTAGGTGTTTTTTACTTCCGTTTTCCTATGGGTAGCCTGACGGTCGGTAAATTTTTGGAGGAAAATTTTTATACGGTTAGTTGCGTCGCATCGATTTGAAACTATTCTCTGTTGAAGGTCAGGCCAAAAAACGTCATTTAGACGGGCCAATTTCCGTTTTAAAGCGTTAAGAGGTTTGACCAAAAGTTGACCAGGGAATAGCCGACGAAATACTTAACTTCGTCGGCTAAACTCTTGCGATCCGCGCCGTTTCATTGTCCGCCGTTGGATGGGCGAGATCTGACGGCTGGTGAGAGCTTATAGTATAGCCGACGAGATTCATATTATAGCCGACGAGATTCATAGTATAGCCGACGACATTCATATTATAGCCGACGAGACACTTAACTTCGTCGGCTATAATCGGCCCGCAAAGCCCAACTCCGGCCCGGCCCGGATTTTGGCCCGGCCCGTAAGAGTATAGCCGACGAATTTCGTCGGCTATGACTATAGCCGACGAATTAAAATTAAATCGTCGGCTATAGTCCTTCGATTTAAACCGAGCCCTAGGCGCCTCTCCCTCATTTTCTGCTTAGAACCCAAATTTCCCAATCGTTCCCCACCCCTCCCCGACGCCGACCGACCACGACGGAGCCTCCCCGACGCCGATCGACCCTCCCCGGCCCCACCCGATACCTCCCCGCCCCGGCCCCCTCCTTCCCGAGCCCTCCCCGACCCGAAAGCCGCTGCCGGAGCCGCCCCGAGCCGCCCTACCCGCCCCTGCCGCAGCCGCCCCTACCCGCCCCTGCCGCCCCTGCTGCAGCCGCCCGTAGCCGCAGCTGCCCCTGCCGCCGTCGCCGTCGCCGCCGCACCGCACCACCGGTCCTCGTCCAGACTGCACCACCATGTCAGGTAGTCCCGATCGAGCCTCATTTAGGGTTTTTATTAATTTTGTCGAATTTTGTGAATTTTAGGGTTTTTGTGAATTTTTTGTGGAATTTAGGGTTTTTGTGAAATTTATGGAATTGTGTGGAATTTTTGTTAAATTTGTTAATTTTGTGGAATTTATATACTAATTTTGTGGATTTTTTGTTAAATTTACGGTTTTTATATACTAATTGTGGAATTTTGTTGAATTTATATACTAGTATACTAATTTATATACTAATTTATATATAATTAGGTATAAATATTTTTTTTCATTTTTATGACGATATATATATATATATTTTTCGGAATATATATATATATATATATATATATAATTAGGTATAAATATAGTTATGTATATATATAATTAGGTGTATATATATTTAAAAAAGTTTTTTATTTTTTTGTGAAATTTAAGGAATTTTGTGTTATATTTCGGAATATATATATATAATTAGGTATAAATATATTTAGGTACGTATATATATAATTAGGTATATATACATTGAATGATGTTTTTAATTTTGTTTTGTGGAATTTTTGTGCAATTTATGGAATTTATATACTAATTGTGCAGGAAACCGGCGCTTTGTAGACCGATGGCTTGGCAGACGGACCGAGAGCGACCCCGACGCTCAGGCAGGATCCAGCCGTGGGGGGAGCGGATCCAGCGGTCGTCGGGGCCTAGGCCGGCCTTTGAGTCGACGAGAGGAGACGTTGATGGGATTGACCCCGAGCGATCCACGTGGGGGCTCCTCGTATGAGTCGACGGGAGCGGGCCCAGACTCGAGTGTCGGAGGAGGACGCAGAGCCACCAGACCCCAGTGCACTTCAGCACTGTTCCAGGATCGGCAGCCGACCCCACCGCGCGCCGATCTGGACCCTCCAGAGATGCTCCCTGTCCCCCCACAGCGACATCATCCACAGCTACGGGGCCCACCGTCAGGGGGAGCAGGCCCCTCAGGGTCCACGCCCCGTATGTCTCCGCCATCGGGGATGTACATGGTCCAGTTCCTCCCTGCCATCCCTGAGTACGACGCTAGGGGGAGGCAGATTTGGAGGCACGACCGGCCCCACGAGATTCCCTGGGAGGAGGCCTACTTCTACAGTCCTTTCGACTCAGAGGACTGCCGCGGCCTGTGGGCCGTTCGTGAGAAGGATAAGCAGTACAACGACGCAGGTAATTGGTTAGTTTAATTAATTATTTAGATTGTTTAATTAATTATTTAATTAGTTAGTTTACATAATTATTTAACTATGTATTCATTTTAATTATGAAACAGGCGTCCTCGTCAATAAACCCGCGGGGACGAGACGGACCAGAGGGCCAGCGAACATGTCGACCCTGGAGAGGGAGCTGGCCGGTGGGATCAGAGAGATCCTGCCCGGTCCCGGTGAGGATGGACGCCCGATTGAGCGGAGAGACACCACCACCAAGTACATCAACGCGACGGGCATGCTCGTGCGGGACAGGGTCCCACTGTTGTGGCCCGACTGGGGCTCTGTGCCCGATGAGATCAAGGCGCGAGTGTACAATGCACTGTCGGTGAGTTAAATATGATTTTTATTATAAAAAATAAACAATTATGAATTCAGTCCTTATAACTATATAAAAATATTTTCTAATTAATTTATAATGTTGCAGCAATGGTTTAGAGTCCATCCTACCTTGGACTGGTGGAGAGACGAGCAGCTGAAGAACAGGTTATGTGTTTTGCTTTTTTTTGTATAAATATATTTATTGGCAGTGTACGAATATATCTAACAGTTGTGTTCTGTTAATATAGGTACTCCGAGTGGAAGAACGAGCTGTCCACGCACTACAGGACGTACCATGTGGAGCAGCGCTTGGGGCGAGCTGCAACCCCCCACGAGTTCCGGTACAGGGAGTACGAGTGGCTATGGCTGGTAGCCTACTTCGGGAGCGACAGGGTCTCGGTAAGAAAATTTAGCCTGGTAGTATATAACTTTTTAATGTTATTTAATAATTAAATTAGGTAGTTACTTAATTCAATTAATTAGTTAGTTAGTTAGTTATTAGTTATTAAATTAAGTCAGTTGGTTAGTTACATAGTTAGTTAGTTCGTTACTAAATTAAATTAAATTAAATTAAATAAAATTAGGTAGTTAGTAAGTTAGTTAGTTACTAAATTAAATTAGTTAGTTAAGTAGTTACTAATTAAATTAGTTAGTTAAGTAGTTACTAATTAAATTAAATTAGTTAGTAACTAAATTAGTTATTAATTTTATTTTGGTTAGTTCCTAATATTTTAATTTAGTTACTAATTTATATTTGCGTTTATATGTTTGTTGTTATAATACAGAAAATCTCGCGGACGAACAGCGACAGCCGCAGGAGGAACGAGCACCCCCACCACGGCGGCGCCCGCTCCTGGAGGCAGTGGGCAGAGATGGCGAGGAGGGACCGACCGCTGAGGCCGTTGTCGTGGATTCATGCGCAGATGTATCCGGGGCGTCCCGACCAAGTGGTAAGTATTCGTCCATCTTCAATAAAAGTGTTTCATGAAATTAATTTATATATATATTTTTTAATTCGTTTATTATATTTTCTTGTCAATTAGGCGGAAATAGATGCGGAGACCGACGCGATCACCTTCGGGATCGCGCGAGACACTCTGGGAGACGGGGCGTCCGACGAGGCGATCGCGGAGTTTGCCTCCACGATCGACACCCTTGAGCCGCGCTTGGCCTCTCAGATCATGCACGCGGCGGTAGAGACGGGGAACAACTACTTCTACCAGAGAGGCCTAGGCGCGGCGGGAGATGGGGTTCTCAAGTTCACGCCGGCCAATCCCAGCACGCAGCGTGCGGCTTCGACGAGAGGAGACTTGCAGACGCAGCTGCAGAGGACTCAGGCGGAGTTGGCGAGGGCGGTGGAGGCGCTCTAGCAGGCGGAGTTGGCGAGGGCCGCGGAGGCTTCGGCGCAGCAGGCCAGAGACGCATCTGTGGCGGAGATGTACCGATGGATGCAGCAGTCTTGGGAGGCCCAGCAGGCTGGACTCCAGCCCCCGCCTCCGCCACAGATGCCCCAGTTCGTCGTCCCCACTCCCCCCCCGCATCGGAGTACGCCAGCCGATCAGGACAGCCATAGCCACCGGAACTCGAACGATCCGGTCGACGACGCTACGCGTTTAGGGGGTGATGATGAGTAGATATAGTGGGTTAATTTGTACAGTATGTAGGATATTAGGGATGGATTGATGTGGATATTTGTTGGATATTTGGATGTTTGTTTGTGCATTTTCTGCAGCCCTCGAAGACGAAGAGAAATTGGGCCCGAGTTAAATTTTTTAATTTTTTTAAATATTTAGGGGTTATAGCCGACGATATTGGCATTATTTCGTCGGCTATAAGTGCTATAGCCGACGATTTTTACCAAATTTCGTCGGCTATAACCGTTATAGCCGACGAAGATGACATATGTCGTCGGCTATACCCTCCCGGCTTCCGGCAAAAAAAGCCGTTCCTGGTACCGGCGATTGGTATGGCCGACGATAGTGTCGTCGGCTATAACGGACGGATAGCCGACGACAGTGTCGTCGGCTATACTTCGGGTTAGGGGCAGTTACGTAATTGTTAAAGCCGACGATCTTCTCGTCGGCAATGTTCGAAGTATAGCCGACGACGCTTTTTTCGTCGGCTATACCTGGTGTTTCATAAGCCGACGACTTACCCCATGTGTCGTCGGCTATACTATAGCCGACGGAGCAATCCCGACGAGATAATAGCCGACGATACTTCGTCGGCTATGACTATAGCCGACGAATTAATGGAAACGGCCGACGAGATGGCGTCGTCGGCTATGACGCCTTTTCTGGTAGTGTGATGGTTGATTGCAGTCCCCTTCTCCTTTCCCTTGTTCCAGTTAGCGGCGTTCCGGGCACACATCATCTGCAAAAAAGAAGTACGAATATCACTACCAGAAAAAAAGGGTTTTCCTGACGAAAAAAAAAAAAGGCCGACGACTAAAAATTTCGTCGGTAATTCCACAGAATAACCGACGATTTTATTTTTCGTCGGTAGAAGAACAAAATCGTCGGCCATAGTTTGGGAATAGCCGACGATTCTTTTTTTCGTTGGTATAAACAAAAATCGTCGGCTATATTCAGATTTCAGTCGACGATTTGGATTTTCGTCGGCCTTTCTCTGAAACATTAGCCGACGAAAACTTTTGAAATTTTGGCCGACGAAATTGACATTTTCGTCGGCTATAAGTCTATATATTTTCAGATCTAGACAGCAGCTGTACATTAAAAAAAAACGAAAAAAAACTGGAGAAAGAGTGAAAAATATGTGGGTATTGTTGAAATCCGTCCTCTCTTACATTGTGGAGCTATATATAGGTACGTATATGTGTATATATGTTGATTTTGAGTTTTAGTGATTTTGATTTAGTAAGTGATTTTTTGTTTTGTTGTTGTTTTAGTGTTAGAATGTATGTATATATGTTGATTTTGAGTTGTAGTTGAGTTGATTTTAAGTTAGAGTTTAATTATGTGTTTTAATTTGATGTTATTTTCATTAGGAGATAATATATATATATATATATATATATATATATATATATGTGTGTGTGTGTGTGTGTGTGTGTGTGTGTGGAGTTTAATTGTACTTAACTTAAATAATGATTGATATATAGTGTAACTTAAATAATGGTTGTTAATGGTATATATATATATATATATATATATATATATATATATATATATATATGAGTTGATGTTGATAATAATATATATTGTAATGTAATTAATTATTAAGAATTTATATATATATATATGTGTGTGTGTTAACTAATTAATTTCTTATTAATTAAAGTTATATATATATATATATATATTATTTTCAGGCTATATATGGATCCGGATAAGAGTTGGATTTCGCTTTCAAGGCATGACCGACGATACACTACAGGAGTTGTGAATTTTTTGCAGTTCGTCGAGGAAAATGCAAACGGGAATGAATATCATTCTTGCCCGTGCAATAAATGTAGGTGTCGCAGTATTAGTACACACGTTGGATATATCACGGTGAGCCATCATTAGATGGATCGCATGATCATGGGCAGTTTTTTGACGCGAGCAGTAGTAGTACATTCAACGATCCAACAATGGCATTCGTCAACGACGTGTTTCCTTTTGAAAGCGGTGTACGTGGGAACAATATATGCATGACCCGGTGCAGCATTCCCACAAGTTGTCAACACTGCTGCCTTTGACAAGTACAACAAACTGATTGCATTGCAACAGACCCCTGTGTCTTCAAGTTCTGAGAAGACAGTTCTTGAAAGTGTGATGAAGGTAATGAGGATTAAAGTGGAGACAAAATCGACTATCAGGCAAGTGGATGAATATCTACAGTACACTTCTTCGTTGTTGGAGGAGTCATTGTAATCCTACCAATCACCGTAAGGTCCAAAGTATCCTCAAAGATCTAGGGCTTTCCTACATTAAGATCCATGCATGCGCATTTGACTGCGTTCTCTTCTAGGGTAAAGATGCAGAAGGGAATGACCTTGCTAGCCTTGATGCATGTCCGATATGTCATTCTGACCGATATAAGTTGACGGGAGCAGGCAATAGGAAACCTGTGAAAGTGCTTCGGTATTTTCCGTTGAGAGATAGGCTTGAGCGGTTGTACATGTCAGAAACAACCGCAAAAGCTATGAGATGGCACGGTGAGCGGGATGCGGGAGACGCAGATATCATGACACACATCTCTGACAGAGCGGCTTGGAAGCATATAAACAATGAGTTTCCTCATTTTGCGTCAGATGTCAGAAACGTCAGGCTCGGGCTCTCAACCGACGGGTTCAACCCTTTCGGCACCATGAGTCTTTCATACAGTATATGGCCGGTGGTTTTGGTACCTTACAACCTTCCTCCGTGGATGTGCATGAAGAAGGAATATAATATGTTGACGTTGTTGATTCCGGAGCCTGGTTACCCAGGGAAATGTCTCGATGTGTATATGAGACCATTGATTGAAGAGCTTAAGGTATTGTGGGACGTTGGTCATCCCACTTTTGACAAGTACAAGGAGGAGACGTTCCAGATGCATGCCATGGTTATTGGTACCATCAGTGATTTTCCTGCTTATGGGATGTTGTCGGGCAGCGTTGTTAGGGGATACAAGGCTTGTCCAGAGTGCCTCAGCGATTATGGGAGCACCCCTCATTGCAACAAGATATGCAGAATGGGTCATCGTGTGTTCCTTCCGGCGGATCACCACTGGCGTTACGAGTCCGCCGCATTTGATGGAACCGAGAACACGGTGGTCCTCCCAGAAGATGGACGGGAAGAGAAATTTTAGCAGTGCTTAATGAGTACGATTTTGGGCCCCTCAGCAATCATCCCGATATTTTAGCGGAAATACCTGAAAGACCTGAGGAGTACAAATTCTGGACACATAAGAGCATATTGTGGGAACTCCCGTAGTGGTGTGAGTTGCTGATCCGTCACTTCCTAGACGTTATGCACATAGAAAAAAATGTTTCTGAGAGTATGGTGGGCACAACGCTGAACTTGGAGGGGAAGACGAAAGACGGTCCTAAGGCTCGCACTGATCTGCAAAACATGAATATCAGAAAACAACTATGGTTGAAACAAGGGAAGAGAAAAATGCCTCAAGCTCCTTACACCGTCAAGCCTGAGCATAAACCAGAAACTTTCCATTAGATAAGTCGGGCCAAGTATCCTTCAGGCTTTGCTGGAAATATAGCCAAGTGTGTGAACAGACAATTCAACAATCTTTACGGGTTGAAAATTCATGACAATCATATCCTTCTACAACGTCTCTTCCCTGTTTTCATTCGACCGTTCCTTCCCCGTCACGTTGTGGAGCCGTTAGTAGCGTTGGCAAGATTTTTCCAGAAGGTATGCACACGGGAAGTGAGAAAATCTGACCTCCGGGAAATGCAATAAGACATCGTTCATATCATGTGTAAATTTGACATGATATTTCCTTCAAATTTTTTCGACATCATGCCTCACCTCATGATCCATCTTCCTCGGCAGTTGTTGCTTACCGGTCCTGTGCACTTCACTTGGATGTATCCGATGGAAAGGTACGTATTTTACACCTTATGTTAATTTCCTCATCAATATATGTGATTTAGTATTAATGTATTATCATAACACTTTAAAAACTTGATTTATAGGCAACTTGGACAATATGATGATTTTGTCCAAAACAGATCCGCACCTGAAGGATGTATAGCTGAAGCATATATTGCGCACGAGTGCGTCACCTACATGAAGCTGTATTTAGGAGCGTTACAGGAAAGCATACCGGAAGATGTACCTTCATAGTTCAATCTTTCCATACTCTCGGACGATGTTGTACTCGATGGAAAAATGCCAGTTTCCTACAAGTTGAAAGATTATGAGGTAGTCATTGCACATTGGTGGGTACTAATTAACTGTCCAGAAGTTCAGTTTTGGAAGAATATGCATCTAAACTGTGAAAAAGTAGGAGGTGATCTCGATTACTACAACCGGACATTCGCAGAGTATTTCGGCAGCTGGGTACGTAACTTTAACATTATTCTATACATATTTATATATTATTGTGTATAATTATTCATATTTATAGTTGATTCTGATGGTTGCAGATGGACCTTATTAAAAATGATAATCACCCAAATTGGTCGCACGAACTCAGACTTCTAGCGATGAGGCCGGTCTATTCAAAAGTTTATGCGACGTGCAAGGTGAATGGTGTGTTATTTCGATGTGAAGAGAGAGACGTCAGACTGAAAACACAAAATTCAGGGGTTATGGCACATGGTGGGGATGATGGAGTTGACTATTACGGTGTTCTCCATTCAGTTGTGAAACTGCATTATGGGGAAGGCATGAAAGTGCACCATTTCAAGTGTAGATGGTTTGACACACGGCCGCAGAGCATGAAAACCGATCAATACGGCATAACTTCTGTGAACACTAGTACGTCATGGTATGAGGATGACCCGTTCGTTTTAGCCACATGGGTGAAACAAGTGTTTTATCTTGATGATCTCGCCAAGGGTGACCTGTGGAAAGTAGTCAACACTATCCACCATCGCAACATTTACCGGGCGTCTAAACTTGGAGTGGCTGAAGAGAACGAGGAAGGTGGCACCGCGTATCAAGAGCCCAACTCAAACGGTATTCCTGACTCCTCTTTTATTCGCCTAGACACGCCGGTGCGAATTCGACGTGAAGAACCACTGCTTGTTGATGTTTATCCAAATGAAGAAACTAACGAGGACTCTAGTGGTGAGGAAAGACATAGATTACCCCTATCGAGCAATTCAGAAACCGAAGAAGACTCATCCGATGATTCCAATTACAATCCGACGGATTAAGTAATGTAGATGATGTCATCTTTTCATTTGTAATCCACTAATTTCTAATGAACGGGGGTGGGGATGAGCCTCCCAGCTAGGCTGGGTTCCAAACCCCTTAAAAAAAATTTGAAATATGTTGACTGCTGGGTTTCTGTTTTCTTGATGTTCAATTTTGGTTATATATGAACATGAAATAGGAAAACGAGAGGTGTAAACCTACTGATTTTTTTTTTATACCTTTTTCATGGTATAGCCGACGAACAATGCATTATTTCGTCGGCTATACTCATAATAGCCGACGAAAAAAGCATTATTTCGTCGGCTGTACTCATAACAGCCGACGAAAAATTCATTATTTCGTCGGCTATAACTATATTGAAAAAATACATTTTTATTTTAGACAGAAAACGACAAAAGATTAGCCGACGAGTACGAGTCTCTCATCGGCTATGATTTAGAAAAAAAAAAAACAAAAAATAACCATATTCCATTTTCTATCACTAATGATAAACCATTGCTTCATCCTTCAAACAGAAAAAAGTCGTGAAATAAGATATGACCGAAATAATGAAATACGTCCACGGTTGAAAAATGACAAGATTCTGATAAAATCTGTGTGCCGAATATTGCGGTAGACTGTTTTTTACTTTCGTTTTCCTATGGGTAGCCTGACGTTTGGTGAATATTTTGAGGAAAATTTTTATACGATTAGTTGCGTCTCATCGATTTGAAACTATTATCTGTTGAATGTCAGGCCAAAAAACGTCATTTAGACAGTCCAATTACCATTTCTAAGCGTTTAGAGGTTTGACTGACCCGGTTGACCGTTCCGATCGAGCCTTTAACGTTGTCAAATGTAGTTGGATTTTTTCCATACATGTATTTAATCTTAACGGTGATATTTGACGGTTGGAATAGATTTTGTTAACTTTTAGATTCAAAATCAGAACATATGCACTAATGTTCCTTAACTTGTTTACCAAGTGTTTAAGTGAATGTATAGTTTCAAATAGTTACTATATGTAGACTCTTCAAATGCAAAATTGTTGCGAAATAAGATATGACCGAAATGATAAAATACGTCCACGGTTGAAAAATGACAAGATTCTGATAAAATCTGTGTGCCGAATGTTGCGGTAGACTGTTTTTTACTTTCGTTTTCCTATGGGTAGCCTGACGTTCGGTAAATATTTTGAGGAAAATTTTTATACGATTAGTTGCGTCTCATCGATTTGAAACTATTATCTGTTGAAGGTCAGGCCAAAAAAACGTCATTTAGACAGTCCAATTACAATTTCTAAGCGTTTAGAGGTTTGACTTATTGTCTGCCGTTGGATGGCTCAGATCGGATGGCTGTTGATTTTCTAAAGTATAGCCGACGAAATCTTTGACATCGTCGGCTATTCTCTCAGTTTAGCCGACGAAAATTATTTGTCGTCGGCTAAACTCTCGCGATCCGCGCCTTTTTATTGTCCGCCGTTGGATGGCTCAGATCGGACGGCTGTTGATCTTCCAAAGTATAGCCGACGATGTTCATAGCATAGCCGACGACATTCGAAGAATAGCCGACGAGTAAAAAATAATTCGTCGGCTATTCATAGCATAGCCGACGAAATCTTTTTTAATCGTCGGCTATTCTTTCTGCTATAAACCAGAAAGTCCCGAACCCTAGCCGAGTTTTTTCTCTCCTCCTCCTCCTTCCTCAAATCGGCTGCAGCTTTCCTCCTTCCCCGCCGCTCTGCTCCTCCTCCTCCTCAAATCGGCGGCGCCTCCACCATTCCTCCTCCTCCGGCCTCCTCCTCCTCCTCTTTCTTCCTCAAATCGCCCGTCCGGGCTCCTCCTCCTCCTCCTTCCCCTCCTCCTCCGATCGAGCTAGGTTTACCTTTTTTTTTTTTTTTTTCTAATTTATTTTAATTCTATAATTAAATTGTTAAATTGTTATATAATATTTGTTAATATTAATTATATAAATTGTTTACATTTTTATATATTTGTTAATAAATTAATTATATATTTGTTATATATTTGTTAATTATAAAATTAATGTATACATTTTTATATATTTGTTATAAATTTTTATATAATATTTGTTAATATTAATTATATAAATTGTATAAATTTTTATATATTTGTTAATAAATTAATTAGATATTTGTTATATATTTGTTAATTATATAAATTTGTAAATATATTTGTTAATAAATCGAGGTAGGTAATTAATTATATAAATTGTTAATGATGAAATATAGTTATATTTGTATATAAATGGTTATATTTATGTAAATGGTTAGTATTATTTAAAATTAGTTAAAATTTAAATATTAATTTGTTAGTATGTTTTAAAATATGTTAGTATTATTGGTTATTATATTAATTAGAATTTGTTATTTAATGTAATATAATTTAATATTAATTAATGTATTAATGCCTCAAGCTCCAGATGGCCGATGCACTCAGACAGTTATTCGGAGGCCGTCATTCTTCCAGATCTAGGGGTTCTGGAAGTTCTGCCGGTTCCGCAGACTCCGACAGGACCCTTAGCCAGCCTGAGAGAACCACCAGCCAGCCGCGGAGGAGTGTGGATTCATCCCAGCCGCGGAGGACTGTGAGTTCTCGGCACCAGACCCTTCTTCAGGCGGGGCGGCCGTCGAGCAGTTCACGTCCCCCTCTCGGGCCAGATGCTCCGAGGTTCAGTAGGCAGCTATTTCAGGACGAGATAGCTCCAGACATTCCTCAGGTCCGTATGCCTGAGGTTCATCGGGAGCCGATGACGAGTCCGGCGACGTCTGCTGCTGACTCGACTGAGGGGCCTACTCTCCCAAATCAGCTCTACCTCCCGTACAACATTCCTGCGATACCCGAGGTCGACTTTCGTGGTGTGCCCATATGGCCTGATATGCCTCAGTACGTGAGTGCTGCTGAGGCATATTATCAGCAACCATTTGAGAGACCTGACCTCCTGATTTCGGATAGGAGAAAAGGAAAGTCGACAGACGGGTCATCCAGTTCAGGTAACATTTGATTTTATTAATTAAATGTTTTATTAAAATTAACGCACTAATATTTAATTTTATTAACCAATCGTCGTTTATGTGATAGGGACAGCCGCTAGCAGTTCAAGGCCGAATACGAGAGGTGTCATATGTTTTGACACGCTTAGGAGAACTGTTGACAGCAGGGGGAGGATCCAGATCAACGAACCCCCTAATCAGGAGGTTCAGGGGAAAAAACGCCGCGATTACGAGGGTTGCGTGGGGGCAATAATTAGGGATAGAGTCCATATGTTGTGGACCCGGTGGGCTGATGTGCCGGAAGAAATTAAGAGGGAGGTTAACAACGTGGCGTCGGTGAGTAATTTAAAAAACTTAATTTCTTTATCGTAATATTTAATAATTTTCGGTATTGTTATAATTGTAAAACTAATAAAATATTATCTTTCAGGCATACTTCAAGATTGCCGAACACAAGCAGGATTGGGCGGACGCGATACAGAACTCAAGGTACGTTGAGAATTCCTCATCTTATAATTTTAAATATTTTATGATATGAATAATATTTCTAATGCACTTTTGTTTTTTTCCGTAGGTTCAAAGAGTGGAAGAACGAGCTCCGTACCCACTTTAACGAATACGACAGACATGGTCGTATGGGTACTCTAAGAGAGTTCCTGTTCAGGGAGTACGAGTGGCGTTGGTTGAAGACAGTAGACTTCAACAACCCACTTATACAGGTAAATACTAAACTTAACTATAAATGTTTATTTTGTTAATATTTTAATTATTAGTTTAATTATTTTATAATTATTACACTAATATTTTTTTATGTATTTTTCTAATATTTTATTATTTGTTTGAAGGAACGGTCTCGCATAAACTCTGCGAACCGCCGCCGTAACACAACCCCCCATCATACTGGTTCTAGGCCATTTTCACAATATCAGGAGGAGGCGCTTAGAGATCATCCTGATAGTAACCCGTACGTGAAGACGTTCAAGAAGGCTTATCCACAAGCGACAGAACAGCTCGTAAGTCGTTGATTACGATTTTAAAATTTTAATTATTAATTTTACTTAATTATATATTTGTTAGAATATTAATTTTTTTTTTTTTTTCCATTCAATTAGGAGAGGGTAAACCGGGCCGAAGCAGAAGTGTTGCAGGAAGTAGTTCGGGAGACACAACCGAACATTTCAGAGGCAGATCTGCAAGAAGCCCTGCGCCAGGTCGACAGATCGAATGTTCAAACGGCAGCGAGGATGTTCGACGCAGCTTTCCCAGACCAGTCAAACCAATACTACTGCCGGGGTTTGGGAAGTTCTGGAATAGGGCTCCTGAAGACCACTAAGGGAGCTCAAAAGAAGGGAGGCGGGGACAGCCAACAGATGAGGGGGGAAATGCAGAGATTGGTACAAGAAAATGCAAGATTGGCGGCCGAGTTCCAGAGATCACAGGAGCAACACCGCAGAACACAGCAGTATCATTTGGATATGTCCAATTGGCAAGCTGAATGCGAGAGAATTCGGCGACACAACTACGCCGGCCAACAAGACTGGTTGTATGCTATGTTCGTGGCACAACAACAAGGCCTTGAACCCCCGCTCCCGTTTCAGCCGTTAAAATGCCTCAACTTCCCGAGTTCGTTCAGCAGGATGACGAGCATGATGTACAGCAGGATGCTGGGGATGACGTGGTGGACTTTAGTGCTTTAGGTGATGATTAGGGTTATATTTTATGTATATTGGAACAAATTAAATAATAAGTCATTTAGACGTGTTTCTTGTTGGTGTAAATGCATGGATTGTCATTGTGAATTGCAGGTTGCTTGGAATGGTAATTTAGAAATTAATTTAATTTTTTTCCCCAAAAATTAAGAATAGCCGACGATATTAGCATTATTTCGTCGGCTATAAGTGCTATAGCCGATGATTTTTACCAAATTTCGTCGGCTATAACCGTTATAGCCGACGAAAATTACATTATTTCGTCGGCTATAACTAATTAATGCCTATTAAAATATTAATACATTCTGACGAAATAACCGACGAAATAGATGAAATCGTCGGCTATATTTCAGAACAAATAGCCGACGAATTTCGTCGGCTATAGTTTACGATATCGTCGGCCATACTCGAAAATATCCGACGAATTTCGTCGGATATTTTGCCAAGGTTTGGTGGACAAAATTAATTTTCGTCGGTAAAATCGTCGGCCATACTCGATAATAGCCGACGATTTCGTTATTTTCGTCGGCCATTAGTTTTACCGACGGCATTTTATCGACGAATTATAGCCGACGAAATTGTGGTCGGTAGAAGGAATAGCCGACGAAAATTTGGAATCGCCGACGAAATTTTTTTCGTCGGCTATTATGTCCGATCTGGTAGTGTATGAGTATAAGAAGCTATTTTATGAAATGCAAAAACCTCTAATTAATTTACATTACCTTATAATCGTCGTCCTCAAAGTGAACTTTCAGATACTCCCACTGCTTAGGTCGGTGGATGAACTCTCCAGGCATCGCCTTTGATACTTCGCCTTAAATTAATCAACCGATACCAATTTTGTAAATTTCATCCAAAAGATCTATCAATACCAAAGGATTTTTGGTACCATTTTCCTACATTAACGCTCTGTTACCATATTACGATTATAATTAAACAAGGCTAAACAAATCATATAATCAAATTGAACAATAGATTACAAACAGAAACAAATCATATATGGTACCAAATCTATTTCCTTCTTAATTCCTATTTCCTTCTTAAACGAAATAGGATAGTTAAATTGATAATTAGTTACTAATTGACTTTATTTTTTTCAAAATCTATTTAACTAGTAGTGATCTTTTGATATTAGGACGAAGGCTTTTTTTTTTTTAATTTCTTTGCTCTAAAAAGAAAAAATAGTTATTGTGAACGTTTAATTGATAATCAAATACTAAGTTTTATTGGTTAAAGGGTAAACCAGTTAGCAAATTTGAAATATTTTCAACTATTGAATATATTATTAATCGAATGGTCTGAAATATTCATAAATGGGGTACTTTTACAATTCCCTCTCCCTCCTCAAAGCTTAAATTCTTGGCTCTGGCCACTGCACTCAGCAGTCCTATAAAAAGTTGCTCTATTGTAGCCAAGTAGCCACAGCTTCCAATCTCACACTAATGGCAGAAATCAAGAACAAGAAGCTTGAAGACAAGGTGGCAATAGTCACTGGTGGCGCCAGCGGCATTGGCGAAGCCACCGCCCGTCACTTTGCGTTACACGGTGCGCGTGCGGTGGTTATCGCCGACGTCCAAGATCAGAAAGGCCTGGACGGCGCGGCCTCGATCGGTCCTCACTGCAGCTACATCCACTGCGACGTTACAGACGAGGACCAAGTGAAGAGCTTGGTCGACTCAACTGTCCAGAAGCACGGTCGCCTCGACATCATGTTCAGCAACGCCGGAATAGGCAGCTCGTCTGAGCAGACCGTGCTGGCTTTCGACTTCTCCAGCTACGACAAGCTCATGGCGGTCAACGTACGTGGGATGGCGGCGTGTGTGAAGCACGCGGCGCGGGCCATGGTGGACGGTGGAGTTAAGGGGAGTGTGATATGCACGGCGAGCGTGTTGGCCACTTCTGGGCTAGAGAGGTTCACAGACTACACAATGTCGAAACACGCCATTATGGGGCTGATGAGGTCGGCGAGTATCCAGCTCAGAGGGTTTGGGATACGCGTTAATTGCGTGTCGCCGGGTCCTTGTCATACGCCGATCTTGAACTCGTTCTTTGAAGGCAAGTCTGTGGAGGAGATTACCAAGTATGTGGCAGGGTCAGCTGGGCAAATAGTGTTTATGTCACCGGAGCATGTGGCTAACGCAGTCGTGTTCCTGTCTTCTGAGGACTCTGAGTTTGTGACCGGTCACAATCTAGTTGTAAACGGTGGGCAGATATAGTTTGAGGTGCATGAATCCTAAATGAATTGAATAAGGCATGAGTGCATACGCCCATGCCTTTTTTCTTATCAATAATTTGTTTCTGCTGCTCTGAATATCTGGAATACAATAACTTGTAGATTTGATCTTCTGTTTACTCGAAGTGTTGGATTAGTCTTTTCTTCTCCAAAGAAAACAAACAAGGACTAGTCTTTAATTAATAATGGGAACTAAGCTGTCTACTTGGTTAAGTCATGGTCCATGCATAATTTCATATCCAGGTAATGGGATTGGATCCATGGGGAGTCACTCTCATTCCCTATCCGAAATGTTGTTTACTAACATTATCAGGGATTGAATCATTATGGGTCCCACATAAAATAAGGGATTGAATCTCTCATTTTCACTCTGGTGGGGGATAAGGTATTGAATCCCTATCAGCCCAGATTCTACTTTTTATTCCTAAAATGTCCTCATAAATTTAGGATAACCCGAAATTATCCTTTGAAACCCTACACCCATCGATTAGCTTCTCCCCTCTTTTCTCTTTTGTTTCTTCTTTGGTCGCACCGCAGCTCTCTCCGTTTCTTCTTGGTTCGCACCGCAGTTCAGATAAAAAAACGAAGGACAAGAATAGAGAAAGTAGAAAAGAGAGAGAGATTAGTAGTTCTGTAATCTCCAACAAGGTAAGTTCAACTTTTCTTGAATGGTCTGGGTTTATTGAGATTAAATGGTATGGGTGTTTCTTGCTATGTGTCTCTTTGTATTCATTTTAAGTTCATTCGCCGTGAATTAATAATTGGATTGGCAAATTTGTTGAATGATTATAGATGTTGGAACTTTGATTCATGATTCTTACCCATTTGGGTTTGAAGGCTATGCTTGTTAAAGCCCTGCATAAACCTTATTGCTCAATTTCAGAATGAATTTCAGTTATTAATAGTGTTGATTACTATTTGAATTGTGCGTATATGTGTTTTTATTTCATGACTTTAGACTCTCATTTTTTTTTGTGGGTTATTGATCACTGTGGCTGTAGTTTACATTCTTGTTTAGGTGTTTTAGTTTATTGAAAATTTTAGCCAAGGTTTTGTGCTCTATTTATAATTCAAGGTAATTGGCTTATGCTGATTGTTCTTTGTTGTTATTGTTTGTTTAATTTTATTTTGTAGACGAATGGCACGTTTAGGTCTGTCGACAAAGCAAAAGCTACTTGTCATCATTAATGAATTGATCGTCCTCCTTCGAGTTATTTTTGTTGTTTGTGCTGTCGGCTATGCTTATGCATTCTTAGGAAACCAAAAACGCATCACATATCCATATTCACCCACTAGAGTGTTTAGGCAATTATCACATCTATATGAACTTGTTTATGAGAGTGATGTGATTTGTATTGACCAACTAAGGATGGATAGAGTGGCATTTCATAAACTTTGTCAAATTCTTAACACTAAAGGTCAGCTACGAGGGACTAGGAATATGTCGATAGAAGAGATGGTAGCAATAACATTCTTGCACACCACCACAAAAATCGAGTCATAAAATTTCATTTCCATAGATCTGGTCGAACCGTTAGCAAATATTTTCATGAGTGCCTAAAAGCAGTAATCCGATGTCAAAAAGACTTTTGGAAAACACCCGTTCCGATACCTGAAAACTCCACAGATTATAGGTGGAAGTGGTTTAAGGTACGTTCTATTTAACTTTATGTTAACAATAAACTTGAGATTTTAATTTATAAAATTATTAATATCTTTTTATAATGTAGAATTGCTTAGGAGCACTAGATGGAACTTATATAAGAGTGCGTGTACCTGAGAAAGACAAACCGAGATACAGGATAAGGAAAAATGAAATAGCGACAAATGTGTTGGGTGTTTGCTCTCCTGAGTTGCAGTTCATTTATGTTTTACCGGGTTGGGAGGGTTCGACACATGATGGTCGAGTGCTTAGAGATGCTATAACTAGGAGAAACGGATTAAAAGTTCCAATTGGTAATGCTTTGAATCTCAAGTGCTCTAATAGGCAACCAAAATTATTGACCACATTATATATTAATATATTAAATCTTTTTTTCTTTTTATAAATTGTAGGGAACTATTATTTAGTTGATGGTGGCTACACTAATGGAAAAGGTTTCCTTGCACCATTTAGAGGCCAAAGATATCATCTTAATGAGTGGAGAGATGGACTCCGACCAAGAGATGCAAAAGAGTTTTTCAACATGAAACACTCAAGTGCTAGGAATGTCATTGAAATGTGTTTTGGATTGCTGAAAATGCGTTGGGCGATTCTTAGAAGTCCTTCTTTTTATGACATTATAACGCAACGTCTCATTATTTCAGTTTGTTGCATGCTCTACAATTTCATAAGAAGAGAAATGGTGGTTGATCCAATTGAGATTTTATATGATAGGCAACAAGCAGTGAATGAAAATTTAGAGGCCAATGACTACATTACTTCGGTTGAGTCATCAGACGAGTGGAGTGCTTGGAGGGAAAACCTTGCCAATGAAATGTTTGATACATGGAGAGGAAGTAGAGAAGCTAGATGACTTGTCATGCTTTTACATTTTGATGTGGATCTTGTCATTTCCCTATGAATTTTGTTGAATTCTATGGCTTATTACAATATGTTTGACTATAAACATCGGTTTGTAATCATTAATTTTATGCAATGGATGTCTTTGTTGAATGCTATGACTTGTCATATAATTAGTTTCTTTTATTACAGATTGTTGTTATCTCATCATTTGATTACGATGTTGTTTATATCTAACTTTATTATGTCCAGTGGCGGATCCAGGAAATTTTGTCAGCCAAGGCAAGAATTACTTGTCACTTGAAAATATAATCCACTTCAATTAAAAAAAAATACAATACAACTTTCAATCAACGATGAGACGGTAATTGTCCACGACGCGATTTCATATTTTGAAAACGCTGCATTATAGCATCATTACTAACGCTATTGAATATATCTTTCTCAATATAAACAAGCAAACTATCATTCAACCACTGATCTCCCATTTTATTACGAAGTGGATTCTTCGCAATGTTCATAGCTGAGAATACTTTTTCCACTGAAGTCGTTGCAACTGGTAGAACTAAAGCCAAAGTTAGAAGTTTGTATAATGATGCATGTGTTATGTGTTTTCTAGTCTCCACCAATTTTTTTGCAAGACTACTGATTCCTTTCAGTTGAGAAAAATCATTGCTCGATCGCATATCATTAATGTAAATATCAAGCTTGTCTTCAAGTGATAACACATCTCTTTCAGAAAAATCTCTTAGATAAAATTGAGCAAGATGAAGTAACTTTTGCTTGTCAAAAGCAAAAAATGAATCATCTGGACTTAAACTTGAAACACAAATCAGAAGCTCAGAGTTTACCTCATTAAAACGATCGTTCAAGTCTGAAAGTTGTGTATCGATCACAGAATAAAAGACATCCACTCGATAATGATGAAGGACTGTTAACTTTTCAGCCATACGTTGTGATTTCCCTTGAGCCACAAAAAGATCATCCATATTGGGAATCTTGACACCATGCTTGTTACAGAAACAATAGACCTTTTCAAGGAAATTATCCCATTCACATTCTTCCTCCCTCATTATTTGTAGTTGTTGCTTGCTTGCCTTAACTAAATCCATAGCATTGACAATATCTTGATCATTTCTTTGTAATGCTTGTGATAACTCATTCTTCACACCCAACACTTGTCTCATTAAAAACAAACAAAATATGAAGTGAAATGATTGCATTTGTGTTAGCAACAGATTACATTCACCTCTTTGATCAGCATATGTCCCATCTTCAATAATCATTTCAATCACCTTAATTGTGGAAGAAAACATAGAAATAATGCTCAGTAAGGTACCGTAATGTGACCCCCAACGTGTATCACCCGGACGTGTAAGAGTACTTTCTTGATTCAGTCATCTTCCACTTTGAAGCTCATTATTTTGAACAGCTTCTTTCAATTCATTTTGTTGTTGCTCTCGAAGAAGATCACGACGTTTACATGATGCTCCAACAAGGTTAACCACTCTAGTCACTAAGAAAAAAAATGAAGCAACTGCAACATGGTTTTTAGCTAGAGCAACAAGAGCAAGTTGAAGTTGATGTGCAAAACAATGAACATAAAAGGCACAATCATTTTCTTTCAAGATAAGTGCCTTAAGACCATTGAACTGACCTTGCATATTACTAGCCCCATCATAGCCTTGTCCTCGAAGATTTGATATGCTCAACTTATTTCTGGAAAATAGCTCATCTATTGCAAGTTTCAAGGACCGTGCATCAGTACTTTTAACATGTTGGATGCCAACAAACCTTTCAATTACTTCACCTTTATTATCTACATATCGAAGAACAACTGCCATCTGCTCTTTTACTGAATGATCTCGTGCTTCATCAACGAGAATAGAAAATGGAGCATTACCCATGTCAAACATGATTGCATTAAGGGTTTCAACAGTAGCTGCATTTATAATATCTTTTTGTATAGCAGGTGATTTCAACTGTAGATTTCCACGAGCATTTTCAAAGGTGACAGCTTTCACATTGTCATTGTGTTCAGCAAGAAATTCTAGAAGTTCAAGAAAGTTTCCTTTGTTGATTGAGGATTCTGATTCATCATGACCACGGAAAGCAAGACCTTGTCGCAACAAGAAACGAACACAATCAATTGATGCATTCAAGAGAGTGTAATAGTCCTGCTTAGAGGCTTCCACCTGACGACTAATAACTGACTCAAGATGCTGCTTCTGATTCATTAGAGCATGGCAATTCAGTAGAGCTTGGTTATGAACACTACCGATAGTTCCAACATGATATTTAAGTCCCTGTTTATTCTTCCAATTGTCGTAACCTTTAGCAGTAAATGTATCGCCGCCTCCTTGATCACCGTGTTCTGGTTTAAAAAGATAACAACAGAGGCAAAATAAAACATCTTTCTCTATGCTGTACTCTAACCATTCCAAATGATCATCAAACCAGGAAGAGTTAAACTTCCGTTTAGTTCCATGTATCTCTCTTTGGGGAAACTTATGGTTTCGAGGTTGACAAGGACCCTTGAGCAGATAACTTCGTCTAACTTGATCACGAATATTTGGATCATAATCTAAAATACACTTTCGACGTGCAGGGTCTGAAGGAAGATTTTCCAAAACTTATTCAAGTTCAGTTCTCATTGAACTTTCAACATCAACATTGGCCTTCCTCTTCTTCGTAGATGATGAAGGATTTGAAGGTTCTTCTGTTCTTGGTACTTTTTTAAAGTATTTCTCCATCACTGTAATCAACAATTGAATCAATTTCTTAAAAAAATAATTCTAATTCTGTAAACTCTAAGAACTATGTTTTTACAATCAATTAAATGAATTTGAATCAACTTGTTAACGTTCTGTAATCAAACAATTGCTTACTTGCTAAGTTGCTATAATAGCAATTTAGGGTTTACTGTAGTTTACAAATTTAAACTATAAATACAATTCAATAAATTCTATCAAAGTTATCAAATAATCACCGAATGCTTTATAATTTCAAGCAACAAGTTTACAACATAATCAAATCTTCAAAGAAGTAAGAACTATTAACCAATGAATTAGAGAAAGAAAAAAAACAATGAAAAAATATGATTGATAAATTACTTCGCATAAACACTTACTTGAAAAATTAAAACTGAAATAGTGATCACTTGTAGACTTGTAGTCTCTTGTGTTTGAGAATTTGGCCTTTGGGAGTTTGGGGGAGAGATCAAAGTTGAGAAGAGTCTTTTGTTTTTGGGAATTGGGGTCTGGGAAGTGGGAACGAAGAGACAAGAATCAGAAGATGATTTAGGGTTGACAAGTTCTTTATTAACTTGGGTTTTTTTTTTTTACTGTAAGTAAAATTGTAAAACACTGACTTCTATCAATTAATTAAGGCCCAAATGACATCGTTTTGGGCTTAAACCAGAGAAAAGGAAAAAAAAATGCAGATGTCTTTCACCGGTATCCTTCGCCGGAATCTGCTATTTTCATATGGGTTTTCTCCAGAAAAACTCATACTCCAAGCCCAGCAACAAAAACTCAGTATAGGCAGCTGCCTAACCTTGCCCACACTTGGATCCGCCCCTGATTATGTCTATATCATAAGATGAGTTCCGCATCAAGTTCTCGAGGAAGAGGCCAAAACAAGCATTATTGGACAGAAGAAGAAGATGAAAAGTTGGTGGAGTCGCTTCTTGAACTACATCGTAACAAAAGTTGGAAGGCTGATAATGGATTCAAGAATGGTTATCTCAAACATCTACAAAATGTGATGGAATCTAAACTTCCAGGGCATGGAATATTAGCACACCTACACATTGAGTCTCGCATTAAGTTTCTGAAGTCAAAGTATGTTGCTTTGTATGAGATGCTAACAGCTGGAACGAACAAGAAATGATGTTAGTCTGCGAGCTAAGTGTATTTACTGAGTGGGTGGAGGTAAATGCGAAAACTTTACATATCTTGTGTTTTGGAGTGCTTTTTTGTTTTCTGCATATAGTACTTTGTAGTCTGATTGACATTGGTTTTCTTTTATTTACTTCTTTATTTATGACTTCTTTTTTTCTGATCTAAATCTCTAGAGTGGTCATGCCATATACCGGTTCTGGAAAGTTTGGTTATTTTATATATTTGTGTTTTTACATGTAAGTATTATTTATAGTTTGTTTTGGGAGGAGATAAGAAGGGGGATAATTAAGAAGCGGTGGGAAGGGGGAGAAGAGAGAGAAAGGAAGAAAAAATAAAAAAATAAAAAGGGAAGAAAGAAAAAGAGAAAAAGGGGGAGAAGAGGGAACACGAGAGAAAGAGAGGAGAAGGGAGATGAGGGCTAGAAAGTGAGAGAAGATGATACGACCCGAACCTCGAATTACCTTTTAACTGGTTTACTCTTACTTTTACTCCTCGAGAATTGTTTTTACAATTAGAAAGTTCAAAAGGTTGACTTTTAAATAAGTTGAACCAACCAAGGATGTTATTTCATGACGAGGTAGAAGACGTTGAAACGAGTTCATGGACACGTAGCATGCTCAATTTGGAATTCGTATGAAAAAGTTACGATGTAAATCGGAAATTGTTCAATTTTTGGACGAGTATAAATAGCCGGGAGGAAAATTCCCGAAACGGCAATTTTTCTTTTCTTTCTTTCTTTTTTTTTCTTTTTCTTCTTCTCTCTCTACTTTCTCTCTCCTCTCCCCCGACTCGGCGCGACCTCCGGCCGAACCTCCGCCGTCTGGCCGAACTGGGCCGGCGCACAGGTCACGTTCGGACCGGCTCGGCCTCCTATTCACGCCGGTGGCAGTGGCACGGTGAGGCTCGCCCCCGTTGGGGCGTACGACGCCCGAAACAGTCCCCCTCCGATTGGACGGAACTCTCTCCTCCGGCCGCCGTTCGACTCGATTCCGGTCGGGAATCGAAGGTCTCGGCCGGTGTAGCAATTGTGTGTGAGGAATCGAACCAATTCGTAGCAGGTAAAGAGAATTGAGAATTTGAAATTTTTAGGGTTTTCTGTAATTTTCGGTGGAGGTTGTGATATTGGTGTTTTTGTTGGATTTGGAGGTTAAATTCGGGTTTAGGACGATGTTTGGAGTCGATTGAGTATAATTTGGGGTTCGATTGGTTGAGTTTTGGAGAAATTGGAATTTGGGATTTTTGGGCCGCCGTATGCGGCGGCTGCGCTTGTTTTTGGCAGCGGAAGCAACGAGAATGAGTTCCCGAGGTGGTGGCGATGGTGTTGGGTGAATTTGGTGCCGATTGGAGGTGTTTTTAGCCTCCGTGGCGGAGCTGTCGGCGGCGGCGCTGCGGCTGCCCGCGGCGTGAGGAAGACGATGAATAGTGAAACCGGTAAAAAGTAAAAAGTAAAACGGTAAAAGGTGAAAAGTAAATGGTAAAACAGTAAACAGTAAACAGTAAATAGTAATTGGATTTTAACCATTTACTGTTTGACTTTCAGAATTACTGTTTTACCTAGAATAATTACTATTTGACTATTAAAAGTTACTGTGGACTTACCGTAAAAAGGTAAAAGTTGTTTTAAAAGGGTTTTACGACGAAATAACTAGTAAAAGGATTAATCAGACACGAGGTGGTTGTCCTGAGTAATTTCGGACGTAGATTTTCGGTATTGAGGCGTAATTCCTATACCGATAACTGAAAAAGAGAAAATTGGGAGGTTTCGTGCGAGTGAGGACGTCCGTAGATTTAACGTTTATGATTAAATTCCGAGTTTCGTAATAATTATAATTACGTCCCTATTACAGGTCGAGAGGTTATTCGAAGGGACGAGAGATCGGATTAGCGGCGCGCTCGGCCGTACTGTGAGTGGATTTTATTTTAAAATAAATGCATACAATTTATTTAATTAAATGAGTTCGTAAGCATGATATGAATTATCGAAAGTCGATAATTCATATACTTCTGTTATAATTGTTGATTTAATATTTAAAGTAAATTATGGATTTGGGTTATACTTTTACTACTATTTTAGTAGTACGTATTGTACCCGGAAATGAGATTTCCGGAAATAGTATATTTTAATTATTCATAACTTGATTATGTTAAATAAGTTTTAATTAAAGGTAGTGACCGGAAATGAGATTTCCGGGGATTTTATATTTTCGTTATTTATGATTTTCGACATGTGAGACATATCGACGTTATAAATATAATTTTCGATATTATTTTACGGCATGTTGGATATGTCGGATATATATGCGTATATTTCGAGGCTATGATTCTATTTTATTATATTTATAAGCCTCAGATGTGCGGTCGGAGACCGTACTGATTATAATATATAAGGGGAAGAGTGTTTTCGGTTTTGTTTTCGGATTTTCACCATATCAGGATCCAGATATATATTAATGCTAGCTAGCTTAGTCACCTAATCCCATGCGAGGTGGCGACTTGACCACATAGGTCAGATTCACGCTCGGTGGTCGACGTGTACAGGCATAGCGTGGGACGCTATACAGAGTCACTACCAGATACGGGGGAATAGCCGACGAAAATTTTTTCGTCGGCCATTCCATTTTTTCGTCGGCTATACCCTCTGCCGACGAAAATTTCGTCGGCCATAAGTCGTCGGTAATACGCCGTCGGTAATACCAATGGCCGACGAAAAAAAAAATTTCGTCGGCTATAGTTAAATATGGCCGACGAATCCAAAAATTCGTCGGGCAAACGTGGGAGAAATAGCCGACGAATTTCGTCGGGTATTTTTGAGTATGGCCGACGAAATCCATTAAGTATGGCCGACGAATTTCGTCGGCTATTGTGTTTTAACTATAGCCGACGATTTAATAAAATTTCGTCGGCTATTTCCTCGAAATATATTAATATTTTAATAGGCATAATTAGTTATAGCCGACGAAATACTAGAATTTTCGTCGGCTATACAACTTATAGCCGACGAAAATTGGTAAAATTCGTCGGCTATTCTTAAATTTTAGGCAAAAAAAAAATTAAATTATGCTTTGGATGGAGGAGGGGAATGAGGAGGGGAAGGAGGAGGAGGAGGCCGGAGGAGGGGAAGGAGGAGGAGGGGAAGGAGGAGGAGGTCGGAGGAGGAGGAGAAGGAGGAGGGGAAGGAGGAGGCCGGAGGAGGGGAAGGAGGAGGCCGGAGGAGGAGGAGAAGGAGAAGGAGGAGGAGGAGGAGGAGGAGAAGGAGGAGGAGGAGAAGGAGGAGGAGGAGGGGAAGGAGGAGGAGGTCGGAGGAGGAGGAGAAGGAGAAGGAGGGGAAGGAGGAGGCCGGAGGAGGAGGAGAAGGAGAAGGAGGGGAAGGAGGAGGAGGGGAAGGAGGAGGAGGTCGGAGGAGGAGGAGAAGGAGGAGGGGAAGGAGGAGGCCGGAGGAGGGGAAGGAGGAGGCCGGAGGAGGAGGAGAAGGAGAAGGAGGAGGAGGAGGAGGAGGAGAAGGAGGAGGAGGAGGGGAAGGAGGAGGAGGAGGAGGCCGGAGGAGGAGGAGGCCGGAGGAGGAGGAGGGGAAGGAGGAGGAGGAGGAGGAGGCCGGAGGAGGGGAAGGAGGAGGGGAAGGAGGGGAAGGAGGAGGAGGCCGGAGGAGGGGAAGGAGGAGGAGGAGGAGGAGGAGGCCGGAGGAGGAGGAGGGGAAGGAGGAGGAGGAGGAGGAGGCCGGAGGAGGAGGAGGGGAAGGAGGAGGAGGAGGAGGAGGAGGAGGAGGAGGGGAAGGGAAGGAGGAGGAGGAGGAGGAGGAGGCCGGAGGAGGAGGAGGGGAAGGAGGAGGAGGAGGAGGAGGCCGGAGGAGGGGGGGAAGGAGGAGGGGAAGGAGGAGGAGGGGGAGGAGGAGGAGGAGGAGGCCGGAGGAGGGGAAGGAGGAAGAGGAGGCCGGAGGAGGGGGGGAAGGAGGAGAGAAAAAAGGCGGGAGGATTTAAAAGATTTAGAAGGAGTATAGCCGACGAAATAAAAATATTTCGTCGGCTATACTTAGAGAATAGCCGACGAAATTAAAATATTTCGTCGGCTATTCTCTAAGTATAGTCGACGAAATCTTTTATTTCGTCGGCTATACTTTGGAAAATCAACAGCCGTCGGATCTGAGCCATCCAACGGCGGACAATAAAAAGGCGCGGATCAAGAGTTTAGCCGACGAAATATTTGAATTCGTCGGCTATACTTAGAGAATAGCCGACGAAATTTGAATGTTTCGTCGGCTATTCTATGAAAACATACTAAAATGCCGTTTTGAGGCCCTAAACGAACTCGAAAGCCCGAAAAAGCCCACACGTCGTGGCAAAGCTACGAGTTTTGTTCCTGGCGTCGTTCCCTTTCCGGAATGGTATCACAATCATCATTCGGACGCCGGACGCCAAATCTACAGTAAACCGGATTTTGACTGATTTCATTCTTTCGGCACGCGGATTTTATCGGAATCTTGTCATTTTTCAACCGTAGACGTATTTCATTATTTCGGTCATATCTTATTTGACGACATATTTGCATTTGAAGAGCCTACGTATAGTAACTATTTGAAACTATACATTCACTTAAACACTTAGTAAACAAGTTAAGGAACATTAGTGCATATGTTCCGATTTTGAATCTAAAAGTTTGGAAAATCTATTCCAACCGTCAGATATCACCGTTAAGATTAAATACATGTATGAAAAAAAATCCAACTACATCTGACAACGTTAAAGGCTCGATCGGGACGGTCAACCGGGTGAGTCAACCCTTCAAACGCTTAGAAATGGAAATTGGCCCGTCTAAATGACGTTTTTTGGCCTGACGTTCAACAGAGAATAGTTTCAGATCGATGAGACGCAACCAATCGTATAAAAATTTTCCTCAAAATATTTACCGACCGTCAGGCTACCCATAGGAAAACGGGAGTAAAAAACAGTTAACCGCAACATTCGGCACACAGATTTTGTCAGAATCTTCCCATTTTTCAACCGTAGCCGTATTTTAATATTTTGGTCATGTCTTATTTCACGACACATTTGCATTTGAAGGATGAAGCAATGGTTTGTCGATAGTGATAGAAAATGGAAACTGCTCTTTTTTTGTTTTTTTTTTAATCATAGCCGACGAAATCAAACCTAGTATTCGTCGGCTATGCTATTCTTTTGTCGTTTTCTGTCAAAAATAATCGTATAATTATTTTTTTTAAAACTTATGGCCGACGAAATACTTAATTTTCGTCGGCCATTGTTCGTAAATAATTATTTTTAAAAAAAGTATGGCCGACGAAATAATTAATTTTCGTCGGCCATTGTTCGTAAAATAATTATTTTTAAATAATTTATGGCCGACGAAATAATTAATTTTCGTCGGCCATTATTCGTAAAATAATTATTTTTAAAAAAACTTATGGCCGACGAAATAAAAAAGTTTCGTCGGCCATTCTTCCAAAAGTTTATAGCCGACGAAAACTTTAAATCGTCGGCCATTATAGGAGTATAGCCGACGATTTTTCATTTTTACCGACGAAATTTTTTTTTTGCCGACGACAAAAATTTTCGTCGGCCATTCTTGGGAATAGCCGACGAAAAAAGTGTTTCGTCGGCCGTTTTTTTTTTTTTCGTCGGCAAAGCCTTTTTTTCTTGTAGTGAGTCTTGGAGGCTCGACCCTTTGCCTGGGAGGCTTAATATTAAATGGTGGTAATGACGTTCCCCTATTTTATTATATGACCAATGGGATTGGTCGTGATTTTATATAATTTGGGTTTCAGGAATATTTTCTCTTATGAGACTTTCTGTTATTTCATAAATTCCCGAACCAGCGGGGTTGAGTTTTTATATGACCAATGAGATTGGTCATGAAATGTTATAAATTGATTTTCAAAAGTATTATATTAAATTGTTTTATTTTTATCCACTCACTCTAACTTTTTTAATTTACTTTCCCCTGGGCCCTTCGTTTTAAAACTGCCCAGTGTGCAGAGTAGTGATCAGAGGTCAAGAGTACTCGGAGTCAAGGCATAGTCATCATCATTGTCGCTTCCGCTAGGTGGGATCTGTGATCCCTTATTCTTTTAGGTTCATATTACATTTCTTGTTATATTTCCAATTGTGATTCCAGTTCATTTTGTTAGATTGCTCTGATTATATGTGAGCCAGTTGAATTAAACTTTGTATTTATTTGTGGCGGTTGTTGTGATTTGGGGAGCAGATGGCTCCAGGTGTTACGGATGGAACTGTAATTTAGAAGTGTTT